>VDFB02058242.1:98748988-98921557 GCA_007258455.2 Sequoia sempervirens | reverse complement strand
TCAACATGTTGAGCATGAGTCTATAAAAAAAGTTTAGAGCATAAGTCTATAACAAAAGTTCAGGAACATGATGTGGACCCATCAAGTAAAGAGAACCACTCTAATGTTCTTTTAATTAATTAATAATAAAACATATCAGTTTAACATTTCTTTCTTATTGCAGCAGATCCCCCCTTGCAGTGGTGTCCACATCATGAGCAGAAAACTAGGTGTATATTAAGATCACGAGCAGAGGGATAAATATTGATTTAGAAAATGATACTCCACTTCAGCTTTATGTAGCTTTCAAAAAGAAACAAAAAAAGAGTGATTGTAATCATATCATGACATCCATATTTTGATAATATATAAAACTGAAAGAATGATTATTATATGTTAATGAATGAATGTGAATATGTTAATTAATGAATGTTATATGTTAATGAATGAATGTTATATGTTATTAATGGATGAATGAATGAATGTTATATGTTATTAATGGATGAATCAATGATTAATGTTATATGATTAGGTATGGGGAATTGAGAGTGATGTGAGGGGGGGGCAAATGAGCTTCCACCGTCACGTGGTTGGCCTTGTTAAGTAGAGAATATTAAACTATACTCAAAACAAAGAGAAGCTCAATAAGGTAATGCACTTTTCAATATAAGAAATGCATCGTTTGAAGCATCAAACCAATATGCAGTCTGTATGTATGATTAGTCGCCAGTCTCCGCAATGGTACATTTCCACGAATATATATATATTTTTTTAAATTTTGCTTCTTCGTTGCAATTTTGACGATAACCACCGACGAATCAACAAAAAGGCTCGATGAAGTTGCTATAGCTGTGACGACGATTTCGTCGTAACTCCCTACCCATTTTGTCGCCCTTCCGACGATATTTCAGCGTTGCTACCATGCTACTCCCTGCCCATTTCGTCGCACTTTCGACGAAATTTTGGTGTTCTTCTGACGCTACTCCTTGCTAATTTTGTCGCAAAGTCGATGAAATTTTCACGTTGTTTCGACGCTACTACTTGCCCATTTCATCGCACTTTCGATGAACTTTTGGTGTTCTTCCGACACTACTCGCTAATTTTGTTGCAAAGTCGATGAACTTTTGGTGTTGTTCCGACGCTACTACTTGCCTATTTTGTCACACATTCGACGAACTTTTGGTGTTCTTTCGACGCTACTACTTTAGTATTTCGTCGCTATTTCGACGAACGTCCTCTGTTGTTTCCACGCTACTGCTTTCCCATTTCATCGAACCGATGACAAACTTTTGGTGCAATTTTTCGATGGATAAACAAAGTTTTTGTTGATATTCTGACCAAATACTGAGGTATTTCACGATGCTGTTGACCGACAATTCTTCGCCATTATTTCAACGTTTAATTTGTCGTCGGCCTTGCGACAAAAAAATAGCGACGAAAAGATTTTTGCCATTGCGTCGCTCTTCCGACAGAGATTTGTCGAATGACCAACGAACGCCCGTCGGAAAATGGTGTCAAATCCAGTAGTGATAGAAAACTACAGTTCACAATTGGTGAACATAACTTGCATTGTACAATGAATCAACATCCAAAGATCTAGATATAGCATCTTCCAACAACCATGATCAACATATTTGAATGACACAAACATAGGAGAAAATATGGAGCAAAAATCGAAGTGACCACTGAACACTTGCAACATATCTTCATTACAATTTTCTCAATATCCTTGACATATACAACTAACAACAACTAGTTGATAACCAGTTGATCAGTTGACATCAATGACCAACACCTTAAATCTTTCCATTCTTGCAGCATTTTCATCCAATACCTAAGAGATTGAGCTTCCAAAAGGAATAAATACTTCCCCAATTTTCAATGTAGCTAAATTGTATAGGTATTATGCAAGAGAAATGAGTGCATAAGGGAATATACATTTAGATTTAAAGGATGAACCAAAATGGGAACAAAAATTCCTAAAAATAATCTAGAAGTGGATAGAGTGGTAGACTATTGTGTGATTTAAAGAACAAGGGGAAAATAGTACATAGAATATCGGGTCCAATGGAAGAAAAAAGTAGTTGATGAAGCTACTTGGGTGAATGCTTCAAAACTGGGAATTATGGAATTCTTATTCTAGAATTACCAAAATTTTCCTGATTTATTCACTAATGGAACATTTAACTTATTTGGCATGTATGATATAGGGGAATCTGGGTTCACAAGCAATCCTATATCAATTACAAATATTTTAGGTTTAGTTTTAGTTGTATTTAGTTTTGTTTGTTTTCTAAAACTACTTAGGAGTGAATTTGGTTAAATTTGTCTAATTTTGGAAGAATCAACAAATCAAGAGGTGTCATAACCCATGTTGACTTCCAAAGAGGTTTTCACAACCTTATCAACTCTGACAAAGTCAATAAAATCAAGAGGTTTCATAACCTATGTAAAATTTTGAAGAGGTTTCATAGCCTATGTCAATTTTTGAAGAGGTTTTCACAACCTCATCAATAGCCCATTCACAACCCTTTCAAAAAAATATTGTGTTAGAGTAAAGATTACTAGAAAGTGGCATCAAAGTTCTATTGAGATTTCAAAACATCATCAACTTTTGACAAGGTTTTCACAACTTGGTCGAAACCCGAAGCAATTTTCATAACCTCTGAAGGAAGAAAATAAAATGACTTCTTGGCAACATCACAATGATGTGTTAGAAGAAGAAAAATAAAATTACTTTGCAAAGGAATTTCAACATTTGAAGTTGGTTCCAAAACTAATGTCGGTTCTTGATGAGGTTCTCTCAACCTCGTCAACACCCAACAATGTTGTCATGACCTTATCAAAATGTGACATGAAACTCACATCCTTTGTGAAAATTAAGGAAATTTTTCAAGGATGACATGATGAAGATGTTGGAGGCCAATTTTAATGTCATTTTTCTTGGTTTTGAAACCACTATCAAAAGTTGACAAGGTTTCAAGAACCTCTAAAACCTCTAAAAAGTTTTGAAATTTCTCTCAATTCTTGAAAATTTAAGGAAATTATAACCTACATCATTAAGAGGTGATTAAAATAATAATTTATAACAACTGAATATTCTATGTAACTAATTGTAGAGAAGATATAAGGGAAGAGAAAGATTAATTTTTGGAGAACAAGATTAAGGATGAAGAACAAGATTAAGGATGAAGATTGAAAAGAAGAAAGGGGGATTTTTTGTTGGTGGATATTTTTTCTAATGTATATTTGATTGTATTCCTTAAATGATTGAAATTTTATTTCTATATTTGAATAAAATTATAATCTATATCAAGTGTTGTATGAATTTTTGTGTGTTTAGCTACTAGATTTGGTTGTTTAATAAGATCCCCATTTATAGACTATGCCACCTACCCACCCTTCATAATCTTCCAATCCTTCCTCCTTTTATACTATAGTTACCACTTTCATGGGCTCCACCACCCATGTTGTAACTCCTAGTGTGAACTCTTCTTTCATTCCTATTTGTGGTCTAACCGCCACCTTTACCTTCATTGATTCTCTACCTACAAATGGTCCTTACAACACTCCTCAGTTTATGACTACCTTACTTTGCAATGTGGTTTCCCCTTCCACTACTATATCTTTACATCTTAACCTTTGCCCTCTTTACACATCCTCCACTATATCCCATTCCACTCCTACCAATACTATTTCCATCTCTACCTTGGATACACTATTGAAGAGATTTGAAAAACTTAGGAAGACAATTAACAATATGCCTACTAGTTGCGATTACATTACATAAAATCCTCAAATATTGTACACATGTTGTATTTAAAATTCTTATGTACACCTTACCCAATGGCTTAGTGAACCCGAGATTTGAACTATATTATGAAGAAGGACATCTCCATTTTTATTTTAAAGACTTTAATTTTCCATTCTTATATTTTACAAGACAATAAGAAAGCTTGTTAGCAAGGATTATGTGGAAGTAGTAAAATTAAGAATTGATGAAGCTCCTAGAATGATCTACACTGATAAGAAATTGAAGAAAATAAGGAAGCTAATGCTTATTGGATTGTTTAAAAATTCTAAGAATTTATTTCCGTGGTCTTATGATGAGTTGAAGGCTTATAGGTAATATTTGTTCTAGCATAACATTTTATTGGAGCTTAGAACAAAGGATTTTTGACAGAAGAAAAGATCCATCAACCCCAAAGTTTCCCCTCAAATGAAAATAATAATTCATGAAGCTAAAATGAGGAATAATCAAACCAAACAAATATTCAAAGTAGGTTTCCAACCTTGCAATAGTGAGAAAAAAAATGGAGATAAATATACACTATGTAGAATGGACCAACATCAAGTCATTAAAGGACAAATATACACTACGTAGCATCAGCCAACTATTGCAATAGGTAATAGGGTCTAAAGTGATGTCTATGATGGATGGTTTCTCAAGCTATGATGAGGTAATTGCTAAATAATTTGAGAAAAACAGGACAACCCTCACTATGCCATGTGAAACATTTGTTTATATTAGAATTTCATTCAGTTTCAATAATGTAGGAGCCACATTTTAGAGAGAAATGGATGTTACATTTGCTAGCATTATAAATGAAATTATAGTGGTATACTAGGATGATTTAAATTAATACTCGAAGGGACTAAATGATAATTATAAACACTTGGATTTAATCTTCCAAAGCTATTTAGAGTATGGGATTTCTTTGAATCCCAAGAAATATATATTAAGAGTGGAAGAAGGTTAACTCCTTGGATATTTTGTGTCCAAATAAGGTGTGATAATTGAACTATAATGAGACAAATCTATTGATCTCATTTAATAACACAAGACAGTCAAAGGTAGTCCAATCATTATTTTGGAAGATAAAATTCATTAGGAGATTTGTTTTGAACTTTGTAGAGAAAAAAAGGCCATTTGTAAGGTGTTGAAAAGGGGACAATCGTCAAATTGGTACAAGGAATCAAATTTTCCTTCATGGAGATCAAATATGCACTCAAGAAGGTGCTTGTACTAGAAAGCCCAAATTACTCAAATCCTTCTCAATTATTTTCCTTTACATCATTTTACACTATTGTTATTGGTTTATTACATACAAAATTATTGTGGTTACAAAATACAATAGAATTCTTTAGAAAATATTTGAGAAAGTTTGAATATAGATACTTCATAATGGAGAAGCATGCCTATGATCTTGTTAAGGTAGTGAATAATTTCATATTTTTTGGTAGAAGCATAAATCACCATTTTTGTGCCACATATAGTACTTAGAGATATTTTGTATAGTAGGAGGCATCAAGTAAAAGATGCATATGGATCAAAAAGATCTAGGAGTATGAATTGGAAGTGAAAATAACCAAGTTGGTTAGGGGTGAAGGCCTTTCCAAGTTAATGGTTGAGACAAATTTGAATGTAGTTGAAGTGTATTGGGTTGACTCTAATTACTATTTTCCTCCTAATTTGAAAGATTTTCCTTGGTACAATGGAATTGTGTTTTTTTTTGGAGAATCTAATTTTTCTAATAAGATTAGATGATAAATAAAATAGAACTTTGAATCTAATAGATTAGAGATACGTGCTACTCTAATGTCAACTAATGTGGACAAAATTTGATGTTATATTCCTCAAGTGTTTGGATAGTGAGCAGTCTGAAAGAGTTATACAAGAATACCACCAAGGATTCTATGGTGGGTATTTTATGTCAAAGGCTATCTTATAATATTAGAGGAATAGGATATTTTGGCCCACTTTGTTTAGGGATGTGGTCAAATTTTTCGAATGGTGTGATTCTTTCTAGAGTGTTTTCTAGAAAGATGAAGCTTGTAGGTCCACTTTCTATCAAAACGATCTCAGTTGAGGCTCCATTTTAATAGTGGGGTATTGAATTTATATTGAATTTATAGGGGAAATTATTGAAAAGTATAACAATGGGTATAAATTGATATTGGTGGCTATTGATTAGCTCACTAAATGGGTAGATGTTATCCCTACACAAAATTCCACATCAAAATTAGTGATTTATTTTTCTCTAAATAATGTCATCACATGATTTGGAATGCCATCATGAACCATAGTTTTTGATAATGCATTGTATTTTAGATTTATGACTTCATTGATATGTGTTCTTAGTATGGGATATCTCTAACACATTCATCCCCTTATCATTCATAGTGAAATGGATAGGCTGATTCCAACAATAAATCTATCTTTAATATCTTAATAAAGACTCTATATGTAAACAAGAAATATGGAATGATAAGATTAAGTTTGTTAGAGTATGAGTAAATAGAATATTCTATAAGAATGCTATTGGGAGAATTCCATTTGAACTAGTTTATGGTACAAAGGTTGAACTACTAATTATCCTTGAATTTTTATTTTACAAATTGTTATAGTAAGTTGAGGGGGAAGAAGAAGATATAATTTCCTAAAGAGTGCATGAATTGGTCGAGTTGGAAGAAGCTAGAAGGGGAACCCATGAGTAGAAAATATTGAAAAATATAAAATGAAGTATTTTTTTTATAGGAAGGTTATCCAAAGTGAGTTTCAAGTGGGTGATCTTGTTCTCATGTGGAATTATAGATTAGAAGATAAAGGAAAATATGGAAAATTTTATGCCTTGTGGGTCAAACATTATCAAATTATAAAAGGATATGATCATTGTACTTTCTACCTCATGAATCTTAATGGATAATTATTGGAGCTACAATTCATGGTAAAAATCTTAAGCACTATTTTTTTAGGATGAGTTTCTATGAGTCTTTGTACATATGGTTTTATACTTTTGTTCATTATTTTGTGTTTTGTCTTGTGAGTCTTGTGTTGTGTGAGTCTTTGTGCAATTGTGATCCCTATTTGATTATGCAGTGTAGAAAAATGTATCCCTTTATATGTTCACACTTCTTTAGGCCCTCCTTTTTAAATTTGACTTAATAGTGCCTTAATTTAGTGTTGATAAATGTATCCCTTTATATGTTTAAACTTATTTGGGCCCTCTTAATTAAATTGAGCTTAATTAGGCCTTAATAAGACATTTTATTCATTTACAAGCCTAATAAATTATATTTTTTGAAGGGGAAACCCGACAATAATTAATTCCAATACAAAACACTTTACCTTGAGCAATGTGTATGTCAAGAATAGGGACCTTGGACCCATTCGTCCATGGGAAAATGGGTCCTCCCTAAACCTTTGGACCTAAATTTAAATTATGTTTTTTGTAGTATTTTAACATCTCCAAATCCATATTTCAATGTTGGCTTGTGATATTTGAATTTCGGGAAATTAAGGATACATACCTATAAATACAAGGTTATTTCACTAAGTTTCACCTAACAATTTTATGAGAATTTTATGAGCATTCAAGAGTAGATATATCAAAGATTTATTTCAGTAATCAAGATCTATTCATCATGTCAAAGTCTTCTTGCATCATGCATGTTTTTGGAGCTAACATTGTGATGTAGGTTTCAAGATCAAGTTCAAGCATTCAAAGAGTTATTCAAGTGTTAAGATCCACATCCAATTCAACCATTTCATGCAAGTTGTAGACCTTCTAAGATCTTTATTTTCAAGGTTCATTCAAGGGTTTGTTGAGTGGTAACATAAGTTTGTTCATCTTCATTCCCTCTTTCATTTCATTATTTCAATTGAACGTTAGATTACCAAAATGGGGTTTGACCAAGGCAAACCTCCATTCACCCAAAAATCATTTTTCTCTTTTGTGTGTGTGATTGCAGATTTAGGTTGAAGACCTTTTGAAGTGCAAGATTGGAAAAGTTGTCAAAGTTGCAAAAGTTGTCAAAGTTATCTTGAATCATATAATCTAACCTACAGATTTGATTTCCAACTTCCCAACATTGAAACTTGGACAAATCAGAAGCTAAAAATCAACATCAGAGGCTCTCGAGCCCATGGGTGAATGAGTCCTAGCCATCCTTCAGAAATTTCCTTTTGGCGATTGGTAAACATCTTTCTACCCTTCTTAGCTCTGCAATTGATTTTCTGGTTATGCTAATATTGAGCTTACTATTGTTGTTTCAAGTGTTATATTTCATTTTGGAGTTGATTTTCTATTTTTATTTTTTCTCCCAAAAGTGTTGTTTGACCTTGATCCTCATCCTTCAAAGCATAAGGAAATATGAAGATTCTCACATTGAGTTGATTCACCTAAGGTTTGTTAGTCAATTCATTATGGTGATCTAATTTCCTAATGAAATATTGAAAAATAGGTGCATCATAACCCCCTTATCATTTCATATTGATTAAGCATCACTTATTTTTTATTGTTTCATTTTGGCGAACCCGACTTTTGAGCATTGTAACTTGCTTATTTTGTAGTCCATTTTCAACCCTAGACCTAGGATTTGCATAACTTTGCATAGAATTGCATTGATTTGCATCTCATTTAAGGTTTTAGGTTTACACTTTTTTCTTTCTTTAAAATCTAGAAAATTCAAAAATCTTGGTCATTTTGCATAGTGTTTACATAACATTGCATGTTTAGTCATTTACATCAAAAAATTGAATCAAAATTCCATCTCAAATTAGGTCTTCTTGTTTGTCATTTAGCATTATTTAGCATTTTCATTTAGACCTCATTTTCCAAAAATCTAAAACTATAACCTCCTGTCTGAAACTAGAATTTGAAAACCATAAAAAATCACCTTAGAAACTTGTAAATTGATTTTTATAAACTTGAAAGTGAGAGCCATTCACCCATGGGCGAATGAGTCCCTAATCAGGGATTTTTCTAAATTTGTGAGCATCAAAAAAATTGTTTCTGCATTCTTTGTTTCTGTATTCAGTTTGTTGTAGTTTTCAAAAATTTTGTTATCTGAAATTGCTCATATTAAGCTTAATTTGTCAAATTTAGTGCATTGTTTGAATTCAAATTGCATCTAAAAGACATCATTTTTAGGTTTTTTCATAGTATAATTAGAAAGTTATCTTGCTTCAAATCTAATTTTTTTTAATCTCTTTGCATTTCAACTCATTTTTTCATAATAGACATGTGCATTGGTAATATATAGAAATCCTTAACATCCTTAGTTGATGTCTCAAGTTTTGTCTTTGGTAATGATCCTAATGCAATAGAACCTAATTGTAGACATGTAAAAGTGACCTAACACTTATCACACATCCTAAATGACATTTTCTCATCATCGACATCATTAAAACTTAATATCACTATATTTCACATCAATTGCATCAAAAACCCTAATTTCCTCTATTAATTGAATAATATGGCATTATTTAATTAATTGACTTTTTCATCATTTTGACTAGTTAAATAAATTTTATTTATTTAATAAAGTCCTAATCTAACTTTATTCCTCCTGATTAATTAAATAACATCAACTATTTAATTATGTCACTAATTTACCCTATTCCCCTAAATCGATTAAATTATTAATACTCAATAGTTTAATTAAATCACTTTCCCCTGAACTTGAATAATTAAATAAATTATTCAAACAACATTCAAAAGGGTCAAAACAAAAAAATACAACTTTGTTTGTAAAAGTCAAACATGACTTGCACATTCAAATCAAAAAGATTAATTAATTAAATCAATTAATTAATTATCCTCACCCACTTTCATGATTGAGTAAAATATGATCCCTTGATTGCTCACTCTAATTGGTTGACTGATTCATATATTATCTAACTAACCCATCTATTCTTCAATCCCATCGAAGGCTCAATCTATTTCCTCAATTCCACTGAACACTCAAATTGATTTCTTCAATCACACCAATTATGTAATCAAAATCCATTGATTCTTGCCATCTAATTCCTCTCAACATCTTTCAACCGTTGATCAAGATTCCCTACTACGCAATCCTAATCATTCATTTCGAAACACAATCTATATAACAATCATCTTCATCCTCAAAAATTGTTAGAGAATTGACATCTTTTACACAACGAAGTAATGCTGAAATCATAATCAACTCACACAAGCTTTTACATACATCTTTGATCAACATTGCACAACTTTGAAGCTTTTTCTATGCACAAATGGAGGCTTCACATTGATGCAACAACGATCCAACATCATTGTGAATACACTTCGACAAGGGATGGTAAAGGTTTCTTTGTTTTTGAATTCATTATGTTATCTTAGGATTTTGTTAGTTGATTTTAATAGCTTAAAACTTCATTTCATGAGTAATGGGTATGAATCTTAGTCTTTGTGTTGAGTAAGGTTGTGTTTAATTTGTTAACATTGATTATCTCAAGCATATTCAATTTCCCCCTTACTTATTTTGGCATGCTCGGTGGGACCTCGGTCCTTAACATTAATGCTTGTATGAGTTTTTGAGCAATTGCGGGTTCTGAAAATGCACTTGAAATTTTTTTCAGGTAGAAGCTATTGGAAATTCATGCAGTCGCTCTTTCATTTCGGTTGTAGTCACTTATTTTTCAGTTGCTTTTTCCATTTCTAATGCTTTTGATCTAGAAACAAGACCGCTTTCGATTTTCCTAGCCAATTTTGCTTCAAAAACAGGGCCGCCTTCAATTTTTCTAACTGCACTTGCAAAAATGATAGGGCCGCTTTTGATTTAAATTTTTTCTTTTGCTCTCTATTATTTTGATTTGAAAATTTGTAAGTTATTTTTCAATTTCTAATGCTAACGATTTTTAGTTTGAATGTTTGAATGGTGCTAACATTGTTTATGCAATATTTGCAGAAGCATGGAATGTGTTTATCCAAGAACAAACTAACAATTTTATTGCAGAGAAGGTGAATGGTCCAAGTCAAAAAATTTAGAAGCTTTCTAGATTAGAAAACTTTGAAGTTGGTGCGCTATAAATGAACCCCACAACTTGCATGCTTTCAATTTGGTTCTCCAAAAAGAATGTTCAAAAAAATTTCTAGTTTAGAACAATATTTCAAGTTGGTGCTTTAAAAATAATTTTTCAGAGGTTTTCATAGTTTAGGAAATTTTTAATTTAGTGCTTAAAATGAACCCCACAACTTGCACACCTTTGATTTGGTGCTCTAAAAAGAATGTTCAAAAAGCCTTCTAATTTTAGAACAAGATTTCAATTTGGTGTTTTAGAAAGGATATTTCAAGAAGCTTTCTAGTTTAGGCAAAAAAATTGAAATTGGTACTATAAAATTGAACCCCACAAACTCACACATTTTTGTTTTGGTGTTCTAAAAAGATTTTTTCAAAGGTTTTCTAGATTAGAATAAAATTTTGTTGTGGTGCTCTAAAAAATGCTTTCTTTTGACCAAACACTTTCAATATGTTGATGAAACAAATGATATACTTTTTTTGACCAATTAAGATAATGATTGTTAGAAACACTCAGTTTTGGGCTTAAAACTAGACAAATACTTTCTGATTTGCACATTGATATCTAATTGCTTGAAATCTAGAACACTTCATTTTCGTGCACATAAAAAGAACAAATTGCTATCTTGTACACATTTACTCTCTTTTTGGATAACGCCACTCAAGGGGCTTAAAAAGAATATTGCAATGGATTGTATATTGTGTCTTTCGTGTTTGGAAAACTAAAGTGTCTATCCTCTCCCCTCATGTCTTTTGGTGATCTTGGGTGATGAAAAGCATTTTTGAGTTTTGCACTTTTTTTATTTTCAATTTTACCTTAAAGAGGGGGCTTTCTATGAGATACATCCCATGATGGAGAACTCATAAGCAAGGTCTCAAAACATGTTTATTGGTGGGCTATATCAAAGGTTGCAAAATTGTAAGAAAGTAGCTTCTATCTTGGGCGACAACATATTGCACCTAATCCCACGCCTTAAGTGGAATGAGAAAGGTTAAAGAGTCTTAGGTGATCGGCGAATGGTAGTGCATGTATGGTGTTCATAGTTTGTCATGAAGAACCTTGTTTTAGAAGTCATCCATGTTTTCCAAAATATTTCTTTGAAAATGGTGCATCGAAACTTTGCTTCCAAGAAGTTACTTTCCAAGTCCAATTTTTGGTTGAGGCATAGAGCTTAAGATTTCATTCTTAACATACCTCTACACTCTTCCATAAATTGCATGTAAAATCATCCCTTTGGGGCATGAGGCAAACCTACCTAAAAGAGTGTACCTACCTAGGGTGACTTGATTGATGCATGCCAAAGTTACTTTATTGACATCAAACATTTACTTGAATTTAAATGAACACATCAAAACAAACATTCAACATGGTTATCAAACACCAAACCCTTTGGACTTAGTGTGAATACTTTGAAAAGAGCCCTATATTTTCACTCCTTAAAGATATCTTAAAACAATATCCTAAAAGGTTTCCAAATATTTAGGCTTACATTTCAAGTTGCATTAATAACAAATTCAACATCATAAATGATGACTTTAGCAGTTCAATTTTCACAAACTTTGAGCTTTTGTGAAAAGAAACATGCTTAAAGCTATAGAAATTTAGGGTCAAATAATTTTAATTATTGTGTTGCATTGTATCACTTGCCAAAATTCTCAAATTAGATCAAAACGTAATATCAAATCTACAAATTTATCCGAACTGCTGTGAAAATAGAAACTGGAAAATAAATCCACACATAATACTACTATTATTGTTGTTTCTGCCACACTTGACCAAAAACTAGTTGCAATCGACCAAATACCTATTGCTTTTGCTCTCTAGATTTTGACAATCAATACTGAAACCTTTCACTTTTGCAAAACTGAACGCAGTTGACTTCAAAATTACTATAGTTGAACTTAATCCTGTCACACTTGATCTATTATCTGAACCGCAATAGACTTAAATCTGACCGCTTTTACTCAAAATAGCCGCTTTTGCCTACACAATTCACTAGTTAGAAAATTTTCCACAGTTGCCTTTCACATTTGGCCACAATCAACCAGAATATGTTTGCCTTTGACAAAAATTGTTGCGTTTGCTCTAAAATTTTCGCTTTTGCCTTACTTCTTGGTGAAAATTAGAATACTAATCTGAAACTGGTTACAAATTCTTTTGAGAACAAAAAAATTAGACTCCCAAAACACATCATAAATCCACATTAGTCCATCATCCTTTTCAAAATCAAAACACTCCAATCTAACTTTAAAATTCAAAATCAATACAAAAAATTTGGATTATTCCTTCACTCAAAATTCTAAGATATCAATATTTGCTTGAACCTCAAGGCTAGTTCAAGTAGATTCTCCATAACATATCCTCTAGAAAAGGAAGTGAAATATCAATTTAAGTTTTCAACATTTTTTGAATCCCAAAATTTAACATTATTTCCAAAACATCACTCAAATTTTAGGGTCTTTAGTATCATGAAAACCGTAGTGAAACATCAACACTTTTTTCTAAAAGGTTATCTTTCACATTCACCACATATCATTCACCTTATGACCGTTTGGCGTTCAATTTCTCTAGTTTAACAACCAAACCTCATGCAAATTGAAGGTGAACAAACATACATCATCAGTAGTTTGAGGATTTTCATATTCGAGACAAAGGAAACACCAACTCAATGGAGAAACATAATAAATAACCTAGAAAAATAAGAACTAAAAGATGATCTTGCCGCTGGAAGGCCCGTATTACCACTTACCATGTGGTAATAGAAAATATTGGCTCAAAAAAACACTTATAAAACAAAAAAATCCAAAAAAAATGCAACTCCATTTTACTTAAACAGGAAATCCCAAAAAAAAAGTATTTTGGTTCATTTCCATAAGTTAGAAAACACCAAACTTTCACAAAATCTAGGAACTTGTTTATGACAATTACGTGATCACAAGATAGAAAAAATATGGAAGCAAACAAAATTAGTTCTAGTGTGCCCCCAACAAACACCACAAATGATGAAAATGACCCGTGGGGTTATATACCAAGTGACGTTATAACTCCTTGAAAGGAACCAAAATTTAAAGCAACATCAAACCAACCACCAAGTGAGGAGGAGGTAATCTGTAGACAACAAGAAATGATGGATAAATCAAACCAAAACCCAAAAGACATGGTTGTAGAAGAAGTGGATGGTGAGGAAGAATTAGATGAGGAATAATTCATTCAACACTCCAACAATCCCAAGGTGCTTAAACTGATGGAAAAACTCTTAAGAAAGGATCCAAATACCTACTTCTTCAAATTAGCATGAAGTGGTGCTAAGTTACCTATAGAATTTAATGTGGAAGGTCTTAAGGATCCTTACCTCATTCCCTTAGGGGATAAATTAGTTTTGAGGGAAATACCCAAACCATTGGAGATTTCGAACATGCCACCAATCTTCTCACAAAGAAATGATCAATCTAAAAAATAACCAATGGACAACCCTTTGTTTAGGAAACCATCCCAAATCAAACAAGTAGTAGTGGACCAACAATATCAAGGAGGTCCAACTCAATACATGCCCCAAAACATTTCATACATTGACCCTTCCCAAAACATACAAAATCAACAAGGGAAATTTCCACAACAAAATCCACAACAAGGTATGCCATAAATGAACTACTTAGGCAACCTTCAAACAAATCAACAACATCAACAAGGTGTGCCACTTAGTATCCTTCCCAATCAACATCAACAAGGTGTGCCACAGGGTACCCTTTTCAATCAACAAGGTGTGCCACATGGTACCCTTCCCAATCAACATCAACAAGGTGTGCCATAGGGTACCCTTTTCAATCAACAAGGTGTGCCACATGGTACCCTTCCCAATCAACATCAACAAGGTGTACCACATCGTACCCTTCCCAATCAACAGTTCCAACAACAAGTTGTACCACCAATGCACTATCAGGGTAACCTTCAATACAATTCATCCCAACAACAAGGTATACCACCAACACACCACTAGGGTAAACTTCAATACAATTTTTCCCAACAAAAAGGTGTACTACCAACACACTATTAAGATACCCTTCTTCAATACAATCAACAAGGACTTAATCCTCCTTCCACACAACAAGGACTTAACACTTCTTACAATCAACAAGGACTTAATCCTCCTTCCACACAATAAGGACTTAATACTCCTTACAATCAACAAGGACTTAACACTCCTTACAATCAACAAGGACTTAATCCTCCTTTAACAGAACAAGGACTTAACTCTCCTTTATACCAACATGGTTACCAAGGTTCTATACCTCCACCATACCCAACTTATGACCAAATGAATGTCTTGGGACAACAAGGCTACTACGCACAAGGTCCCCAAACAAATGTACCAAACACAGAGGTAGACATGCAACTACACACCGTGAATCAAAGGATATCAGACATGTAGATTGGAAAACCAAAGAAGACCTACACTCTAAAGATATATGTCCATTCCCTTTGGATCGCTCCATTACTATGCTCCCGTTTCTAAAAAAAATTGAAATACCAAAGTTTGAAAAAGCATAGGATGGTAGGAAAATTGTGCTCTGATACCACTGTAAGAGACCACGTGTCACTCAACCCAATCACTGGCCAATAATACTGAAGTTTTTGTTTTGTTTTTTGAATTTATGATTTTTTTGTGTTTTTGCAATTAAAGAACAAATTGCGATTTTGCAAGAAATGACTGGAAAAATAATATAAAATAATAGATGCATAAAAACTACAGAACACAGATCAAATCTCGATGCTAGATGGTTTATTAATCTTCCCAGATGATTACAACTGCAATATTTAAACATTCAGACAAAAAGGCAAGCATTTTATTGAAAACCTAGATAAGCTTGCAGGCGCCAGAAAGAGAGACTGAAATGGTACGGCTGAAAGATATGATGCAATCTCCCACCTCAAAACTAATGAAATGTCTCCAGATACCCTAGGTGTCCAACTTACAGAAGATAGAAGATGAAAAAGCCAAGTGATTTGCTCTGGGGAAGAAGTACGAACCTTGCTGCAACAAAGTATGACCTGTACCAGCAATAAAGAATTTTGTACTTTTCTTGGGAAGTGTGCCAAGCCACTGGAAATGGATCTTTGGAAGCCGCCTCAAATAACTGATGAATAATCTCCTTCAAAACCCTTCCTGAATCGATTCAATAAGCACAACTGCAACCTCTGAATGAAGTCACCCTGCTGACAATCTTCAACTGGTATTTTACAATCTTAGTATGTCAGATTCTGAAGGGGGAACGTTCCTCAAAACTTGTTGATCTGCAGAAACCCTAGTTTCTCAAAACCCAATGCTCTCTGAGAGATGAATAAAGAAAAAATAGAATAATCAACATATGAGTTCGATTTGCCTTCAGCTGAATATATAAGTTTTCTCAAGAAGTCGACCCTTTCTCAAAAATCAATTAAAATGCATTTAATATTAATTCGCCTCTTTTTGACTTAGGCAATAATATTAAAATAATGGCATCCCCTTATAATGAATAAATAATTATTCATTATAATAATAATTCTCCTTTATTATAAAGTATTAAATACTTTATAATATGCCATTAATCATTAATATTTTAATATATCATTAAAGTGACTTTATAACATAAAGTCAAAATAATAATTATTTAATAATCATTAAATGCTCCATTATTCTCCATTTGCTCATCAAACTGTCAAACTGGGTCGAAACTGAGCTGACCAGCTGAACCAGGTGCCCTGCCCAAAATAGCAGCTCCCACCTGCCTAACTTACTATAAATAGTAAGTATCTAAAAAACCACTTTGAAAGAGTCTGCAAAGGCCCCAAACCTGAATCAACTGCTGGAGTGATGTTCCCAACACTAGATAACTGCCTTAGATGATCCTCTAAACACTTCTGCTAGCCTACGAGGATCTGAATGATAGGCTAACCACAAACACAACGGTATTGTCTAGGAAGGGGACATTACAATCCGCCCTCCCTGAAATTGCTTGTCCTCAAGCAATCTCAGCTCTGGATGCTGTAAAATCTCCTCTGACTCCCAAGTAGCATCCTCAACTAGAAAGTCTCTCCATTTGATCAAATACTCTCTGATAACCCACCTCCGAAGATGTCTCTCTCTAACATCAAGGATGGCCTCAGGTACTAATATCAACTTCCCCTCATCATCTAGGGGTGGCAGTACTGGAGAGGGGATCACATGCTGAGCCAATGCCTTCTTCAGGCGTGAGACATGAAATATGTTATGAACCCTGCTATCTGCCGGTAAGTCCAATTCATAAGCAACCTCGCCCACTCATCTGATAACACAGAATGGACCATAGTAACGAGGTTTCAACTTCTCTGCACCACTCTTCTGCACAGTATACTAACGATATGGCTGTAACATGAGATACACCATGTCACCCACTGCAAAGGAATGCTAAACCCTTTTCTGATCAGCATATTGCTTTTGCTGATTCTGTGCCCGCTGGATATTGTATCTAAGGGATCTCAAAATGTCCTGCTGACTTTGCATCATGTCACCTACACTAGGAACTCTGTTATCACTCAATATCAAATCCAAAAGGTTGGGCGCCTCATACTCGTACAATTCCATGAAGGGCGTCATCTGTATAGTCATGTGGTGAGTAGAGTTATAACAATACTCATAGAGGTATATCCACCTCACACAAGCTCTCTATTGTCCAACTATGTAATTGCGCAGATAACCTTCCACCCATTTATTGACAATTTCTGTTTGTCCATCTGTATGTGGATGGTAGCTGGTATTCGGTGTCAGTTCGGTCCCACACAGTCTGAACAACTCCTACCAAAAGTTTCTTATAAATCGATTGTCTCTATCGTTGACTATAGTCTGAGGCAATCCATGTAGCCAGAATACCTCTCTAAAGAAAATCTCTGCAGTCTGCGATGCTGTGAATGTAGTAGTGATCAGAAAGAAGTGTGCATATTTAGTCAGCCGATCGACAACTGCGTAAATGCAATCTTTACCTTGGGCTTTCAAAAAACCCGTATAAAGTCCATCGATAAACACTCCCACTTCCTATCAGGTATCGGAAGTGGCTGAAGCAATCCAGTAGGATATGTGTGTTCCTGCTTGTTCTGCTGGCAAACAGAACACTCTCGTACATACTGAAGAACATCAGTCTTTAGCCCTTTCCAAGTAAACCATTCCTGTACTAGCTTATATGTTTTGAAATAACCGGGATGGCCCGCCCTAGGAAGATCATGAAAGGATCTCAGAACTGAATCCCTCAACTTTGAATTAGGAACCAAAAAAATCTGCCCCTTGTAAATGATCAAGTCACTCACAATAGTATATCTATTATCCTACTCTATCCCATCAACTATGCTAGAAGCCCATCGGTTCTTAGCATACTCTGTAATGATCTGATGCCTCCAATCCTCAGAAATCTATGCCATAGCATTCAACTGAGGTCTGTGAGACAAGGTGTCAACTACAACATTCTGCTTCCCCTTAATAAAGGTGACGTCAAAATCATACGACTGCAGTTTGCTGACCCATTTTTGCTGCCTCTCATTTAGGTCTCGCTGTCCAAGGAAGTGTTTTAGGCTATTGTGGTCTGTATGCACACTGATCCTGCTGCCTACCAAGTATTGCCTGAATTTAGCCAAAGCATGCATAATTGCTAACATTTCCTTGTCATAAATGTTGTAAAACCTCTCAGGACCCCTAAGATTCCTACTCTCAAAAGCAATAGGGTGTCTCTCTTGCATCAAAACGGCACCAATGCCCTCTCCTGAAGCATCATAGTACAAATCAAATGACTTCGTAAAGTCTGGTAATGCTAACACTAGATAAGAAGTCATGATCACCTTAAACCTGTCAAAGCACTCCTGAGCCTGTGGTGACCAAGCAAAAGCATCTTTCTTGGTCAAATCAGTAAGGGGTGTGGCATGATGTGAGAACCCACTAACAAATCTCCTGTAAAAAGCACACAACCCAATGAATCCTCTGAGCTGCGTAAGGTTCTTTGGTACTAGCCACTCAACTATAGCTCGGACCTTCTCATGGTCCATACTAACTCCCTTGGCACTGATGATGTGCCTCAGATACAACAACTCATCCATGCCTAGCTCACACTTGGACTCCTTGGAATAAAAAGACTCCTCTTCCAAGATACCCAAAATTGTATCTAAGTGAGCTAAATTCTCCTCCCATGACCTACTGTACACCAGGATGTCATCGAAGAAGACCAACATGAATCTCCTCAGTTGAGAACTGAAGACCCTGTTCATGGTAGACTAAAAGGTAGTAGGTGCATTGGTTAAACCGAAAGGCATAACCAAGAACTCGAAGTGATGCAATGGCATCTGAAGGCGGTTTTCTCTATGTCCTGCTCCCTCATCTGAATCTGATGGTACCCAGATCTCAAGTCAATCTTCGTGAAGAAGATAGCACCGTGTAAATCATCAATCAACTCATCGATGCGAGGTATCGGGTACCTGTTCTTAATTGTTTTCTTATTGAGTTGGTGGTAATCTATACACATCCAAAGTGATCCATCCTTTTTCTTCACCAATACGACCGATGAAGCAAAGGGTGACTTGCTAGGTCTGATATGCCCCATTTCCAACAACTCATTGATTGTCTTCTCTATCTCATCCTTGAGCCGTTTCAGATGCCTGTAGGGTGTAATCATAATTGGCTTTGCACCCTCCTCCAACTCAATAATGTGCTCAGTGCCTCTGTCCGGAGGTTTGCCAGGTGGAATGTCGCAAACACTTTAGAGTGTTTAGTCCTCAGTATCTGAATGTCTGGATGGTACTTAATCTTCTAGCTGCTCCTGCTGTGCTGGAATAACATACACTCTGCAGCCCAATCAACCATATCATGATGAATGAGTCTCTCCATCTGCCTGTATGATACCATCCTCAGATTACTATCTCTGATGGCCTTGATGACGTGAGGTTTCCTATTCACCTTGAACTTCATCTCCATATCTGTAGATTGAGTGTGAGCTCACCCAAATCATGAAGCCATGCCATCCCAAGGACTACATCAGTATCTCCCATATTAACAACATAGAATTCAGTCTTGAACTCATAGTTGTTTAGCCGCATCGAAAGATCTGTTGTCTTTCTATCACATTTGAGGTTGTACCCATCAGCCACCTTGACTCGAATACCCTCAAACTCCTCTGTCTGTATACCTCGTCTCTCTACCAACCGTGCATCTATGAAATTATGAGTAGCACCAGTGTTGAGTAGAGTGATTACCTTCTGACCTGCTAGGAGCCCACGTAGTCTAAAAGATCCATCTCTCTGAAGACTAGTCAAATGTGCCTCCTGTAGCTTCCTTCCTCCTTCATTTTCACCATCATTTTCAGACCTTTCATCATCTGAATGCTCTGAATCAGCTTGCTGGTCTGACAGATCAGATTGCTCTTCTCCCTCATAAAACCACTCCATCTGGTTATTTTTCACCTTGGGACAAAGAGGGCATACATGTTTCTCATCATAGGGTGCCTTGCACCAAAAACATAATTTTTTCTTTCGTAAATCATTTAATGTCTCCCTGTCAAATGGTGGTGCATTTTGTCTCCTAGGATCAAGTGGATCCCTCTTTCTGTCAAATGGCCTATTCATGTCAAATGACCTATTAGGCCTCGTGTAGGGTGTCGAGCCTGAAGTGAACTTGCTGCGAGGTGTTGCAAGCTCCATGCTATGTGCCTTCCTCATGGCCTCCTGAAGAGTAGGAGGATCAAATGCCTTGACCCAACCTCTCATAGGATCCATCAAACCCTCGACGAAGAGAATAACAAGTCTCCTCCCATAAATGCCTGTCACCATGACTGCAACCCTCTGAAACTCACTTATGTAGGAATCCAAATTGCCTATCTATCTAAGCTGAGCTAGCTCTATGAAATAAAGCTCTAGATCCTTCTTGTCGAAACACTCTATGAGCCTGCTGGTGAACTCCTGGTAAGTCATAACTGCATGATGGCCAAGTGTATACATGTCGTGATGCCACCAATCATGCGTCAACCCGTCAAGATGCAGTGTGGCAAATTTAATGGCCTCGTCCTCCTGCATAGGTCTCAATGATAGGTAGTTGTCTAACTTCTATACCTAAGACCTCACTGAACTCTTATCAGATCCATCAAAGTAAGGCAAGTTAATCTTGCAGACTGCATACTGTAAATCTCTGTTCACCTGTGGCTATGGCTGCTGATGCTGAGGAGCTCTGCGGTCAAATCTACCTCCCCCTCTAGGTTTATGCACATCCATAAACTCATGAAAAGTCAAAGCCTGCCTGATCTCAGGTGCTAATGACAAATACTCACCATGAAATCTAGTCACATCTGCCACTGACATGCCATTGTGTGGCTGAAACTCCTGATGATGACCCTGCTGCTCTTCCTCCAGAGTTAGAGGTGGTGTCTCTCTAGGTATGAATGTAGGTTTTCCAGGCCTACGCTCATGATAGATAGGTGATGACTGTCACGGTGCCGATACCAAAGGCTAGTCCACGCCTACTGTCCTCCTCGACTGTCCTATCTGAATATAGTGCGGCTGGGATGGAATATACTGTCTCATAGTGCCCATCAACTGGGACATCATTTCCATCATATTTTCATGCCTATGTCTAAACTCCTCATCGGTAATATCACCTTCTGCATGCACTTTCCCTGAGTCCCTATGTGTCTCTACAAGAATCTCATGGTTTGCCATCAGTGTTGTGACACTGTTCTCACTGCTATTGGAACTGGATCTGTGAATACCTAGAACCCCTGACACTGTCTCACCTTCAGGAATAGGTGGACCTATCCAATCCTCAACTCTGCCTGTTCCTCTACCCTTGATGTAGGAAATGATATCACTATTCATGAAAAAGCATCGAAAAAGCACTCTTCTGACTGAAAAAGTAACTAAAAAAGCACAGGATGGCAAGAAAACTATGCTCTGATACCACTGTAAGAGACCAGGTGTCTCTCAACCTAATCACTGGCCAATAATACTGAAGTTTTTGTTTCGTTTTCTGAATTTATGATTTTTTGGTGTTTTTGCAATTAAAGAACAAATTGCGATTTTGTAAGAAATGACTGGAAAAATAATATAAAATAATAGATGCATAAAAAATACAGAAAAAGATCAAATCTTGATGCCAGATGGTTTATTAATCTTCCCAGATGATTACAAATGCAATATTTAAACATTCAGACAAAAAGGCAAGCATTTTATTGAAAACCTGGATAAGCTTGCAGGCGCCAGAAAGAGAGACTGAAATGGTACGGCTGAAAGATATGATGCAATATCCCACCTCGAAACTGATGAAATGTCTCCAGATACCCTAGGCATCCAACTTGCAGAAGAAAAAAGATGAAAAATCCAAGCGATTTGCTCTGGGGAAGAAGTACGGCCCTTGTTGCAGCAAAGTATGGCCTGTACCAGTAATAAAGAATTTCATACTTTTCTTGGGAAGTGTGCCAAGCCACTAGAAATGGATCTCTGGAAGCTGCCTCAAATAACTGATGAATAATTTCCTTCAAAACCCTTCCTGAATCGATTCAATAAGCACAACTACAACCTCTGAATGAAGTCACCTTGCTGACAATCTTCAACTGGTATTTCACAGTCTTAGTATGTCAGATTTTGAAGGGGGAACGTTCCTCAAAACTAGTTGATCTGCAGAAACCCTGGTTTCTCAAACCCCAATGCTCTCCAAGAGATGAATAAAGACAAATTAGAATAATCAACATATGAGTTTGATTTGCCTTTAGCTAAATATATAAGTTTTCTCAAGAAGTCGACCCTTTCTCAAAAATCAATTAAAATGCATTTAATATTAGTTCGCCTCTTTTTGACTTAGGAAATAATATTAAAATAATGGTGTCCCCTTTTAATGAATAAATAATTATTCATTATAATAATAATTCTCCTTTATTATAAAGTATTAAATACTTTATAATATGCCATTAATCATTAATATTTTAATATATCATTAAAGTGACTTTATAACATAAAGTCAAAATAATAATTATTTAATAATCATTAAATGCTCCATTATTCTCCATCTGCTCATCAAACTGTCAAACTGGGTCGAAACTGAGCTGACCAGCTGAACCAGGTGCCCTGCCCAAAATAGCAGCTCCCACCTGCCTGACTTACTATAAATAGCAAGTATTTGAAAAACCACTCTGAAAGAGTCTACAAAGGCCCCAAACCTGAATCAACTGCTGGAGTGATGTTCCCAATGCTAGATAACTGCCTCAGATGATCCTCTAAACACTTTTGCCATCCTACGAGGATCTGAATGATAGGCTAACCACAAACACAATGGTATTGTCTAGGAAAGGGACATTACATAGACATGCAACTACAAGCCATGAATCAAAGGATATCGGACATGTAAATTGGAAAACCAAAGAAGACCTACACTCTACAAGATATATGTCCATTCCCTTTCGATCGCTTCATTACTATGCTCCTATTTCTAAAAAAAATTGAAATACCAAAGTTTGAAAAGTATAAGGGAAAAGGAAATATGATAGAACATGTGAGATATTTCTTGGTAGCTTGCATGGAAGTGAAAAATAATGCTTCCTAGCTCATGAGACTTTTTCCATGCAGTATTACTGGTCATGCTATGGAATGGTTCTCCCATCTACCACCAGGTATTAGGAATTTTGATGAATTGATTAAAAAGTTTGTGAACCACTTCTCATTCAACATAGAACAAGATGCCACCATCACTGAACTCTACAAGATTAAATAAATCCAAGGATAATCCTTTACATCCTACCTACAAAGATAGAGATATAAAGCTAGTAGATGTAAGTGGCCTATTCCTGACATAGAACTGGTGGATATGTTTGTTTCCAATGTCCAAGAAGAAATCAATTACCAACTCACCATGTTGTGCCCCACTAACTTCGAAGAGACTATTGAAAAGGGAATACACATTGAAAGATCTCTCATAGCAAGGGGATTCATTAAACTAAACAACAATCCTTCTAGTTCAAATGAAAAAAGCAAGATTTGGGCCAAGAAGAAAAATGTTACAAATGATGGGATAGTTGATGCTAGTGTTGTATGGAACATACAAAATACCAATGGACCACAAAACAAAGCCCAAGTTACACAATGAGCTACACTCCCAACAATGCACAAAACAATCAACTTAGCTATCCCCATAATAATCAATCAAATAACAAACAAACAAATCAAGGAGGACAAAAAAGATAATATGACCAACCAAGGAGGAAATTTACTACATTAGGAGAACCACTTGAGACAATCATGCGTAAATTAGTTCAACAAAACCTCATCAAATTCAATGACTGCCCAAAATACAAAGAGCCGAGTTTTCAAACACCCTGGTACAATGAAAAAGACTTATGTGAGTTCTACAAGATCAAGGGACATATGATGGATAACTGCATGAGACTTAAACATATAGTGCAAGACTTAATCAACAAGGGAGAGGTTGACATAGAACACCATCCTGGAAACAAAGACCTCCAAAACTACACAAATCCAATTCCCAACCATGCTAAGAAAAATGACAAAGGGAAAGAACAAGACTATCACAACGCCAACTACACCTATGGTGACACTGTCCTAGGTACCCTCTCCCAAGTAGATGATACTAGAGTCAATGTGTTAACTGTATACACCTAAAATCGGTCAAGATACTTAATTAATTTAATAAATCTTTTATTTCATCTACTTATAAATAAATTCTAAATTTATTTATATAGTTCACACTTTTCTAATTCTACCATCTTAAATCACATTCTTCTAAATTTAATTAAATCAATAGTTTGTTTTATTTAGTTAATAATCTTCTCACTAAATTTAAATTCTGAATTTGAATTTAGGCACATGTCTACAAATCTTCCTCTTGCCACATCATCAAGTGTCACATGAATTTAAATATGTCTAATATTTAAATTGCAATTATCCTCAACCAATTCCAAAATAAACCTTGAACACTTGGCTCTTTCACACATTTTATTCCCTCATACACTTGGCATGGTTTTCACAGTCAAGGGAACATCCTCCATGATTCTCTCTAACTTCTTCCATCTCCACCGTTCATCTCTCATGATGAAATCTTGACTGTTGATTGCTGCCACATCACAAGATGCTTTGGAAATCCTATAAATACAAGCCCATTCTACAACATTTTACATCCCATCTTTGAGCAAACTTACTATGCATAAATCATATTAGAGCAATTTAGCATTTAGCATTTGAGCATTGTAGAATCATTTTAGTTTAGTATCATGGCTTAGTTTAGTATTTTCATTTCCATTACCATCTTAGATTTCATACAACATTTACGTCATAATCTTTAGTATCATATCCATTGTTATATCACCATTTTCATTTATAGCAGCATCATAATCTTAGCATCATATCAGTTGTATATCACTCATGTAGCATTTTAGACATCTTATTTCTTAGGTTGTCATCCAAATAGTCATAGTGCAATATACAAATTTAAGAGCACTAATGATTTAGAGGATCCTTGAGAATAGAGAACAATGGAACAGTTTTAGTAATAGATTGTATTTTGAATTTGATCAATTCTATGCTTCAATCTTCTAATATAATACATTTTATTGCTTGTGTGATTTGTTATTCCTTACACATTTTACCTCACACATAAATTGGTGCCCACCATGGGGCCCAATCCCATTTTTAACAATTTCTGGAAAAAAATTTGTGAACAGGTTGGATGTGAACTTCTTTTAGCGTGACCATGAGTTCTTTCAACACATACAAAACTTATTTTAGCGCATCCAGTCCCTATTACGACACATCCAAAAGATCTTTCAACGCATCCAACATTTGTTTCAGCACATGCAGGGGGTTTTATAGCGCATTCAATGTTTATTTTGGTGCATATAGTAGTTATTCTAGCGCATAGGATAGTTATTTTAGCGCATACGAATGATCTTTTAGCACATCTGGTTAATTTTTCAAAATTTCAAAATCCTGAGAACTAATTGATGTTTTTTGCTTGTAGGTACTTAATATGCTGGTCAAAGAAAATCTTAAGCAACTACTGATGATGTATGTAGGGGCTGGAGCTTTTATTTTCTTTTAATTAAATTAGGAACCTAGTTTAATTAAAAGGTTAAAGAACCCCTTTTCTTTTGTGCTTGAAGTGATAGGCCTATGCTCTCCCCTTAACTAGGTGACCAAAATGCCAGAATCACTATTTTATGCTTTTTGTTAACACCTTTAGAAGGCATGTTGTAGTGGGAATAAGTCCTCACCCTACAGAAATGACCTAAGTGGGAACAACCAAAGCTAGGTTTTCCGACCCACTATAATCAAAAGCGAATTTGGGGAAAGTCTGCAATTCAACGGTAGTGTGCAAGAGAACCATCCCCAAAGCATTTGTTCTAAAGTTTGGGAGGTCTCCTGAGGGATTTTATCTATTTTCTACACTAAACGAAAACCCTTACTATGAACTCTAGTGTAGAAACCAACCGAGTTAGTTTATGGAAAATTCTAATATCATAGTGCAAGGGGAGGAAAGAATCTACCCCCAAGATACTCACAATATAACCATCAGGGATTACTGGCCAAAGGTGGAAGATTTGACCTTGGTTAAGACCTGAGAAAGGAAAAAAAATGGGTGCCCTCTAGGGGGTGACACGACTGTGTGAGTTGACATGGTTTTTAGATGTGGGCTGTGGTATTTTAAGTGACCCTTGAGAATAAAAAAGTGCTTGAATTGTCTTGTCTTGTGTTATACCAGTGGAAATTGAAAGAATCAGACCAGATTCTTGAATACACACTCAATGTTTAGTTCCTAGGTGGAAATAATTGTTTGACAACTTTATGTTGTGTTTGAAGTCATAGTTCAAGAAGTCATCCATTTAAACACCCAATTCCCATAATTCACAAACTAGAAATCAAGAAAAAAAGTCATTGTTCAGAAAAACATCCCCTAGAAACATCATATTCATAGATTCAAAGCCAAATAACTAGAAAAATTTGCAAGAGCACTGAACATTTCTAGATTAGGGCATCCATTCCCTATTTTGGGGCATACACTACATTTTCTAGTGCATCAGAGTTAGTTTCCAACACATACATCCTCTGTTTTAGTGCATCTAGGAAATTTTCTAGTGCATTTGTTCCATCTTTTAGCACATTCACTTCCAAAATACCAAGTTGAAATCATCTACTTAGGGGTAGTCTAGCACATCCCTAGCTTTTTCTAGTGCATGTAGTCTATTTTCTAGCGTGCCCGATTCATCCTTCAGTGCATTGAGTCTAGCTTTTAGTGCATATGCCTTTTGTTCTAGCACATTCACCCTCTTTTTTAGCGCATGTAGGCTATTTTCTAGCACATATGTGTAATCTTTTAGCACATCCATATCTTGTTTTAGCACATCTAGTAAATGCAAAACCTAAGAGTTAAATTCATCCCTTGTTCCATAGTTTGACCTAGAATTAAAGATCTTTTCTAGAACATAATCTTTCCTTAGGTACAATAGAGTCTTAAACTTGTTGAAACTAACATTTACAAGTGGAATTCTTCAAATTAAACCAAGATCTAACATCTCAAAGTTTCTAAATCATCAAACTTATCATACCTCTGATTATTAAGCCTAGTTTCATCATCAGGATTTGTCATTCTTTCATCACGAAACAAAGCCATATAATCAAATTAAAATTAGTCTCATCAATATAATTTTTCATTCTATTTGACTTAGTTTTTATCCTTGGCACTCCTTCAAACAAAGATCAAAATTTTAGTCCAATTATAAGGGTAAAAGAAAGAAGTTGGGTACACGAAGAGGGGAAGTCTTGGCCAAAAAAAAAATCTCGCAGAAAATGCGTACGCGTTATTAAAAAAATGTGTATGCGTTTAGGATCGGGTACCCGATCCTAAAAAAACGCGTATGCACTATCAAACGCGTACGCGTTATAATGCGTACACGTTATATAATGCATACACATTTTATAACACATAAAAATTAATTAGTTAAAAAAATTAATATTTTTTAGAAATGTGTACGCGTTTTAGAACGCGTATGTGTTTTGAACTCAAAACGCGTACGCGTTTCTAAAAAGTATTTTTTTTTTAAATAATCAAGAAAGTAAAGAACGCATATGCGTTTTGTAAAAACGTGTATGCATTTTTTAAATTCAAAATTCCCAACCCACATGTTGCCTCAGTTTTAGGCTTGGAAAAAGCTTGGCAATCTGAGCCTTAGCTTTTGACCTGCAACTAAAAAACTAAGGCAGATTGAAGAAGAATGTCCAACTTTGACAACATAGATGATGGACTTTTTTTTCTGAATGAGTCTATAAAATTAAAACCCATTAGAGAACACAATGTCTACTTTCTAAATATATAATTTTTGTTAAAATTGGATTACATTTGCTATTTTTTAATTAATTTCTAAGCAAACTAGTCCTTAAATTTGAAATATTAGGTTTTTTTGGTTTTTTAATAACTTTTTATTGGTTGATTTTCATGTAAAAAAAATTATATGGGACCAAACTTCATACAATTCTCTACACAATGAAAAAAAAAAGAGTCAAAAAATGTTTTGTTTAGGTCCAATTATGTTGTCCGTACACGTTGATTTGAAAAAACATCAATTAAGGCCAATAAAAATTTAATAAAAAAAAAATATTCAACCAAAAATTACAAAAAAAAATCCAGACCAAACTTCATGTTGTTAGCTCTCTTTCCCTAAAAGGAATTAGCAAAATAATTTTATTTGGGTCAAAAAGTGTTGTCTGTACACCTGCTTGGTATGGTAAAAAAATAGGGACTTTTAAAAAGTGGTTTTTATAGATCCTTATCAAAATGTAATTTCTATAAACTGGGTATTTTAATAATTTACATATTTGAAAACTAGATTCAAAATTATAAATTTCATATTAATGATTTTTTTTAAGATTCATTGTGGAAGTGCCTCAATTTTTCAGTCCAAGTGTGACAAATTGTGAAAAACAGCAAAAACATTTCCACTTTTTGAGCTTTTTGTGTACCCAACTTCTTGCATCAGCCCATAACACTTGTATGCTCGTTCAAACAAGATTACAAAAGAAGAAACTCAAGGAAAAAGAACTTGAAACTCAAAACACCATGGATGAAGTTGAAGAAAATCCCTTTCATAATATCTACAACACTGAAGGTGAGGAAATAACTGAGGAAGACATCCAACATGATCAACAAGATCCAAATTTCCACAAGTTCCTAGAAAATATTTTTGAAAAAGATGGGGAAGAATACTTCCTAACACTGGCCAATCAAGGTATCAAAATTCCACCTGACTTTGATGTTAAATTGAAAGCACCCCCTAAAAAGACTGATAATGATCCGCCAAACGCAGATGCAGTGGTCACTTTAACTCATCAAATGAAAAACCTCCAATAGTAGATTCAAGACATGCAAAGGGGAACCTCAAAAAGATACTTGATACAAGACATTTTCCCAAATCCTTTTTATCCAACTATCAAGATGATTCCTTTTCCCAAACATTGTGAATTCCCAAAGTATGATAAATACAATTATAAAATAGATCCTATAGATCATCTAAGGGAATTTCGAACCATGAGTCTTGAATTTGCACACGAAGAAACTTACTTGATGAGATTGTTTCCACCTAGCCTAGGTGGACAATGCCTAGAATGGTTCTCCAAAATTGCACCACCAATTAAAACCTTTGAAGAGTTGGTTAACAAATTCATCACCCAATACTCTTACAACATACAACATGAGATAACAATGAAAGACCTTTGCAATACAAAACATAAAAAGGGTGAATCGTTCCTCATATTTTTACAAAGGTGGAGAAGATTTTTTACAAGATATTATCGTCCCATACCTAAAAAGGAAAAGATAAAAATATTCAGTGACAATCTAAGTGATGAGATGAGCTATAGATTGGAATTACAATGTCCCCCTACCTTTGAGAAAATGATTGAAAATGGAATCAAAATAAAAGAAGCTTTTGTTAAAAGAGGAGTCATAAAAATTTACAATGAAAACAACTCATCAAGCTCCTCTAATAACTATAACAACAGTGATAAACCAAAGTTTTGGAAAAGAAACAAGAATGCTGGTAACAATGATGCTTCGGCTGAAACACAAAATGCAAAACCAGTATTTAACTTGAAAGTAACTGCCACCAAGACCAATCAAAACAATAATTTGACTAACAATCAAAACAACAAACAAAATACCAATGAAAACAACCATCCAAACAATGTTGAAGCTAAACAACCACCATATTGAACCTCATCAAATCAAAGAAGATTCACACCTTTGGGGCAGTCATTAGAATCAACATTGAAAGAACTTCTTGCAGCCAAGGTTATAACATTACCAGAGGTAAGAAATTGGGAACCACAAGTTAAACCTTCGTGGTGGAATGATGCACATTATTCCGAATTTCACAAAAACAAAGGACACAAGACAAATGATTGCATGTAATTGAAACATTTGATATAAGACTTGATTGATAACAAAACAATATTTATAGAAGGACCCCAAACAAACAATGATCATGGAGCATTCAAGAATCCTTTACCAAACTACAAAAATGGGGAATATTCTTCATCAAACACCAAAGGAAAAAATGTGAACTATGTTTATGATTCTACCATTCTCCATATTGAGGTAGTTGAGGATAAAACCAAGGACATCTAAATCAAGGGCCAAAGAAACATTGTTACAACTGAAACTCATTTTCATGACATCAACACCAAACCACATCAGATTAATGATATGAAACCAATAAATCTGATCACAACAATTGCTACAAATGATAATCAAATTAATATCATTAAAATCAGAGAGAAACAAAATCATCAATCCATCAACACAACCACAAGAGGGAAAACTAAAGTAACATTGAAAGGGGCTACCTCTTCTACATCTAAAGCAACTGTTGTCCTTTCAACTTAGTACAACATAGTTGACCAATTGTAGAAAATACCAGCACAAATATCCATATTGGAACTGCTCAAAATATCGCCAGCTCACAAAGAAATTCTAGAACAAGCTCTTGTAGCCACCACAATACCAAATAACCTGGAAGTTTTCCAATTCGAAGCTATGGTGGGACACTTGACCACACCTCATTACCTATCATTTTTTGAACATGATGATGTATCAATCAACCACCCACACCATGCTTCCCTCCACATTGAGGTTTTAATTCACAAACATCGGGTCAAACGTGTTTTAATAGATGGTAGAGCTGGCCTAAATATCTGTACTCTAAAACTTGTTTGTGCACTTTGATATTCAAAAGATGCTATTGATGCTAGAAGGAAAATCACTATAAAAGCCTATGATGATGAAGAGAGATCTCCCCAAGGGTTGATTGTACTACCAAATCAAGTGGGACCGGTTGTAAAAGATATAATTTTCCAAGTGTTGGACAAGGAGTTGACATACAACATACTATTGGGGCATCTTTGGATTCATGACATGCAAGCAGTGTTGTCAATGTATCACCAATGTTTGAAATTCCCCTTTAATGGGTAGGAGATCACTATTTCAGCTGACTCTAACAATCCCCAATATTGCAACACACTCAAAACAACCCAAGATACTTTTGTACCACATAACAGGGAAGCTCCAATGCCTATCTCATCAAACAATGAAAGAAAACTAAATTCCTTGTCAAAGTGGGTTGAGAAAAGGGACTAGTCAAAGGATAAGGATATCAATGATTCTACCCCATCAAGTAATGAAGGTCAATCAAATTATTTATCAAATCAGCTTGAGGAAGAGGTTTAGTCAAAAGACAAAGGTATCAGTGATTCTACTCTGTCAAATCATGAAAGTCAATTTAATTCATTATCAAAACAAGTGGAAAAAATCTAGTTGAAAGATAAAGGCATGGGGTAATATTAATTTGAGCAATCATTGTGCCTTTCACAGTTGTTATCTTATCCTAAGTCATATGGGAGACCATCAACTTCAAGACAACAATCCTCACAACCAACCACACTCTTTGATGGCAAGTTTGTTAAAGTAGGCACTTTAGTGGACGAATCAAAAGACAAGGATGTTTTAAATTGGTTATACAAGGATGAAGAAGCATCCCAAGCAACAACTTCAAATGTACAAACAGAGCAATATGGAAAAGGTTTTACAATCCTAGAGAAGATGGGATATGATGGAATAGGTCTTGTCGGAAAAAGAAAAGAAGGTATCATAGAACCAATACAACCTATCATAACCAATGCTAAGGACAAAACAGGGCTAGGATACAAAGAAGAGTTAAAAGAAGAAACCAAGCAGAAGGTTGTTGAGAGAATCCTCCAATTGAGAGATAGTTCTAAAATGAATTCCAATGAATATGAATGGGATTCCCTCTCTGAAGAGTCTTGTCATGAAAAAGAAATTGATTTAATACAAAAGTATACACCAACACTTATGGAGGGACAAAGCTCAAGTTCTAGACCACTTGAAATTGGATCACAACATATCAATGACTCAAGTGAAGACGATTAGATTTCGAGCGAGATAGATACTTCAGAAGAGAGTAACATCATAGACCTCAATATTGCTATCAGACAATTTGATGATGTTGCTATCATGACACTCACCCATTTTGACCTTATCCAATCTGACGATTCCTTACCATTAGTACACCTCGAACTAATTGACTGGGACCAAACTAAGCTATTTGATATACCCATCTTTCCAAATGATGACGCCATTATGAACTTCCTTTGCTCTGACAATATTGAAACATGTTCCACCATCGAATCTCATAATGAAGCTTTAGATGAGGGGAGTGCAAAATATCTTAGCTACAAAATGAATATAAAAAATGGATCTAATGGTGAAAACCATTTAATGGCAGTATTAGATCAAGAAAAAGTAAAAATAAAGAGCGCATCTAACAGTGAAAACCTCTTCGAGGCACCAAAATATGGGAGATTTGAGACTCTTCCTAAGCACTATCATGAGAGATCTTCAGTGCTGATTGAACCTACACAATCCATCAACGTTGGTACAACTAAAAAAATCAAGACTCTACATCTAGCAGCATCAATGACAAAGGAAGAAAAACCAAGCTTCACTAGATTCTTTGAAGAGAGAAAAATAAAATTTTCTTGGACCTATGCTAACATGCTAGGTATGGATCCAGAGCTTATCATGCATCATTTATCACTACCACTTAGAGTAAAGCCAGTGAAGCAAAAGTTGAGAAAAATGTATCCTCATATCACCCTCTTGGTGAAAGCTGAATTGAAGAAACTATTGGATGTCGGATTTATCTGACCTATTGATTATGTTGAGTGGATATCAAACATTGTACTAGTTTCTAAACCCGACCATAGCATCAGGGTATGCACAGATTTCAAAGATCTCAATAGGGCTTGTCTGAAAGATGATTTCCCTTTGACCAACATTGACATCATCATAGACTTGACAACTGGACATGAAATGTTATCACTCATGGATGGCATTTCAAGTTACAATCAGATTAAGATAGCACTCGAAGATCAAGATAAGACATCCTTCACATGTCCTTGGGGTGCATTTTGCTGGAACGTAATGCCTTTTGGGTTGAAAAATTCTGAAGCCACATATCAAAGAGCGATGACCACCATATTCTATGACATAATGCACACCGTTTTGGAGGACTACGTAGATGACTTGTTGGAAAAATAATTTACTAGAGAGGGACATCTGGAAATTCTAGACAAGATCTTTACCAAGTTGGAGAAATTCAATGTGAGATTAAACCCCAAGAAATGTGTATTTGGCATGAAATCAGCTAAAATTTTGGGATATATAGTATTAGCTAAAGGCGTTGAGGTGGATCCTACGAAAGTCAAAGCCATCGTGGAGGTGCTTCCTCCCAAGAATATCAGCCAATTGAGATCTTTACAAGGATGATTCCAATCTATTAGGAGGTTCATCGCACAACTGGCTAATAAAACTCATCCTTTTAATCACTTGCTACACAAGAATGTTTCTTTCAAATGGGATGAAAAGTGTGAAGCATATTTTAACCAACTAAAGCAGTATCTAATGTCACCACCCATATTGGTACCTGCGACTGAAGGAAATCCATTATTACTCTACATTGCAATAACTGAAGTATCTTTGGGCACTCTACTGGCACAAGAAGATTTTGCGAGAAAGGAAAGGGCTATTTATTACATTAGTAGAACCTTGAATGGATATGAGATCAACTACACATTTATTGAAAAATCTTGTCTGGCAGTAGTATTTGCTACTCAACAATTAAGACACTACATGTTGACCCACACCATAAAATTCATAGCTAAAATTGATCCCTTGAAGTCTCTACTCAACAAAGCTACCCTGATAGGAAGACTAGCCTAGTGGATAATGATATTGAGTGAGTTTAATATCCAGTATGTGGACATAAAAGCAATCAAAGGACAAGCCATAATGGGTTAACTAGTTGAAGCACCATTACAAGATGATCACCTCATGAGCATTGAGTTTCTAGATGCTTGTGTCCTAACAGTATCAACACAATAGTGAATGTTATACTTTGATGGCTCTTACACACAACATGGATCAGGTGTAGGAATCTTATTTTTCATGCCTCAAGGACATACCATTCCAAAGTCCTATAGACTAATGTTTCCTTGCACTAACAACACAACTGAGTATGAATAATTGATCATTGGAATCAAAGTAGCAGTTGAGTGGAAGATCAAAAAGTTGCATGTCTATGGTGATTCCCAACCAGTCATTAATCAGGTGAATGATAATTACCAGATAAAAGATGATAAATTGATTCCATATAAAAGAATGGTGGATGATTTCAAAAAGTACTTTGTGCAGATCAAATTTGAATAAATTCCAAGAGGGGACAACAAAGCTGCTAATGCTATGGCAACCATTTCCTCTCTTCTACAAATTCTTGAGAAATGAGCCCATTATGAATTCATGGTGGAACAACTGTTTAACCCTGCCTATGATAACCCTGAATCCCAAGTCATATACCATCTAGTTGAGGCTGATGCTTCTATCTATGGGAAAATCTACACCTATCTAAAAGACAATACCCTACCACCAGATTTATCCCCAAACCAGAAATGAAACTTTATTCGACAAGTAGCTCGACATACCTTGATAGCCAATACTTTGTCAACGAGGTCTTGATGGTACTCTCCTTCGGTGTCTTGAACATAACAAAGTTGAAACCGCTTTATGCAAGGTTCATGAAGGTATCTGTGAAAAACATTCAAGTGGTCTAACTTTAGCTAAGAAACTCCTACGTTTGGGGTAATACTGAACGAATATGGAAAAGGAGTCTTTTCAAATTTTCAAGAAGTGCCAAAAATGTCAATTCCTTGGAAACCTGATACATGCACCAACACAAGAACTACAACCATTCGCATCAACATGGACTTTTTGTTAGTGGGGACTAGATCTTGTAGGTAAAATTCATCCATCTTCATCCAACGGGCACAAGTTCATCATCACAACCACATAGTACTTTAGAAAGTGGATTGAAGTTGTTCCCTTGAACGCCATCACTGGAAAACAAATTGCATCCTTCATCCTAAATTATATTATCTATCGGTACGGTATTCCTCAGTGCATTATCACGGATAACAAAAAACCTTTCAAGAATCAGGATGTCCAATAACTTTTTGAGAGGTTTCATATCCAACATCGGTTTTCTACACCTTACTATCCTCAAGGAAATGGCCAAGCAGAGGCCTCAAACAAAACCATCCTAAAATTCCTGAAGAAAACCATCAATGATGTTGGACGTGATTGACACATTCAATTGAACCCTGCTTTGTGGGCTTATAGAACTAGTATCCGTACCCTGACAAGAGCCACACCTTATGATCTAGTCTATGGATCAAAGGCCAGTCTACCTATTGAGGTTGAACTACCATCACTTCGTGTTTCACTAAAGGTGATAATTTTAGATGAAGATTATCGGGTGTCTAGGCTACAAGAGTTGGAATTGTTGGATGAACATCATTAGCATGTAGTTGATCACTTGAAAGCCTATCAACAGAGGATGTCAAGGAGTTATAATCACAAGGTAAAACCAAGAACGTTTTAGGTTGGTGACTTGGTCCTGAAAGAAAATCCCCGTAATCAACAGGATCGAGAGAAGAAGGAGGAATTTGAACCAAACTGGCTAGGTCCCTTTGTCATTATATCAGTATTTGAATCAGGAGCATATCATCTATCTACGCCTGAAGGGGATTTGTTTGATAAACCCCTCAACAACCTGCATCTCAAGAAGTTCTACACTTAGCTTATCTAGTGTATCAATAGAAGTCCTTCAAAAATACAAAAAAAAAATAGAAAACGTCCTGCAAAAATGGTTGCCCTAATGAAAACCTGGCAAAGAGGCATCTTGGTAACAACCAAAAAAGAGAAAAAATACAAAAATACAAAAAAAAGAGTGAAAAATCAAAAAGATAAAAAAATCATAAAATCTAAAAAAGTGTAATAAAAACAAGTAGTGAAAACTTGACAACAGGCACTATTTGTGATAGATTAGCTTCTCCATATATTTGAGCATGCCGACCATTCACTTTTTCCATTCACTTCTGTCATCAATTTTCCTATCATGGGACAACCTCATGTACATATCTTGGAATTGTGGTCAAGTCTCACCCTAGACTGGGGGAAAAATACTGAACCCACTAGGGGCAATAAACTTTGAGCTTAAACCAACAAATAAACAACAATCAAACAACACAAAAAACACAACGATCATAGTGAAAACCCAACATTGAACATCGATCACAAATCATGAACACATCAATCATCCATATCAAACATCAAATAGCTAAATCAATCAAATCAAAGAAAACTTTAAATGGATGATGTTCCTTCTAAATCATGTCTTTATCATGTTAAGCATGAATATTCAATTGTTGTACTTTGATTTTTGTTATCATATCTCTAGAGAAACTCAATGATGTATTGAACTAGAGGAGCTAGGAAGGAGTATGATTTTTCTTTGTCTTTTGTTTGTGAGTTGATCATTATTACTGTGCCAATTGTCGCGATATGTGCTCTACAAAGCATCATTGATGACATTCTGAATTTGCATAGGAAAATGATTAACTCTTGTCTGTTTACGCGAGAAATGCTTAGGTCATCTTGGTTTAATTATACCTAGATGCTTGTGTTAACTTGCAATATCAAAAATCATGGAAGTAGTACTTAGGTCATCATGGTTTAATTGTACCATTGATGTTTGTACTCACTTTCAACATTTTAAAGGCTCAATGATGATAAAAAGCACGACAAATCAGTTGTTACGATGATAACATTTTCATATTGGTTCAAATTGGTTAAGTTAGATTGCATCCATGTTAGTTTTGCATCTGTATTTATGGGTTTTCCAAGGCTAGAACAATTTCACAATGATGTTATCTCTATTATTAAGGAATTGATTACATTTTACATTAACCAAAAACACATCATTCTCATATAGTTGGATCATCATTTGCATACATTAGAAAGAATTATGATATCATATATACATCATCACATCATTCATCCATCCGTGCATTACATCATAATATCCACATTAGAAAACACAAAAAGAAGTGCATTGAATCTCACTTGCATAATCAAAATCATTTCATAAAATTTGCATTAAGAAAATGTTCCATTAAGAAGATTGAAAGACATATCCAACAGAGTAAGATTTCCAAGTAGAAAAATTTGTTGAGGAACATGACTGGTAAGAAGGTTTCTCTGTAAGGATATAATGCCATTGTTATGAACATCTAAAACTAGTAGTGAAGATAGATTTTCCAGGATGTATGGAATACAACCTGTGAATTTTTTATTACTCAAATCCAAGACTGACAAAGGACTAACTAGATCAGCATAACCATACATAAACATCACACATCATTTGCATAATCAAATCCATCTCACATATCATAAATCATCATCCATAAAGCATATAGAATCATCATCCACATATCATCATGGAATCCATAATCATCACATAAACATACATAAACATCACACATCATTTTCATAATCAAATCCATCTCACATATCATAAAACATCATCCATTAAGCATATAGAACCATCAATCATGCATTATCATTGCATATATACATAATTACCATCTAAGCATCATATAAGCATCACATAAGAATTAAATAAGCATCATATAAGCATCATAAAGCAGAAATTAAATGCATCCATCATAAATCATATAAACACATAGATCAATAACCATTTCTGCATACCATATAACCTCAAAATCATAATATCAAGTGTACAAGGATATCCAAATGTATACAGAGATACAACAATATAAAAAATGGCAGTGTATCATAGTGTCTCAGCTGAATCAAGAAGTATACATCATGTCCCAAAATACAACAAATTTGTCATCATAATGGAGCTATGTGGTGCTCCCCCCTGATGGTACTAGCCTTATACCTCCCACACCATCTGACAGCCCTGCTCTTGGATCTTTGTGAGGTGGTGGCCCTGTCACACCCCTACTAGTAGTCCTGGTGTGAGTGCAACTGCCAGACTGTGCATAGCTCTCTCGACGCTCTAGTGGAACGACCTCATGATACTTTAGCATATAAAACTTTTCCTCCCTGGCAGAGCGTCGTACCTCTCTAAAGTAGTCTGTTGTACCTACGACCTTTGCAACCCTTTGTAATCTCTCTGCTACACCCTTTCCCTACTCAACTTGTTGTCTCAGAGTGTCCCTCTCTTCCGTGAGCATGGCAACCCGTGCCTGTGTCTGAGCCTAGGCCTAGGTCTATGCCTACAATAAAGCTTGTACCTAATCCAACTACCCTTGCAATGTTTGCACCTACACCTGTAATGCATCTACTACTGTTGTGAGGGTAGCCAGATCTGTACATGCTACTGTTCTGTAGCTACCAATGATTTCCTCTTTCGAGGCACTTTGAAGTCTCGAACATCAAGAATTGGACCTCCTCCACCCTCATCTCCTCCACCATCACCTCCATCACTACCTCCACCTCCTCCATCTCCATCCCTGTCTCCCTCATCATTGATCTTTGCCTCCTCCTCCTCATCTCCTCCATCTCTCCTCCACCTATGCCCATGTATTGCTACCCTCTCCTCATCATCCAATAATGGAATTGGCTCATTTGGGCTTGAAATCCATGGGAAGGGGTGTGTAAAGAAGTATTGAGCATAATCCTCAGATATGGGAGCCTCAATAATCTCTGAATGATACTCCCAAGCAATGCCTTGTAGACCTTGGTACTCCTACGCTGCAACATCATATGATAAGTACAACCCCCACTCTATCGCATCAATCTGCCATCGTGCATAATGTGCCACTCCCTAAGGCATGCCTTGTACTTGGCCATACTATCACAATACCCTCCTCAGTAGAAATCTCTTAATAATGAACTAGGTCCTCCCAATCAGATACATAGATTGGCATAGAAATGGCATCTCAATGTCGTCCTCCAGCCACTGCTCATAGTCAACATAGGGCCACTAGGTCACTGTCTCTAGATCATCAAGCACTCTCCTCCAGTGCTCCAGTTTACCCAGCTTAGGCTAGGAAACTGGACCTGTATATGCATGAACATATGGTCTCATGGTTGGTCATTGTCTATATGTTACTAGACAAGTGACCGCTATATGCTCCCATGCCCATATTTGAAGCAACGTGACCCCAGCTGATAAACTGGCCCCTCAAAGGTAGACCACCTGATGAAGATAATGGTATAAATAGGAAAGCATGCATCATCCCCATGCATATCTGGTACCTTGGGTAATCATGCTCTCAAGTATCCAGCCCCATCCAACTGAGAGTGCCTTCGACCTATGGTTGGGACATAGGTACCCTCCAATGAATCCAACAAGTACACATGGCAATGTAGAATAAGAATCAACCATCTCTCTCCAGGGAATCTCATAACTGCATATCTGATTATCCTCAAAAACTCTTCGAAGTGCATCAGTCCCACCCTACTCAATGAAATTATATACAACTAGCTCCCCAACAACCAAAATCCTCAAAATGTGGTACACATCCTCTGGTATCACTGTCATCTCACCAATGGGTAAATGAAAGGTGTTATACTCACTATGCCACCTCTCTACTAGTGTAGTCAAAAGCCCCCTATTAATCCGATGCTGGGGCATATCTATCAATGAAGTTGGTCTGCATCATCCAATCACATTTAGATCAGCTTGATCTAAATGCAGAATCAACTCCCAGGTTCTTGGGAAACACTCCTGAATCTATAGGACTGTCAAAGGCTCCTATCATCATAACATATTGAAAATCAGTAAATCAAATCAATCAAACATTAATCAACTTATCAATCTAATCAGCTCTGATGAGATTTTGATTGCATCTCGTGAGCGTCTATCATTGATCCTCACCCATCATGAGGACAATTATCAATCTATCATTGATCCTCACCTATCATGAGGTCAATTATCATCATCCTATCATTGAATCTCATTGATCATGAGATCAATCATCATCTAATCTATCAACATCATCAAAAAACATCAAATCAACAATTGATGTGATAAAAAATAATCGAAAACAAGGAGTTCAATCAATATTTCATCATTTTTCCCTAGATGCACTAAAATAGTGTCTCAAAGCACTAAAAACATGGATGCAATGCGCCGAATTACCCAATGTGTCATCAAATTCGATCAATGTGTTAAACCCATCTATCAATGCGCTAAAATAGTCTATGTGCTACAAAAACCTCTTTATGCACTAATTAAATTCACCTATGTGCTAAATCTACCTATGCACTACATCATTCACTCAATGTGCCAAACTATTTCATCTATGCACTAAATCTACCTATGCGCTAGAACAGTCATTCAATGTGCTAGACAACTAACCCTATGCGCTAAAGTTTCCTATGCGCTAGAACAGTCTACTGATGTGCTACATCGGTGACTGAATGTGCTAGAACATAAAACGCCGAATTTAAACATGAAAAAAAGGCATAAAAACGAGATTCAAAAATCACGAGGGATTTTTTCAAGGTACGTACTAGAGATCCATATGCTACCGAGAAGTTGTGACGTCTGATGTGCTCAAATCGGTGTGTGTGGTAGGGGATCACCATCTTGCCAAATTTGCTCAATTTCTCAATCACTCTCAAATCTTCAAATTGCAAATGCACAAATGAATTTCAAAATCACCTTTTTAACCTTTTAAAGGTTAATTAAGTGGGACTTTTATGGGATTGATTTATTTTATTTTTCAAAAGGGCTTTAATTAATCACTTCATCATCTGGAGACTTAAACATCATTTTTGGGAGATAAATAATTTTTGGATCATAAAATTTTGAAATCATCAAATCATCAAAATATCAAAAATTTCAAAAAATCCTAAAAAAATTCAAAAATTCATTGATTTATCTCCCGAGGGGGCATATATCCGTCATCACCTAAAAATTAGCATTTGGGGCATCAATTTTTTTTTTGTCGACATCAACAACAAATTATTCTTTGAAGCAACGTGTAAACACATTATTTCAAAGAAGGGAAAAATATATACACCTAAAATTGGTCAAGATACTTAATTAGTTAAATACAAGCTCTTTAATTAATAAATCTTTTATTTCATCTACTTATAAATAAATTCTAAATTTATTTATATAGTTCACACTTTTCTAATTCTAACATCTTAAATCAAATTCTTCTAAATTTAATTAAATAAACAAATGTCAATAGTTTTTTTTATTTAGTTAATAATCTTCTCACTAAATTTAAATTCCTAATTTGAATTTAGGCACGTCTACAACTTTTCCTCTTGCCACATCATCAAGTGTCACATGAATTTAAATATGTCTAATATTTAAATTGCAATTATCCTCAACCAATTCCAAAACAAACTTTGGACACTTGGCTCTTTCACACATTTTATTCCTTCATACACTTGGCATGGTGTTCAAAGTCAAGGGAACATCCTCCATGATTCTCTCTAACTTCTTCCATCTCCACTGTACATCTCTCATGATGAAATATTGATTGTTGATTGCTGCCACATCACAAGATGTTTTGGAAATCCTATAAATACAAGCCCATTCTACAACATTTTACATCCCATCTTTGAGCAAAATTACTATGCAAAAAACATATTAGAGCATTTGAGCATTTAGAGCAATTTAGCATTTAGCATTTGAGCATTGTAGAATCATTTTAGTTTAGTATCATGGATTAGTTTAGTATTTGCATTTCCATTTCCATTACTTTCATACAACATTTACATCATAATATTTAGTATCATATCCATTGTTATATCACCATTTTCATTTATAGCAGCATCATAACCTTAGCATCATATCAGCTGTATATCACTCATGTAGCATTTTAGACAGTATCTCATTTATTAGGTTGTCATCCAAACAGTCATAGTGCAATATACAAATCTGAGAGCACTAATGATTTAGAGGATCCTTGAGAATAGAGAACAATGGAATAGTTTTAGTAATAGATTGTATTTTGAATTTGATCAATTTTATGCTTCAATCTCTAATATAATATGTTTCATTGCTCGTGTGATTTGTTATTCCTTACACATTTTACCTCACACATTAACTATACGAGGTAGGGACCCTGAATATAATGTAACTACCCATTAAGGGAAAGTCACAATACAAGGAGCCCCACCTCAACCCACAACTAAGTCATCCAATGACTATAGTATTGTGGAACAATTGAAGAAGACTCCCACTTTGATCTACATCCTAGAGCTATTGAAATTATCACTCACACATAGGGAAATACTAGAGAAAACTTTGGAAACATTGGTCCCTAATGACCTGAATCCTGATCAATTTCAAGCCATGGTTGGAAAAATCATGACCATTCATCATTTAGTATTTTTTGAGAAAAAACTTCTGTAGAAGTTGTTCCACAACCAAGCCCTCTATAGAGAGTTTGGTGTCCAAAAACATATGGTCAAAAGAGTATTGATAGATAACGTCTAGGGTTTGAACATTTGTACCTTGAAATTTATTAAACAGCTGGGGTATTCTAATGATTTAATTGAAAAAGGTAAAAGAATCACTATAAGGGCTTATGATGACCCAAAAATAAATTTAGAAGGGATAGTTAGGCTACCTATATAGATAGGACTAGAAAAAATAGAAACATGTCAGTTACTGGACCTTGAGCTACAATATAACCTTCTTCTAGGATTCCCTTGGATTCATGCACTACAAGTAGTTCCCTTGCATTTCACCAGTGTCTAAAATTTCCTCATGAAGTAAAGGAGGTTACGTTATACGTTGATCCTAAACCCTTCCACTACTATGCAAAATTGGAGAAGAAATATAACAAAATCTAGCGAATACCTAGTAATGATATATCATTCCACTCCTTCTCATATGTTGACCCATCAACACTACCATCAACCTCAACTAAACCATCACCAAATGAGGTGCCTAAATCTGATACCAAGATTCAAGTACTTGACAAAGGTAACGAGAACTATCATTTCAATCAATCCTTTCGCATTGGAATGCTTCCTCCAACACCAAATGTTTATGGAGGGCCTAAGGAGATCAAACATGTTCAAGCAGTAACAATGGTAGTCAAACCCATGATCTTTATCAAGTGGGGAGATATTAAGGATGAGGAAATATTAAAAGAGGACCTTTCATCAATGATCTACAAGGAAGACAAAGAAGAACTAGAATAGCTACAACCCTTTTTAATTGATCCTAGTAGTAAAGAGTATTAGTTAGCTAAACAAATGGGATACACTAGAAAAGGTAGCCTTAGGTGACACAAACAAGACATATGGGAACCTATTATAATGGAACAAAGAAAGAAGAACATGGGACTAGGCTATGATTTGATAGATGCAGATACTCCAAACACTGGATGTGTCTCTTGTAAGAAAAATGCTCCTTCTAGTGACATTAAGACATTGGATATCTACCATCATATAAACTTTGATTTACCAATCGAAGACCTGTTTGAAAGCTTTAGCATGAGTACAGTCCCTACTTGACCTAGAAAACCTATATTTAAGAAAACCTATATTTAAAGACTATACTAATGAAATAGAATCTAACGAGTATGAATGGGATTCTCTTTCCTCTATCACCTCTAGCGATGATGACCTAGATACCCAATGGGAGAATGATACCAGAGACATAACGAACATTTCAAAAACTTCCATAAAATTTACAATTAATGATGGCATCCTACCCCTCTGCTACCCACAGTTAATAGATTGGGACCAACAATAACATACACCTGTTTTGGATCAATTCCAAAATGATGAAGCAATTGCAGAGTTTATGAGACTTCAAATTGATATACTATTAGGAGATCATAAAGTAGGGTTTGTCATGGAACTCAAAAAGGAAGCATATTTCAGAGGGGAGATTGTGTCCTCTAGTCACAAAATTGAAAAAGAAAATGTGAAAACAAAATGAGATCCCCTAGATAAAACCATGATGTGGCTCTATCGGATCTTGAAAAGAGGAAAATAAAGGATGAATCTGAGGATGAAAAACTCTTTGAGGTGCTTGAAGATGGAGGATTCAATCTCCCTATTTTTGAATATGAAGAGAATTCTACATTCCTAGTTGAAGAAGTATAATCAATCAATGTTGGAACAATAAAAAACCCAAAATCACGTACCATGTAGGGTCACATGATCCTGAAAAAAATATCAACTTCTCAACATTCATCAAAGGAAGAAAGAAAAAAATTGCATGGACATATACAGACATGCCAGGACTGGATCTAGTAGTGGTTGTACACCATCTAATCATAGTTCTCAGAGCTAAATCCATCAAGTAGAAGCTACAAAATATGCATCCCTAGATAGTAATTTTGGTAGAAGTAGAACTAAAGAAATTACTAGATGTGGGATTCACTAGACCAATTGATAATCCTGAATGGATATCAAATCTAGTACCAGTATCAAATCCCACTAGGGGCATAAGAATCTGCATAGATTTCAAAGATCTAAACAAGGCTTTCCCAAAAGATGACTTCCCTCTTTTGAGAATTGATATGATCATAGATCTAATGACAAGGCATGGAATGTTGTCACTAATGGATAAATTTTATAGATATAATCAGATAAAAATATCTCTTGATGATCAACATAAAACAATGTTCACTTTTGCATGGGGGACCTTCTACTGGAATGCCATGCCCTTCGGTCTAAAGAAATCAAGAGCAATGTATCGGTGAGCAATGACTACAATCTTTCATGATATGCTGCATACAACTATGGAAGATTATGTGGATGACATAATAGAGAAGTCCATCAAAAGAGAGGACCATTTGATCAACCTTGAAAAAGTGTTTGATAGGCTTGAATAGTATAGCTTGAGGCTCAACCCGAAAAAGTGTATTCAAAGTAACATCTGGAAAGCTAGTAGGGTACATAGTATCAAGGAGAGGCATTGAAGTAGATCCTAAAAAGATAAAATCCATACAAGAGATGCCCCCACCAAATACATTAAAGCAACTGAGAAGTTTACAAGGGAAACTACAATCCATTAGGCGATTCATTGCACAACTGGCAGACAAGTGTCATCCGTTCACCCATCTGTTACACAAAGACATCACATTCAAGTGGGATGGGAGATGTGACCAAGCATTCCCACAAGTCAAAGAGTACCTACTCACTCCTCCAGTCGTAATGCCACCTATTCTAGATAAAGCAATGATACTCTATCTCTACAACACAAGAAAAATTAGGAGCTCTCCTAGCACAAATAGATGATAATAACACAAAGAGAGCAGTCTACTACATTATCCAAACATTGGTGGGCTAAAAATTGAACTATTCACTGGTGCAGGAGCACCTAGCAAGGTTTAAGTTTTGAAGTTTTTGGTTAATGTTTAATTTTGTTGTGTAAGGTCATGTAGACCATTAGTGGTGAATTACGGATGGTTTTTCTTAGTTGGAATGAGGTTAACAAGAGTTAAGTAGTTTTAACTCTTCATTTTGGATAAATTGTAAAAATTGCATAAGTGTTTGAAAACACATTGGGTTTTACAAAAGTGCATTTTTAGGTCATCTAAGCCTCGACCCAAGAAGAAAAATGGTTTGGGAGGCATATTTAATGGTAGCCTCGACCTTTGTGCAAGGTTAGAAAAGTTTTGTACGGACTGTGTTTTGAGAAATTGCAGAAAACCACGTTGGAAAGGCAATTTTTTTGTATTCTTGTGTTGAAACTGATTTTTAATGGCGTGATTCTGTATTTTATTGTGTGTGGAATGTAGTGTTAGGCTTATACAATCTTGAGAAGTCTTTCTTTTTTCTTTTGTAGTGTGTTTTTAACTTGCAGCTGTAAATACTTTAAATTTCTATGTTTTCTGTGTTGAATCAAGCTGTGTTGGAAAGATGGAAGCTTAGAGCACCTTCCCACCATAAAATTTGTATGGCCTTTTGGGAAATGTGCCCTACCTCCACACTTGTAAATATGGTAGGAGTTAGTTTGTTTGTGGTTGCAGGAGTCAAGAGAAAGGCCTTACCCTAGGCAAGACAGTGAGAACCCGGCTAGGAAAGGCTTGAGGACAGCGTGAATAATTTGCACGGGAGTGAAGTTTTTTAAGAAATTATTTTTTGAGGATTTAGGGGAGTGTCTTGTCTCTGCATGGTGCCAAGGAAGAGCCTTTAACAATCCGTTTGAATGAAGAAATTTTCACCAGTTTTGAATCAGCCTGAGAAAGCTAAGGAAACCCTAGCTTCTTGCCCATTTTGGTGTCTGGACAACATACAACTTGAGCAGTCTTGAAACCATAGGAATCTTGGAGGTGAGGGAAAGTGAAATACATTTCCTAAGCAAAGAACCAGGTTGCTTGGTGGGTTTAGGAAGAAGAAGCATTTTTCCCCTGTTCAGCGACCTAATTGGGGCTCAAGGCTACTAGCCTTTCAAACCCAAGAAAATAATTTCTTGAAAGCGATGGAGAGCTAGTGAATGGAGGTTGATTAGGAGCCTCTGTTAGATGATTTTGAAGCCATGGAATCTTTTCACACCCCTGCAACAAGATTTGAAATAATTTGGAGGTGAGCTAGTCTTTAAGAGTATTAAGGGCTAGGAATAGCATGAGAGGTAAAGCACCAAGTTTGACTTGGTTTAAGAACTTGAATTGATAGCAGGGTTGGCAGAGAAACCAGGGGTGCCTAGGTGGCATAGGACCTATAGGTTGAGTGGTGGAGGAAGTGACACCAAGGGTTATCAAAGGTGAGACTCGGAGCGTAGAGTCAGTGATTGATCCAATCCAACCCTGTCCCTATCATTCACCCATAGAAAAAGCATGTATCTCTTTTGTCTTTGCAACACATAAATTGAGGCACTACATCTTGAACAAACAAGTAAAGCTAATATCAAAAGTAGATCCACTAAAGTACCTATTAGCAAAAGCAGCTCTAATGGGAAAAATTACTAAATGGGTAATGATATTGAGTGAATTTGACATAGAGTACATAGATTGAAAGGCTATAAAAGGATAGATCATAGTAGATCAACTAGCAGAGGCACCAATGGAAGACCACCAGCCCCTCATAACTGACTTCCTAGATGAGAGAATACTACTAACAGAACAAACAAGTCGTTGGAATTTATACTTTGATGGGTCCCACACTCAACACGACTCAGGAGCAGGTATCTTATTTCTCACACCATAGGGAGACAATATACCTAAGGCTTATAGAATTTCTTTCCCATGTACAAATAACATCTCAAAGTATGAAGCATTAATCACAAGACTCAAAATGGCAATAGAATGGAGGATCAAATAATTGCAAGTTTGTGGAGACTCTCAACTAGTAATCAGGCAAGTAAATGATGAGTATTAAAAAAAGAATGAAAAAATGATGCCATATAAAATGATGGTGGAAAAATTCAAACAATATTTTGTCACCATCATCTTTGAATAGGTTCCTGGGATCAATAACAAAGTAGTCGACACAATTGAAACAATAGGTTCACTTGATATTTCACAGAACATTCCTAAGTACAAATTCCTTGTGGAGCAACTACTCATACCAACATTTGATATCCCAGAATTAGAACTAGTATGTGTTGTTGTTGGTTCTAACTCACCATGGTACCAAGACACATTCAATTATATCCAACATGGTACCATACCACTTGACTTGAAAATGACACAAAGAAAACCTGTACCTGTAGGAATTCTTGGTTCACAATCCTAAGAGACACCTTATATCGTCAAAGTTTAGATGATATTTTACTCTGATGTCTTAACATAAAAGAAGTGAAAACTACCTTACAAGAGGCACACAAAGGTGTTTGTGGGTCCCACTCTAGTGGACCTAACCTAGTACAAAAATTTATGAGAACACGGTACTATTGGCCCTTCATGGAACAAGAATGTATTTAGTATTCCAAAGAATATTGTCAATGTCAACAACATAGTGACATTGTTCACACACTAGAACAGGAGCTGAGACCTATCACAACACCATGGCCTTCTTCATAGTAGGGATTATACTTGGTAGGTAAGATCTCCCCCACTTTTTAAAATGTGAATAAGTTCATTATTATCACAATTGACTACTTCACGAAGTGGATAGAAATGATTCCATTAACACACATATCAAAAAAATACATATCCAAGTTTATCTTGAATTATTTGATTTGTTGATATGGAATTCCCAAAACCATCATAATATATAATGGAACCCCATTCAAAAACCAAGACATCAAAGAGCTTTGTTGGTGCAGGAGCACCTAGTTCATTAGTTGCCTCTCATAGGGAAATTTGTCAAAATTGAATGTTTATTTGTAAATTCATGTAAAATATCATGTAGAGGATATTTTAAATGTATGGGACTCCCTAATAGGTCTCTAGGTGGTAAAGTTACAAGAGTTTTCTTTTGTGGCAAAAAGATTGCTATTTGTTGTCAAAATTGTAAAAACGGAAAAAATCACAAAATGAGCAAAACAACAGGGAATACCAAAAGTCATTGGTAGTTGGAGTTAGTTTCATTTGATAGAAGAAGGTGAAAATAATTTAAAAAGGCATTGTGGCTCATCCCTAAGTAGGGGGAAGATTGTAGGGAATTGTATTGCATTGAAGAAAGGGACAAAATCATAAACAAAGCCTATTTCTTTTTTAGAAATGACTGGAAATAGTGTTTTCAAACCCCTGTATAGACTAGTATAGGCTTGGGAGCACTCATGGATGTCTTCAATTGATGCTCTATCAATTCCCCTCCATTTTCTCTTTTGTTTCATGAATTTTCATGTAGTTTAGTGTTAGTTATAAGGTTTTTTCTAAAGACTGTCTATATCTTTGCTAGGGTAAACAAAGAACTACTAAACTGTGCATCTTTCATTCTATTCGGTGGAGACGTCTGATTTTCGGTGAGAAGACCCTTTGGGATGTATATTTTCATATTCTCTGAGTTTTTGATTATAGGATGAAGGTTTATTTATGAGAAGTTAAGCTTTATTACTGTAACAGTCTATAAAATAGGGTATTGCTAACAATCATATAGAATTGCACCTAGGGTTTGAGTAATCCTTCATGGAAATGGAATCCTAAGGAAATTTTAAGCTTTAAAAAATCAATATTGATGTGTTTCAAGCATTTTTTAGTAGAAACTAATGGTGGAAGTGATATATCCAATAATCCCTAACTTATGGAGACCTAATGAGACATAATTGTGGCACGGTACAATAAATTTTGAGGGATTTTTCCTTAAACAACATATGTTTATTTTCAGATATGCTTTAGAACACATTAATTTGTATTTAAAATTCTAATCACCAGTTTTGAGATGTGGTGTATGTTAGAAGGTTTGGCCTGACAGTCCTAAAATAAGTGGAACAAGGAGATATGCAGTTTGGTTGTGAAGGATAGCAATCTAGAGATGATAGTATTTTTTGTGAGTTTAATTGGCTTGTGCTTATCAAAATAAGGATGAAAAATGTGTGAAAAATTTTGGTAAGAGATTGGAACCTTGGTTTAGTGGTTTGGTGTCTTGAAGCCACCTTGTTCGTATGAAGTGTAATTTGGTGCATATTGAAGGAATGGATTGATTTAGAGTATATTAATCTAATTTTTGCTTTGATTCACTTCAATATGATGTTGATAAAAATGGTTCAGGGTTAGACAAAGGTTTATAAGTAAGAGTGGATAAATAATACCTTTTTTCCTTATTGGGATAGATTGAAGTGTGATGAATAGTGTATGGTTTGGTTGGATAGTGAATTCCAAGGGTGTTATTGTCTTGGTACAAATGTTTTGATGATCAATAAGAAGCAATTGAATCTGATAAAGATGTGTACTAATGATGTGGTTTACTGATTTTGAGAAATTGATGACTGAAAGCCTTGTGAATGGAAAAGAAATTTTTGAGTGGTTAAGTGAATTTGATGAAAAGATTAGTGAATCAAGTTGCTTGTTTAATTTGATCTTCTCCAATTAAGTTTGGTACAAAAGTTCCCTGTGTTTGTGTGATTTGGAAATTGATATTGCATCAAATTGGTATCAGAGCTAGCTGATCTGGGTTGTTAAATTATTGTTGTTGAGTTTGGTTGTAGGTGCTTGATCCATCTAAGTTGCAAAGAAGAAGGTTTTTGAGTTGTGTGTGTTGGAAGACAAGTTGAGGTCTGTGGTCACCATCCTCCAATGGAGTTTAAGCTGGGTAGAAGGTGCAAGGAAATAGAGAGTGAGGCATCTTCCAGGATCTGTTGCTGGGTAAGATGGATGGTTTTTTGAGTTGGTGTTTGAGTTTGTGTTTGCTGGTTGAAGAGAGATGTATTCCTATCTGAAGAATCACTTTATTTTTCAGCCTAAAGAGTACTCCATTGATGGGAGTAGTTGAGAAGATGAAAATAAGATTGGTCAGAGAAGGTCAAGGAAAGTTTGCAAGGACAGTCCTATGTCCTTGGTTGAGGAAAAGTTAGGAAAAAGTTGAGAGTGGTAAAAGGGAAGTCATGTGTCCTTTTGAAGAGTTTTTGAACCTGATGAACAGAGAAAAAGAAAGGTAAAAGGCAAAGACAAAGTGAAGGCAGTGATGAAGACAAAGTTGAATACAAGATGGAACCAAGACAAAGAAAAGCAGAAGAAAAGAGCAGAGAAAGAGAGAGGAAGCAGTCCAAGGAAGATTTTAATTTTTTTTGCAAGTACAAGCATGTTTCCAAGGGACTTGGAAAATTTTGTTGGTTGATTGTATGGTGCAGGAGCACCTAGTTCACTAGTTGCCTCTCATAGGAAAATTTGTCAAAATTCAATGTATATTTGTAAATTCATGTAAAAGGTCATGTAAAGGATATTTTAAATGTATGGGAGTCCCTAATAGGTCTCTAGGTGGTAAAGTTACAATAGTTTTCTTTGGTGGCAAAAAGATTGCTATTTGTTGTCAAAATTGCAAAAAAGACAAAAATCACAAAATGAGCAAAAAAGCAGGGAATACCAAAGGTCATTGGAAGTTGGAGTTAAATTTCATTAGATAGAAGAAGGTGAAAAGCCTTTAAAAATTCATTGTGTCTCATCCCTAAGTAGGGGGACGATTGTAGGGAATTGTATTGCATTGGAGAAATGGAAAAATCATAAACAAAGCCTGTTTCTTTTTCAGAAATTACTGAAAATAGTATTTTCAAACCCCTGTATGGACTAGTATGGGCTTGGGAGAACTCATGGATGTTTGCAATTGATCCTCTATCAATTTCCCTCCATTTTCTCTTTTTTTTCATGAATTTTCATGTAGTTTAGTGTTAGTTATAGGGTTTTTTCTAAAGATTGTCTATATCTCTACTAGGGTAAACAGAGAACTATTAAATTGTGCATCTTTCATTCTATTCAGTGGAGACATCTGATTTTTAGTGAGAAGAACCTTTGGGATGTATATTTTCATATTATTTGAGTTTTGGATTAGAGGGTGAAGTTTTATTTGTGAGAAGTTAAGCTTTATTACTGTAATAGTTTGTAAAACAGTGTATTGTTAACAATTATAAAGAATTGCACCTAGGGTTTGAGTAATCCTTCATGGAAATGGAATCCTAAGGAAATTTTAAGCTTTAAAAAATCAATATTGATGTGTTTCAATAATTTTTTAGGAGAAACTAAAGGTGGAAGTGATATATCCAATAAGCCCTAACTTGTGGAGACCTAATGAGACCTAATTGTGGCACGATACAATCACTTTTGACAGATTTTTCCTTAAACAACCTATGTTGATTTTCAAATATGTTTTAGAACACATTAATGCCTATTTAAAATTATAATCAACAGTTCTAAGATGTGGTGTATGTTAGAAGATTTGGCCTGATAGTCCTAAAATAAGTGGAACAAGGAGATAGGCAATTTGGTTGTGAAGGACAACAATCTGGAGATGACAATGTTTTCTGTGGGTTTAATTGGCTCGTGCTTATCAAAATAAGGATGAAAAATGTGTGAAATTTTTTAGTAAGATCTTGGAACCTTGGTTTAGTGGTTTGGTGTCTTGAAGCCACCTTGTTCGTATGAAGTGTAATTTGGTGCATATTGAAGGAATGGATTGATTTAGAGTACATTAATCTTATTTTTGCTTTGATTCACTTCAATATGATGTTGATAAAAATGGTTCAGGGTTAGACAAAGGTTTATAAGTAAGAGTGGATAAATAATACCTTTTTTCCTTATTGGGATAGATTGAAATGTGATGACTAGTGTATGGTTTGGTTGGATAGTGAATTCCAAGGGTGTTATTGTCTTGGTACAAACATTTTGATGATGAATAAGAAGCATTTGAATATGATAAATATGTGTACTATGATGTGTTTACTGATTTTGAGTTGAGGACTTAAAGCTTGTGAATGGCAAAGAAATTGTTGAGTGGTTAAGTGAATTTGATGAAAAGATTAGTGAATCAAGTTGCTTGTTTAATTTGATCTTCTCCAATTAAGTTTGGGATTCCCTGTGTTTGTGTGGTTTGGAAATTGATATTGCATCATTTGTTCATATTTCTCTATCCAACATAGATTCTCCACGCACTACTACCCCAAGGAAATAGTTAGGCTAAAGCATCTAAGAAAACCATCCTGAAGATATTGAAAAAGACTATTAATGACATTGTTCATGATTAGAATTTGAAACTAAACCCAACCCTATGGGCTTATCGAACCAGTATCCGTACACCAATAGGTGCCACACATTTTTCCTTGGTATATGGATCTGAAACTATCTTACCTATCAAAGTTGAAATCCCCTCACTGTGAATATCACTAAAAGGCATGGTAAAAAATGAAGAGTATCAGGTGTCCATATTGAATGAATTGGAACTCCTAGATGAAAGGAATTTAAGTATGTTAAACTATCTTTAGGTTTATTAGAATTGGCTCAAACAAAGCTATGATAAAAGGATAAAAAATAGAAAATTTCAGGTTGGTGACTTGGTACTCAAAGAGAATACAAAGGTATAGCTAAATTAAGATGGAAAAGGTAAGTTTGAACCCAACTGGTTAGGTTGGTTCATTATCATAGAAAGATATGGCTCTGGGGCTTACCAATTGGCTACTCTTAAAGGGGAACCTTTATCCAAATAGCTAAACAATAGCCATCTTAAAAGGTTCTATACTTGAACACATTAGAGTACCCCAAGAAAAAGGGTAAAAAACCAAAAAAATCAAAAAGTTAAAAAGAAAAAAAATCAGTAAAGAGAAAATAAAATGTTCTTTAAGTGAAAACCATTTTGTGGTGCTTCTAGAATAGGGACCATAGTGAAAACCTGACAAACAGGTGCTATGTTTGAATTAGACTTGCACCGTTATCTATTAGCACTATCTGAAGCATCCACCCATTCATCCCATAATAAAGCATGGGCCAACCATGGCTCGATAAATGATTAAGGAAGGTAATCTTGTCTCAAACTAAGGGAAACTTCTCAAAACTGGTAGCGGATTGGATCCTTGTAGATCCCATCATGGTCAAAACTATCAAAATCAAAAGCATCCAAAAAACAATAAAATCAAAACATCAAAATATCAAAAACATGTTATGCATTAAATAAACACCAGTCGAACTACGTGGTCTCTATGTGTACAACATAGGTAAGGATTATCAACCCCCGAGGCCTTAGGATAGTCCCCTTAGGTGTCTATCATGCTTTCTTCCAACTTTTAAAAAAAAAATCAAAAATAAAAAACATTCGAAAAACAAAAAAGATTAAAAACATGTTCTTATCAAACCAAGCAAACTATGAGCCTTTGAATGTACAATGTAGGCAAGGATTGTCTTTGATAAGATTATCTTTGATAAAGACAATGGTAGATGGCTGAAAATGAATGTAGAATATGGTCCACGATCATCAAACAACATTCCTTCCATTTGGAAGCAACAAAACCAAAGATGTATGGATGATGTATTCCCATTATTGAAAGGTATATGAGGGAAGAAAACTCAAGATGTATGAAGTATCTAAAAAATTCTCATGTGTCTTTATGTCAATGCCTAAAATTTCCACTATCAAGTTGGGTGTTTCAAGCCACATTGATAAAGCTGACAATATGAAATCTAGTCTAGAGATATCTTCAATCTAGATGTCATCTCCCTTATCAAAGATCTATAGAAGAACAAAGATCTTTTCCTTTTTTTTTACTTGATGCAATATCAAGACCAACATGGCCTCTTTTCATAAATTATTTTAAAGGAGAGGAAGTTGACTTCGACATTCTAGAAGGTACACCAATGTGGTTATTTATAAGAAGATATTTCAATTAATTATAATCCTTATAATAAATAATGTTCTTTATGTTCACTATTCTTACAATGTGTAAAATTAGGCTAAATCCTTCTTAGATGGTTTCCCTTTGGAAGAGGATTTGTTTTTGCTTGATTTAAATGTGGACTATTCTTTGATTTTTTGTGTTTCTTATCAAATTGTTCTAACTCTTTCACTTGACTAACCAGCAAATCCTAAGATTGTGATGAATTTTTGAGACCCATAGATAGATTCTTATGTTTCTCATGTATTAACATCTCAAAAAAAGATAAAAATGAAGGTGTAGTATATGCAAACCCCATAGTTAACCTATGAGTGAAAGCTAGAAACAAAAGCTACATAATCAGGGCCAAGTTTGTTTAGTACATTATAGACTAATTGAATATCATTTTTTCTTAGTTCCACATGCTTTAAATTTTTCTCTTAGATTATTAGCCTTAGTGATATAATCTTGGATGTTGTCAAATTTATATGAATCAAGGCTTACCAATGCATTATCAATTTGGTAGCCTTTTAATTCACTTTTATGCCATACAATTTTTTCAATTTGTTCCAAGATTCATAGGAATACTTACATGGTTCAATTTAAAACAATAGATCAAGTGAAACATATATTTTTCATGATTAATCATCTATTTTATTTTTTTATACCATCTATAGGTTCAAATACCTTTTTTCAATATTTAGAGAGTGACCTAGATTAATTAAGGTGTTAAATGCATGTTGATGCCAAATTGCATAATTATATGGGGTTAGTAAGTAACCTTAGAGTGATTCATATGAAAAGAAGAGCACAAAAAATAGATAAAAAAAATGCACCAAGAGACCCCCCAAATAGAACAATCAAGAATCCCCCCAAAAGTATGATTTGGTACATTATATGTAGTGTAATTACAATTCCATAGTTTCTTTCAAGAGTTTACAATGCCAAGATGGACCAAATATAGAAAACTACAATAGTATCTCAAAATGATATATCTTCAAACTTAAATTATAATTTTCCAATATGATCTAGACTAAAAATTAAGCATTTGCAAAAGGAAATAACTTCTCTAGGTGTCAATATGTCCAATTTATCAACTAGAATGCAAATATGCCCAAATATAAACAAAAGATAAATAGGGATACATCTATAAAAAGTGCATGGATAAATCTAAAGAGATCCTCAATACCTTTCCAATTCCATGAGAATCATGAAAATCAGATAAACAAGAAAAAAATTATGAGCTTGGAAGTCCTAAAAATCTAACTTAAATCAAAAATTAAATTCACCTACAACAAAATTTGGAAAAAATGGACTGCACCACTGTGAAGTGTTTCAAGAATAGTTTTTTAGTGATATCTCATTTGTAAAATTTTGACACTTGCAAAATTTTTTATAGCAATTCTCCTAATTTTGGTATAGTTTCCAAAAATTGATCATTTTGGGCCCTTCAGCCTAAGTGTTGATCTCCCATATGACTGAGGGCTTAAGGTTTGGGTGCAGGAACAAGTAGCAGGCACTTGTGGGGTGGTTCCTTGGCTAACTGTCGATAGTGTAGAGGTTGTAGGGTGGATACTCCCACATACCCCTCCTCCCCCCACCCTCTTTGGAATATTTAGTCCCCTCGAGTGCCAATCTAGAGAAACCTAACTTAGCATAGAACATATATATATATATATATATATAATATTAAAATATGATAGACTAGCTAATGACAAAGTCATACACAATTTTGCAAAGGTGAGTTAGATATTGTGACAATGAAGAAATATTCCATGAATATTCTCTACCAATGACTATACAGTGACCTATTGATATGTGTAGTATATACAAATCATATGGATCCATACAATTTTATGGATTGTATGGATGGATCATCTACCAAATTTTCCAAACCCTCCAAAACTAGCCAAAAAAATTACTGCCAAAATATAGGGTGATTTATATGAAAATGGTGGCTTTGGTACCTTCTGGACTTAATGGTGAGATATGTTTTACTCCAAAGTGCACCTATTAAAATCTCATGCCCAAATCACCCTCAAATCTAAGAAGGGGATTTATAGACCTGAAGCTATGATACCATGTTAGAGTCACTCAAAGACTCAAGATCCCAAGATAACCTATAAATAAATATCAATCCACAAGGGAGAAAATAAAGAGCATGAATTTTAAATAATGGATGAAAAATATATTAGATCAAATGTGATTCTATGCAATACAATACAAAGTATACATATGGGACATTACTTATATAGGCAAGCTTGAGAGGTAGGAAAAAATAGGTGATGGCAAGTGTCTTAATCCTATGTCACGTGAAAACTAGGGGATATGATAATATAAGATCACATGACAAATATTACTTCTAAAAATATTCCTAACTCACTAAGTAGACTTAGCATGTGAACATGTGTGAAAAGGTCCTAACTAGGAACTAGTTAGATAATATTAATTTTTTTCATAGTACAAAGGGTAAAGTGGATAGAAAAAATCCCTTTTTAGACTAAAATTCTTTCTCCCTTGTGTATTTAACCATGTTAACCCATCATTTATATTCAATCCAAAAGACCTTCCTTGGGCTCTTATATTTAAATTTTCTCTTTGTATTGTGTCTTTTTATCCTTTATACTTAAGGTTATTTTCTCAAATTATGAAATCCAAAATTAGCTAAGCATAACAGTTTCCATTTGTACCTTTAATGCAAAAGTTGAGAAGTTTGTGAGTTTAAGATCTCCTTGAAACTCTAAAAAATAGAATAATTCAATTGACAAAGTTCATGATGTTGCAAATTTTGTAATTTCATGAAATTTACAAAAAATCAATAACGAATAGGTTTTTCATAAGTTTAGGAACTCACCAAAAGTATAAAAAAGGAAGGATAAGTAAGGTATGTTTCAAAGTTAGAAGGTTCCCAAACTAGAGGAAAGTGTAACAAATTTCTTAAGGTTTGTTGGTTTGCAAAAAGTGTGTAAGTGCAACATGGAGAAAAGACACATGGTAGAAGAGGAAAAGTGTAAATAGGTGAAGAATAAGAATAAAAAGAAATTGAAAGTGTTCATGATGTTGGTGTTAGACACACAAGAAAATTGAGAGGGGAGTGAATTAGTTGTACATTCAAACATTCAAACCCTCATTAACCTTCAAACCCTTATTATTCATCAATATGAATGTAAACACTAAAACATCAACACATCAAAAATCATACACAATACCACACCAAATTTACATGGAAAACCCTAATCAAGGAAAAACCACAGTGAGGATTAACTCACATACATATGAATAACAACAACAAATACAGTAGGATCACTACTGGAAGTGATCATTGTTGGAAGGGCTCAATGCCCAAAGGACTCACTGTCTAGAATAGAAGAGAATAGAAGAAAACTATTACAATTAGGTTAAATACCTCAGAGCAATAGGAACATACACTACAAAAACTCCAAACCATTCACAACCTTCCACTCACTGCCTCCAGCAACTTCAATTTCACTAAAAATGTAGACACCTTGTACTTATTGCATCTGGTAGTCTTAGGTGTTTACGCTCGCATTCAAATCACCACACTTGATCACATTTGCATATTACTTCACATCTTCAACATATCCAAAAATTGAACTTGCTTATATATTCTCCACAACCTCAAACAACCTTGTTTAGGCTGGCCTCAATGAAACATATGCACCTCAAACATACAACCAACAAATAGGTCAACACCAAACACTTCCATAATGGAAAGAAGTGAAGGTGGACCACACCAATGGTTAACTAGGATCCAAATCCACACTTACATGCTTCACCATGCTTCCACAAACCACAAAGCATATCCACAAGTAATGCTGACACCCCAGGCTGACCAAACCTATATTAATGCTACCAAACAATCCATTCACTCTCCACCATGTCCAAAAACATCATGCATAACATGAAGCAACTTCACACAACATCCAAAAATATTCCAACACCATTAAAATATTTAGCAACACTAGTGCAACCACCTGCAATTAAGAATACTATCATTCTATGCAACCAACCACATTGCCACATACATTCAACTCACTAACCATCCTTGTGGAACACCTGAATACACAACACTCCAAGGAAAGGCAGATATAGACAATATTAGTACATTCCAAAATATGCAAGATAAGGAACCTCAATGTGGAAAAATGTTGAGCAATTTCATTTTTTCCTAGACGACCTTCTTCACACAAAAGGGTATGTGTAGGATCATGATGGGCCAAAAAGTGGTGATATGATGGGTATGTGTAGGGTATTTCGCTAACGACTATTTTTTTACCCAAAATTAATGAAACAAAAAGTGGTTTTAAAGGAGATTCTCAACTTTCCACCAATATAGAAATTATGCTTTACTTTGAATTTAATAAATAATTATTATTCATTTTCTATTTGAATTATGACTAAAGTCTGATTGAAAAATCTATAGCTTTCAAGCGGTATCACATTTTTGAATCTGTGCCATATTCTATACATACTATAGGATTAAAAAAAAATTGAATTTCATGAAGTTTTGACCAAGTTAAGGTGGTCGACATATGAGTTTTATATTTTTTAAAAGTTGTAATAAAATTCATATTTAATTATTTACTTGGAAAAAAATTACAAACAAATATGCATCGCATCGGGACATGAGTCCTCTACTTATATCTAAAATATTATAAAAAAATATCATTTTATTGTGGTTAGGGTGGTCAGATAGACACCTACTTCTTATTTTTTCCCTAAAATTTAAGTGCTACTACATTGAAATTTCAAATTTTCACCAAATAGATTTAAAAAAACCTAGCAGTTTAGAAACTACATTCAATTTTCTATAGATTCTATTCTTACATATTTTTGAAATAATATAGATAAATTATTCAAATTTTTACGTCAAGTTGCCTAACTCTTATTTTTTTGAATTTTATCGCCACTTAAGGGCCTGTTTTTTCCATGATGATCTTACATACCCGAAACACACTTTCAAACACATCTTCCACTGTTGCATGATCTAGAACCTGAAACTATGGATATAACACCTCTGAACACCTCTAATCATCCCATCCAAATTGCACAAGAACATCTTCAACCATGAAGAAATGTGGAGCATAGTGCAAAACACAATTTTGTCACCTTATACACTCTCTTATTCAAATTTTATCAAAATCACCTGGAAACCAAGTGAATTAGCTGCATCAAAAACATATTCTCATCAACACCACACTAGATATTGAAATAATCTCCCCATCTATAACACATGCTCAACACCACACTAGAGGTTGACATCAATGACAATAGTAAAGACAACATAGTCCAAAACTTCTTCAACAAACTCCCTGTTGACGTCAATGACAACACTACAACAATCCCCAACAATCTCACTCTTTGTCATCAATTCTTTATTTTTGGTTTTTGGACTTCACTCTCTCCCTATGTTTTAGAATTCTCTCTCGCTTTGACATCAATGGAAAAGGGAAACACCTACACACTTCACTTCAGGTAACACCTACAAGAAATTCTCTCATTTTTTCCACTACTCTTTCTCTCTTTCTCTCTCCACTACTCTCTCTCCCCCTTAAGGGAACAATATATGCCCCCCCTGATTGCACCAACCAAAGATACCACTACTTACTCCCCCTAAGAGGTATCCTTCATTAGTCCAGGACCAAGAATATATCTTGAATAACTCACCTTGATAGATGCACCAACTTGCATCTAGTTAAAAGGAGGGGCAATAACCCCTAACTTCTTCCTAAGATACTCAAATGTATCTTTTGGAAGAGCCTTTGTGAAAATTTCTTCTATGTGATTCTTTGTAGGAACATATTCCAACTTCACTTCATTCTTTGCATCTTTCTCTCTTAGAAAGTGATATTAGATAGAGATATGCTTTGTCCTTGAATGTATTACCAATTTTTTTGAAAATTTGATAGTACTTGTATTATCACACAAGATAGGAATAGGTTCATCATATGATAGTTTGATATCCTTCAATGTTTTCTTCATCCACAACACCTATCTCCAACAAGATGCTGCTACAATATATTTACCTTAGTAGTAGATAATGATACTGAATCTTGCTTCTTACTTAACCAAGAAACTAATCTGCTTCCAAGAAAGAAAGCACCTCCACGTGTACCTCTTCTTTTATCTATACAACCTGCCAAATCTACATCTATAAAAGCACTCAAAGAGAAATCAATATCCTTAGTATACCATAGGCCAAAGTCCAGTGTTCCTTTCAAGTATCTAAGTATCCTTTCTATTACTTCCACATGTGATTCTCTAGGATCTTCTTGAAATAATGCCACAAGACATACTACATGCATGATATCCGATCTAGTAGCAGTTAGATATAAAAATCCACCAATCATTAATCTATACTTGCTCTAATCCATCTTAAGAGATTTATCATTTTTTCTCAACTTACAACCAGTAACCATGCGAGTACATATTGGTTTAGATTCCTTCATTCCAAACTTGTTTAACATTTCTTTGACATACTTTGATTGTGATATGAAGATACCTTTATTAGATTGATTGATTTGTAGCCCAAGGAAGAAATTTATCTCCCCAAACATGAAAATTTCAAATTCATTTCACATCTCTCTATAAAATTTTTACACATATCCTCATTTCCTCCCAAGATTATTTCATCGACATACAAGATTTGAGACCTCTCAATCTTGAAGTAAATATTACTATTTGCAGTACCGTTTTTGAGTCCCTACTGTAGTAAATACTTATCCAATGTTGGATACCAAGCTCTAGGAGCCTATTTGAGCCCATACAAGGCCTTCTTCAACTTGCACATCATATCATAATCTTTTGATAACTGAAAACCTTCCAATTGTTCAATGTATACCTCTTCTTCTAACTCACCATTCAAGAATGCAGGCTTGACATCCATTTGATACACCTTGAAATATTTATGTGCTGCAAAAGAAAAAAAATCCTAATGGCTTCCATTCTTGCTACTAGAGAAAAAGTATTCAAAATATATTCCTCCTACTTGCGAGTAGCCCTTACACACAAGTCTAGCCTTGTTTCTGACAACTTCTCCGTTCTCATTCAACTTGTTCCTAAAAACCAATTTGGTTCCTATCACATTCTTGTTTGTTGATCTTAGGACTAGTTCCCATGTCTAATTCTTCTCAATTTGCCTCAAATTTTCTTCCATAGCTTTGATCCAACTCTCATCCTTGCATGCTTTAGTTACTATTTAAGGTTCTATCTCAGAAAGTAAACAAAATTTTACCTATTCCTCTATCATAGAAGCTCTTCTTCTTGTCAACATACCTTTGCTCTTATCTCCAATAATTTGATCTTCAAAATGGTTCTTCTGCACATACTTATGAGTCTTAGGATTTCTTTCCAAAGCTTCTTCCTCTTTCACTATCATCTCTTTTTCTTTCTCTTCTTCTTCTTCTTCTCCTCTACAAGGGGGTTCATCTGATTCATATCCTTCTATCAACATTGATATCTGATGTGATTCTTCATCCACTTTGACACTTGCACTTTCAACAATCTTCTTTAGCATTTTTTTATAGTGTTGGTACGCCTTTCTCTTTATAGAATATCCAAGGAAAATTCCTTCATTTGATCTTGCATCAAACTTTCCTATATTTTATTCATCTCTCTTGATATAACATTTTCTTCCAAATACTCTAAAGTATTTCATAGTAGGATATTTTCCATACCATAGTTCATAGGGGGTCTTTGAACTACTCACTCTTTCTTCTCCTATGTTAAGAATGTGCACTGCAGTATGAATTTCTTATTTTCAATAGACTTATATTAGATTTTCTTCCTTCATCATGGTTCTTACTACTTCTTCAGCCATCATGTTGTTCCATTCCAAAACTCCATTCTACTAAGGAGTTCTAGGAGTTGATAAATGCTTTTTTATCACATGATATTCACAAAAACTGTTAAACTCATTGGAGGTGAACTCATCACCTTTGTCATAACTCAAAAAATTTATTTTCAAATCCATTTCATTTTCAACCATAGACTTAAATGCTTTAAAATTTTCTAGAGCTTCTAAATTTTCTTTGAGAAATGTTACCCAAGTCATTCTAGAGTAATCATCTATCAACAACATAAAATTCATTTCACCTTGAGAGCTTCTTGTTCTGGTAGGTTCACATAGGTCTGTATGCACCAACTCCAAAGGTCCTACGGTAGAATATTCCTTAGTTATGAACCTCTTCTTTGTTTGTTTTCCAAGCTAAAACTCCTTGCATAGTGCATTGATAGGCTTTGTAATTCTTGGCAGATCTCTCATAGCTTCAATAGAACTGATCTTTACTAGGCTATCAAAATTGATGTGATCCATTATTCTATGCCATAGCCAATTGTCATTGATTTGAGACATAAAGCACTTAACACCGCCACCTTTGAGCTAATAACCATTTCCTTCTGTCCTTGTTCCTTTTGCAACCAATATTTTGGAGCTTCCTTTTTTGAATTCACAACCATCATCCTGAAACACTGAATTGTATCCTCTGCTACACATTTTTCCTACATTGAGAAGATTATGTTGGAGACCCTTGACATAGAGAATATCATCTGTCTTATGCTTCCCATCAAAACCAATTGGACCTTTTCCACATATCTTAGTAGATGTATCATCTCCAAACTTAACAAGACCACAATCATAATTTTCAAACTTAAAAACTTACTCTTATCATTGGTGATATGATTTGAGCATCCATTGTCAACTATCTAGTAGTTTCTCTATTCTCTTGCATGAAAAGCAGTCAACATAGTTCCATCAATATCATGACCTATTTCCTGAGCAATTTCCTTCATACATCTTTTAGGGTCAGTAGAATTAGTTCCAAAATTTAATTCCATGAACAAGCATTCATCATTTCCATCATTCAGATAATTTGATTCCTTATCATTAGATACACCACTATCTTCTTTAACATAATAAATCTTCTTAATTGATTTACCATTATGAACTTTATGTTTGTTATTTGAAACTTTGATTGCACATTTAGAAGCACAATGACCTATCTTTCCACAATCAAAAAATTTGAAGGGTAACTTACCTTTGTATTTTCCAGTACCCTTTTTCAATCTTCTTATAGAGTTTGCTTCCACCTCATCAAGATCATCTAGATTAGATTCATCATCTTTCTTGCTGACTCTAAAGCCAGTTTCTTTCCTTGAAGTATCTTGGTCAAAATCTCTTAATTTCAAATTAGTTAAAGCACAAAACATTTGATCTCTGGAATACTGATCCAAATTTTGAGCTTCCTCAATAGAAAAAACTTTAGCACTATAAGATTTAGGAAGAGTTCTTAATACCTTTTTCACAACTTCAATTTCCTCTAGTTTTACACCAAGACCGTTGATGGCATTGATAATTTCATCCACTTGAAGCATGTATCCTGCAATATCTTCATCCTATCACATCCTTATGGTTTCAAATTTGGCTTTGAAATTCTACATCTTTTCTTGCTTGACCTTATAATCTCCTTCATAAATGCTTTGTAACTTTTTCTAGATCTGTTTAACAATTTTGAGGCTTTCACCTTCACAAGTTCTGAATCAAAAAGCCCACTCAAGATAGAATTCCTTGCTTTTCCATTATTATCATAATCCTTGATCTCATCATCACTTTCCAGAGTAGTAGGAATAGATATCCAATTTCAACTTGAAAAGAAAGGAAAAGGGGGAATCAATTCAATCAATGTAGAATAAAAAAGTGGCCTAGGATTCAAAACACCCCTCTCCCTCAATTTCATTAGAAAGAGAGAATATCACAAAGGGATATGATTGAATTTCAACCTTGAGGTGAGTCAACCCTATTTTGGGTATTTGGATCTCTGCTTTCTTATGATAGAAATGACTAATTTGCAATGTTTTGGAATGATTTAAAGTGCATTAAATAAATGAATTATATGACCTAACACTTGAAATGCAAAGTTATATGACAAAATAAACAAAAAAAATAGTTTGTAGGAAAATCTGAGAAGGGTAGATTGGTGTGCACCTATCATAAAAAGTGAGTTTTAGGGCCTATAACAGGATTGGATCAACCTAGTGTGAATGGGTCCTAGTGGAGGGGTCCAAAAATACTTTTTGCAGTCCTTTGGTCTTAGATCTAAGCTTCTGATTTCTCTAGGTTTGACTGTTGGAAAGCCTAAAATAAAATTTGTGAGTTTTCATAGCTTGACAATAATGATGACAACAAATGCAACTTTACAAAATTGCTCCTTTGATCAACTTTTTGTCCTTATTCGCTTGTAAATCTGCACATACACAGAGAGAAGCAAAATTTTTTATTTTTGGGTGAATGGGGGTTTGCCTTGGTCAAACCCTAGTTTGGTAATTAAACCTTCATGATAATGAAAAAATTAAAAAATGAAGGAATTGATGAATGAATAAATCTTGTTACAACTCACCAAACCCTTAATGGCTACCCTTAGAGGACTGAAGTCAAACACATCACTCTAAGGCTTCAATCTTGCATGAATATGCTTGATTGATTGATGCTTGAATGCTTGAAACCTACATCACAATGTTAGCTCCAAAACATGACATGAACACACATAAAATTTGACATGATGGTAGGATCATTATTGTTGTTTTAGATGACTGATAATGTTTCTCTTCAATGCTCTTAACAATAATATTTGATCTTGTGAAAGTTTCCTTAATGCTAGACAATGTTGCTTTGATTTGAATTGATAAAAAGACTATGTCTTCATAGGTGTTTATGTAATTCCCCAAAAATTAGATTCCAAAATTTGAAATTTGAAACATTAATATAGGCTTCCCTTTTGAAAAACGGGAATAATAAGGCTTTGGAATGCATAATTTGGTCAATTAGAGGCTTAATTAAGTCCAATTAATTAAGGGGATACAAACAAAGTGTGAAATTGTAAAGGTAGACAATTTTCTACACTACATTTAGCCCCCACTTTAGTGAGAGTATGAACTTATGCTCAGACTCACACTAAAAGTAGACATATATATTTCAAGAGGGGTACAAGTGTACAAATTTTAGAAAGATAGGATGATAAATATCAAGGAGGTTGCATGATCACCCAAGATTGAAGATCCCATGGAAAACCAACATATAAGGAAAAAGGAATACACAAGATGTGTAAGATAAAAGTAGCAAGAGAAGATACACAAACATACAATGTAAAAAATAATTCAAAGGGATGGACTAGCCATGGTTGTGATGTTGTCCATCAAACACACTCATGGCCTCACTGGTGAACAAGTTGTGCTATGCTTGGTGTCCATGAAATATACTTATAAGGGCCAGTGTAATTTTGATATACACTAGGTGAGCCCCAAAGGCAAGATGAGAAACACACACTAGGTCTAGAAGGTGTGTACTCACAAAAAAGTGGCATATGGGAAATTCATGCTAGGTCTATAGGCTCCCATATTCCAACCATACCAAAAGTTATACTCCTTGGTAACTTTGACAAGGTGCCACAAAATGAATATGCTTCACAAAGGCTAGCAAGTTGCATTATGCTTGATACTCATGGAATATGGAAAGTTTTAAATGAAATAAAGCTGAAAAGATAATCAAATGGGGTTTTTTCTTAATACATGAGAGGAATTACCTTAGGGAACATTACACTTGACATTACCACAAGAGAGGACTAGTCGAGTAACAAAAGATTCATGTCTTAGGGAATACCAATCATAGAATTACCACCAAGAGGAATGTCATATGCTAAGAAGGGTCACACTAAAGAAAAAAATTCGAATAGATCAAGAAAGCCACACTTTGAATAAAAGGGTCACACTTCCTAGGAGATGTATGCTATCATCACTAAGAAGGGAACATGCAAACAATGAGCGAGGGACAATATGCACCCCACTTAAAATGTCAACATACTTTCTATGTTGGTATTTTAAGTAGAAAGAGAGGAAGAGCGGATCCTTGAAAATAATGCACATCTCCCAAATCTAGTTATCCTTTCCCCCCAAGCATAGAGACAAGGACAACCACACCAAGGAATATCATGTTGCTGCCATGAAAAATGTGGTTGAACTTAAAATTGTAGCTCACCATGAATGGAAATGAGAAAGACACAAAGAGCTACCAATGCCACATAGTGATGAACAACATGATAGGATGAAAATCATTATTGATAAGAGGAAGTAGGTGCATTAGTGCAAGGAAGATCCCCACAATCCTTAAGATGTTAAAATTTGTTACTCAAGGCCTTACATTCATTAGTAGAATGACAATGCACTTGATGATATGCATAAAATGATCTTTTGTTATAAAAAATATTTCGTGTTCTTGGAGGAAGAGTAATCAAGCAAGCTTTGAGAAGCTCTGAGAAGATAGTCTCTTGATCAATAGTAGAAGATATTATTTTCTTTTGTGAAAGAGATCATTCTTGCTTACTAGAAGGGTTCATACATACACAAGACTCTCTAGGTTAATATTGTGATATTTTTTACTCTCCCTTAAAGGAGGGTGTAAAATCTAATGGACCCCAATCCTCACTAAAACATGCATGTAAAGATGAAGTAATAAGATGACCATGATGTATATTTTTTCTAGGAGTGTTTTGCATGATGAAATCGATATTAAGTGAAGGTTTATTTTATGATTTCATTTCTTTTGAAAGACAATAACTAATACCTATTGTTTTTTCTTACGGGCTAGGCTCTATATGGACACAAATACCTTGTTCTTTAACACCACATCATTTTCCATCATAGCCAATTTATTTCAAAAGCTCATAACATCTTCCATAAATTATTTTATTTCTTTCGAAGAAGGTGGTTTCTCATGATCGCACTCATCATATGTGGGTGTATAATTTGTGATTTCCTCTTCTTTTCTAAAATTTGTGGACTCACATGGTTTTGATGACTTAGATTGTGTTGATATTATGGCAGCCTATTTCTCTTTTCCTAATTTGTGCATAATCTTGTATTCTCCCATGAATGTAGGTGTAAAATATAATGAACCCCAATCACCGTCCAATATTTTTGTGATTGATGAAACACTTTTCTTTGTAGTGCCTCTCATGCTATTTCCCTAATAAACTAACAGTTGATTTGTTTTACGACGAGACATTATGATACATTATATGATGTTAGATGCATTGTTATGATGATTCCATTGATGAAACTTTTGATACTTGATATTTTATGCACATGTTATGATTAGTACATGGTTTTATTCAGGTGACTATGAAGATCAGTTTTGATTATGAGGACTAACCCTATCATGAGTGTTATGTGATTATTTTATCATGACTGTTATGTGATTATCATGTGATTGATTTTATCTTGATTGCTATGAAACTGATTGTTATATTAGTTGTTTTGATTACTAGGTGTTGTTCTTACTTATGTGATTGAGTGAAAGGGACAGTGTCACATCACTCACTTATGAGTACCCTGTGACATTGTGATTTCCTTTCATAGTGTGACTATTATATTTATATGTATATGCACAACCATTTTGTGTGTTGCAAGTTGTAGGTACTAGGCATCGACTCCACCTAAATTGGAAGGTCTGAGCATTCCTTCAAACCCAATGGATTAGTTGATCGGAGATAACATTTGATCCCCTACCCTATCCATCATCCTCGAAGAGGATGAGTATCCAGTTTGGCACCTTGTCAGTATTGTTAGTGTTTAGTCGGTGTTGCTTGAGGTTTTGCCTTTTGACCCTGAATAGTGGTCAAGTAATTATTTGGGCATTTGGTTTTATTTAATTTAAATTGTTTGATAAAGGTTGATTGGGTGTCTTATGCATTAAAATAAATTTTTAAGTAAAAGGGTACCTTTGATAAATAAATATATAAATATATAATCTTAGTTAATAATGAAATAAATTTACAGTGTAATGTTATAATTAATAAATAATAATAATATAGTAAATAAATAAAATATTATAAGGTTGGAGTTAATTAATTATAATGTGTGTAAATGTTGGGTAAATGGTTTTACCCATTTGTGTAAATTGGATATCTATCATATTACATTGCTATGATTTTTAAATGCTTTTAATTAATTTAAATTAATTATTGAGTGTGTCAGGAAGGTTGATTTAATAAATTAAAAAAATTAACTATAATCTGTTATATAGTTGGTTGGATTTCCCAAACAATGGATATTTTCCTCCTTCCTGTAAATGTTTATGGTTTTGGGGGGTTTTCATTCTGTTTTTCTGGGGGGGAGATAAAATTGTCTGTTAATTTTCTTATATTGTTGATTTTGTGGGGAATGGTGGTTTTGGAAATTTGGTTGGTTGAATCAGAGTTGGATTGTGAATGGAAGCTTGAGCTCAACATCAATTCCTTCCCTACCAAGCATTGGATCCAGGTTGGATTTTAAACTTTTTTACATTGTTTTTCTGAGTGTGTGATCAAGGCAATTGATTTCTCTCTATCTTCTGAAAATAAATGCTTGATTGTCTAATTTTGCCTATAAATGAGATGTTTATTTAATTATTCTAGAATAGAAACAATTGTTAAATGTATTTGAATACCTAAAATGATTATATATATATATAAATATTTTGTAGCAGTGATAATATTGAACCTCTCATCCTAAACGCAGTATTTGAAGTGCTTTGATGATGCGTTTATTTCATATGCAATTTTCGTTCTATATTTTCTCTTGGATTGTATGCTCAAGCATAGAACAACCCCTCTATCTCCTTCACTATGCACATTTTTTCACTTATCTTGCAAGCATTGTATTCCATGATATGACATCTATTGCACCTTCCAATTACATTCCCTGAAAGTTTCTTAAGCCTTTTCAACAAATGCAATCAACATACATCCTACTATCATGTCGCTCCAGGAGACGAGATCTATTTGAGGCCTTTTGTCATCAGTTCAATGCCTGGTTTGTGCGCCATACTTGTCGCACAACCCAGTCATGTTGGGTAGGCCGTGTGCCCTTCTCCCTTTTCTTTGTGTCACTGCATTTTCTTTGTTATGCGAGTTAAACTTGATATTGTATATTGCAATTTCATTTTGATATATATATATATTATGTTATATTATAATCATAGTAAAAGAATGTTTTCTTATATATGATTAAAATTTGATAATGTATATTATGATTATATTTTGATAAATATATATATATATATACATATATATAATATTATATTATATTAGGGTTAAAAGTAAGAGAAGGTTTTTCTTATATGAGACAAATTATATAATAGTGAAGAAATAAAATTCTATTTAATAAAAGATTTTAACTAGACAACTATTATTAAAATGAGTAATTAAGTATTATAAATTATATTATATAATGGTTAATAGTGAAAAGAAGGTTTTAGAAGAAATAAAAATGTTATTTAATCAAGATTTTTATCTAGATAGTTATTGTTAAATCGAGTAACTAATTTGTCATAGATAGATGAATTGGGTATTAATTAAAGTGAATTGAGTTACTTCAATTATAGATAGTTGAAAGTTAGGGTTCGTTAAAGGAGATAAATGAATCTACATTTACATGGTTTCGTTTACTTAAAAGTTAAATGATGAAGTTAATTAGGTTAATTTGTGTTGGAAATAATGCAAAGATATCTCAATTAATTGTTATACCTTTACGATAGGAAAATTGACTAGATTTATATCTATCTCTTGTGATGCTAATTTAAAAGTTAGTTTTGAGAGCATTATTATGATATGAATTATTTGATTGAGTGATTTGTGGATTAATTAGTAACAATATAAATATTTGTATAATTAGATTTTAAATTGTTAAATTGTTATGTTCCATTGCATGAGTTTGCGAATGTCTTCATGGTTATGATTAATTTGTTGTGTCTTGATTATTGGATTAAGTGTTATGTAATTTCTATCAATGGGTGTCATCTATGTAAAGTATGTGCCATTGGGAAATGTGTTTAGTATGTTGGTTTCCAGAGACCTAGGAGGGGGTATATTTATATGTATGGTCCTTATGATTGTTTAACCTTGGAAGTGGTCTGGCTATGTTGTGGGTCATGTGTATTGTGTGAAATGCAAATCCTAGGGTGTTACCTCTTATCTTTGTGTGGATTCAAGAGATGTCGTAGTGATATTTCTTTTGAAGGTTTTTCTAGTTGCAAGTAGGGGGAGTGGCTCTCAATGGGGGCCAAAACCCAAAGTGGTGTCCAGGACAACACATTGGAGGGTTTCTTAATCCAGTGATAACCTTAATAATGAATTAGGGGGATGGGTAGAATTCACATTAAACAAGATAATGGATGCCTCACCCATTTCTTGTAGTGCTTTTATATGCTAAGGATGGGTTGAGAAGGCCTGGTTGGAAAGATCAATTTCTTTTTCCTCATGAAAGGAATGTTGGTTCCACATGTGTCACCCTATCGGGCCAAGGCCTCTGGAAGTGATGTAAGTGTTGAAAGTATTGGTGTTGTTAGCAGTGTTGTTGTGGTGTCTTGTATAACCCTTTGCTTGTGTTAGCCTATTTTTTTCCCAATTGATTGTTGGATGTGGGACCTTGTGTTATCTCCTAGCATGGGGGTGGACCTCAAGGTTCCACATGGTCAAGAGGTTGGTGCTTTTTCTCCATTGGGTATTCTTGTTGCATGTTCATGAGTGTGGTGATTGATTATTGCACTATGGATTCTAGTTCCTGTTCCAATGGTGTAGACATCCTATCATGTATCTGTATGTTGGATTGTATCTCCATTTGTATCTCTTAATGTAAGTTGATGTAATCTTCCCACATGTGTCGGAGGAAGCATTATTGTAATTATTGTACTGATGTAACAATTATTGATGATCTCTCTTGTAAAGAGTACTATAAAGCAATGCAACATTATGGTAGTTAGCTAGAAAATGATCTTTAATGTTGGTTTAGTTGTCACATTATGGAAGTAAGTAATATAGGATCATTTGATTTGGTGCTTTAAAATTAACCTTCATGTTAGATCTATTATGTTAGATCTAGTAATCTTGATTGTTAGTTTTGTGAGTAGCACAGTCGAGGAACCTTAGAGGACCTAGGATTATACTATTATGTTATGCATTCTATAGCTATTTGTTTTTAAAAAAAAATTATTCCATTAATTTGACCTAGTTTAGTGTTTCCCTCTAGGGTTCCTTGGCAAGGGCGTTACATTCTTGTTCTTATTCTTGCACTGGTTCCACTTTTGAAGTTGGTATCAATGTTCTCAAAGGAATTTTCATTCCTATTTTAGTTTGCAAAAGGATTTCTGATTAGAGGTTGGCTTTGATTGTGTAGACCTTGTTTTTGTAAGTCTACTTCACTAGATGATGTAACGTTGAAGGTACCACATTCATTGCATGAATCAATGGCCTACCCAAGAGAATATTATATGAGGTCTCTTGAGGTATGACATGAATATGAGTTTGTAATGTAACCTTACCCTCTTTAACATGCAATATTATCACGCCAAGCAGTTTTTTTACCACGTTATCAAAACCACAAATAGATAAGGAATTTGGTTGAATTGTATTCATTTCTATTCAATTCTTATCTAAAAGGTTTACACTACAAAAATTGAGTGTCAAACCATTATCAATGAGAGTATGTTTTATGTTGAACCTATTAATGACAACCACTATCATCAAAGCCTCATTTTTTTACACTTCTAATAGAGGTAATTCATCTTGATGAAAGACAATGTCTAAATTAGGTGAATTCATATTCTCAATCATAGCTTCCATATCATTTGGTTGTGCAATAGGAGGGATGATAACTTTTTGCAAAGAATTTTGAAGCATGACATGGTAAAGGGATGATGCTTGAATCAAATCCCAAAGGGATATCTTAGCGAGAGTGTTACAAAGTTGTTCCACAAGATCATACTCCTTTCCACTATGCAAAGGCAACTGAGGAGCACTAGGAAAAATTGTTTGAGGAAGTGGTAATGAAGTAGGTATGGTTTGTGGTTTCCTATTGTTACTTATATTACATGTATGATTAATGGTATGATAACTTGGTTGTTGTAAAATATTGTTACTAGTGAGTTGCCTTGCAAAATTTAAGACATGTCCTAGAGGTTTTGGTTGGTGTTGATGTGGTCTTATGATAAGAAGTGGCCTAGGAGATGACTTGGGAGGTCCAATAGTTAGAGGAATCTTAGGAGGTCCAAAAGGAGTGTTTGGAGGTCCTATAATCATGGGAGATCTAATGGACACTTTTGTATTCATAACTTCATTGGATGTGACTTCTTGTTGATGATTTTCTAATAAGGGGGCATCTAAGGTTGCCTTATCCTCTTCATCTATACTATCTTTCAAAAGAAATGTATCAATGACATCATCTTCTTTTGGAATAATATCTTCCCAAGTGGAAGAAGCATTGGGAGAGGGACAAGCAATGTTCTCATTATTCTCAATGATTGTATCTTCTAACACCAAGATACCTTCATTACAAGCATGAGAGGTATTGGGAGAAGGATAATTATGATCATCATGATTGTCAATGATTGTATCCTCTTTCACTAAAACATTCTCACAAATGGGAGAGATGCTGGGATATGAATGGAGACTATGAAAAGTGATGTTAAGGAATGTGTCAATGATCAAGTATCCTCTTGGATCATAATATATTCCCAAGTGGGAGATGTAGGGGGAGAGGGACAAACAAGATTCTCATGACATTCCACAATTGGATCTTCTAACACTAAAATACCTTCGTCACAAGTAGGAGACGTATTAGGAGAAGAAAAAACTATGATTGTCATGATTTTCTATGATTGCATCCTCTTATATCAAATCATACTCATAAATGGGAGAGGATATTAGGGGTTGAGTGAAGGATAGGAAAGGTTATATTAAGAAATGTGTCAATGATTTTGTTCTCTTTCACTAAGGTACTCTCATAAAAGATATTGGGAGGATGGATAACATGTTTGTTAATGACCTCATTTATGTGTCCAATATTGTACTCATAAGCAGGGATATTGTACCTATGCAATCCATCCTTAACCATATCAAAACCATATCTTTGAAAAGGAAACATGCTAACATCTAGAGTTTTGAGTTTGTGCAATAATGAAAACTAATTTATCTAACTTATGCAATGATTTAGAAATGTAAACAAATGTACTATAGATCTAAATGATTTTCAATACTAAAATGCAACAATTTTTTTCCAAATTTTCAACAAATCAAGTAAAATGACACTTTTCTTGCATATGCAATAACAATTTTTCATAATTTTTAAAAAAAAATCTTCAAGCTGGAACAAACCGATAATACAAAGACAAAGACAATGCAAAAGCTATCTAAGACACCTGTACAAGGATAGGTTCACCCTAGGGTGAATGAGTCCTTGGATAGGGTTCTGAAAAGTGAAAATTTGAAGTTTTATGTTGTTTGATATTTTTTTTCTAGTTACGAACTATGAGACGAGGGACTGTTGGTGAGGGTAAATTACACTTGATTCATGATGAATCAAAGCATAAATTTTCCAAAAAAACCTACATCTACAAACAAGATCATTCAAATTGGAAAATTAAACTAAGCATTTAATTGAAAACAAAAGCTATAAACTAAGAAAATAGTTAAATTCGTAATCTAACCCATTTGAAACTTATCCTATTTTGGAATTGGTGTCATGTTGATGTGAAATGACGACCCTTTCCCAATCCCGTGATTAGTGAGCCTGTTTCAGTCGATTAAATGGAAGAGAATCGATGAAACCATTGTGATTGATGTATGAAAACCTAGTTTATGCTAAAAATGAACATGATGCAAGCTAAGTTACCATGATTTTATGCTAAAAATTTACTGATTATGCTATTGCTAAGCTAATCTAAGCTAATTCTAAGCTAAAAGATGAAAACCCTAATTCATATACAAACTAAGATGGATACATGGAAGCCATTAATGGATGTTCTAAGCTATTATGTAATTAAAATTAACTAAGATAAGCTAAAAGTGAGTAAATATGAGAGTATGGATGCAAGTGAATTCAAAAACATGACTTTGCTCTGAAAGATGGATGATATTCAACAACATAAGTTTCCTCTGAAAAAGATGGATCCATTTGTCTCCAAATACTGACCTATTTATAGGAAAGCAAATGAGGAATGAAGGGTTGAGATTAAAAAGATTAATCAATGGTCCAAGATGAAGGAGATGAGAGGCATGGATCATGGATTCTCATCAACAAATGAGAATCAAGAAGAAATGTTAGCATGAAAAGGGATGAATTAACCTGATTAATTTAATTAGGTTAATGGATTAAAATGATGTAATTAATTAAATAGCTTGTCTATTTAAATTAATTAAGCGAAAAGAATATGGGTTTAAAGAGGAAATTATGTTAGTCAGCCAATGTGATCCATCAGGACATTTTTTAGTGTCTACATTTTTCCCCTCTTTGAAGCAATGTACTCATTGCATTGGTTCAAAGACTAATGTTGATTTTGATGCTAATGACGATGTAGAAATAAATATCGATGATCTCTTTGAGATGTTGATAGCCAAACTAAAGTTGATTGATCTAATTGATTGATTGATAACATTGTTGAGGATTCACAACAATGCAAGGATTGTGTTAAATAACACGAGGATTCGTAGGGAAAGATATATCCCCACGATGGTTGAATTGATAGTTTTATCAAGATTTTTTAGAAAGGTTAGAACAAAATTCGTTAGATGATTTGACATCAATATGATCGAAAGATGGTTGGTTTCCCCCTCGAGAGATCGATTAGAGAATAAAGTGTTCCAATCGAGCTTACGATAGGTGGAAATCAGACTTATGCTTGAGATTCTTTAGATTTCAGGTTGCTTTTGAATCAAAGAGCTGCAAAATTTTAGATTGTTGAGCTGAAGATGATATAGATGCCCCATTGTGCCCTAGCGGAAGAGGGATTGCTGGTGTGCTAGCTCATATATTAATGTAGACAAATTTCATGATGTATAGACAGTCATTAGCTATGGGTAGCCTCATGTATATTTTGTTGTAGATCATATTTTGATGCTTGGATAGAAATGTTAGTAAAGATAGAAGAATAACAAGAATAAGATGGATGGATTAACCATTGATTTCAAGATTGATTCAAAAATTCCAACAAGTCCACGATCCACCAAGACTTTATTGGAGATGGTGATGAGACAATGCAAAATGCAGGATAAGATGCTCATGCTTCAGGATTGGTATTTTTTGTTGTTCCTTATTCTTTGATATAACACATAGACACGATGCATCAAGGTATTGATAACTAGGATGACATTGTATCTAGTGTAATGGAATTTGACTCAACAAACAAATATGATAGTTCTTGTTCACACCTTGACATATACGGAAACATCGTTGGAATGCAAGTTAGAAGCTTAGAATATATTGGACCAAAGCATGCACAATAGTCAACAACATACCTTGAATGACCTTCCTACACACAACTAAGCAAGTATGCACGCCAATATTATTTTACAAGAGTATCCAAAAGCACAATAAATGAAAGATAATGATCAATTCCATATTCATTTCTCTCTAAAGTGTTTTGATAGACATCATCAAGAGGTCCTCGAAATGGGTCATTAAGATAAATCATAAGAAAAGATCAAAGACAATAGTCAATGTTATCTATAGCTCTTGCCTAGTTTAGGTTTAGCTAAAGTGATGTCTGATACTGATGTCCATCGCAAGAAGGATACATCCTAGGACATGTTGATCAGATGGTTGTTTGATGTTAGGACGATGATGCTAAGATGAGTCATTGCTATAAAGTTCACTGATGCATTTACCTATGATTTAGATGTTAGATTTTGACTTTTAGGTTCACACTTTACAACTTGCTATACTTTCTTTCTACTTGTTTCACCAAAGGTTGAAGGTGACAATCGATTTATTATGGGTGAAATTTTATTGCAGTTAAAAGCGAGATGGGATGGACGAGTTTTTGATTTTTTGGAATATTTCAATTTTTTTGGTATTTTGAGAATGTTTTGAGGTTGTTTTTGGTATTTTTGAAAGTTTATGCGAATGTTTAGGATTTTTCAATTTTCTGAAGCTGTTTAGGGTTTTCTGAGATATTTGAGGTTTTTAGGTCATTTGAATGTTTTCTATTGTTTTTGGATTTTCAATTTTCCAATGTTTTGTGTTTTCTTAGAATATTTGGATATTTAGGGATTTTCAAATATTTGAATTTTTAGGGGTTTTCTAATTTTTTTTATTTTCGACCAAGAACCTAACTTAAGAGACCTATCCTAGGGGCCTCGGGGGCTGATCAAAGATTAGCCTTGCCTATGTTATACACGCAGAGACCACGTAGTTTGATTGACTCGACCCATTTACAAGATGAAGATATGAACAGATGAGAGACGACAATTTATTATGATGGACTCCTAAAAGGACTAACCTTTGCTGCTCGGGGGCACATCAAAGATGGCCTTGTGTACGTTCAAGCTTAGAGATGATGTAGTTCGACAAGGGACTATTTTTTTGGTTTTTTCAATGTTCAACCTTTTTAGGGTTTTTTGATGTTTTCTGGATGTTTTGGATTTTAATCTTTACAATTTTTTGAATGTTTTTGGATTTTAGCTGTACAGGATTTTGTAAATTTTTTTGGATTTTCTGGATAATATTTTATGAATGTTTTTGGTTTTTTCTGATAAGATGTCTAATAACCTAAAGATATACAAGAACCCAATTGTGACTCATAACGAAATGCCCCCAGTGTGACATGTTAGCCTACTTTGATAAAGGTAGGACAAACTAACCTTCAGAATATGCCAAGTAGTGCTAAAGGGTTCATGATACCTTATAGTGTCAAGCCATGATAAGGATGTAGATGATGGATAAATGGTGATGCAAAGAATGATAGGTCAAAAGATCCAAATAATAGATGGAGATGCTTTATATACACAAGGCACTTTTTTGCCAGGTTTTCACCAAGGTACTTTCCCAATGCACCACCAAAGTGGTTTTCATTAAAGGATAATTTTTTTCTTTACTTTTTCAATCCTTTTTCTCATTTTTTTGGATTTGATTATTTTATGATTTTCTTTGTATTTTCTGATTTATACCCTTCAATATTAGGCAAATCTTTTTTTGAGATGCAAGTTGTTGGTTGGATCCTGCAACGTTTCACCTTCAGGGGTTGATAGTTGGTATGCTCATGATCCGTAGCTTATTGTGATGACAAAGGGACCTAACTAGCTAGGCTCAAACTTTCCTTTGTTGTCTTGATTTGGAAGATTCTTCTGATTCTACTTTAAGACTAGATCTCCTACCTAAAATGACCGACAGTTGATTCTCTTGTTATAGCTCCTTTTTAGTCAATTTTGATATACTTGCAAGTGATTAAGGGTGTCAAGACGATGTTCATCTAGGAATTCCAACTCATTCAGTCAAGACACTTTGTATTCTTCCTCAGTTATCAGATTATGCAGTGATACTCGTAATGATGGGAGCTCAACCTCAATAGGAAAGATGGCTTCTAATCCATAGACTAGGGAAAAAGGGGTTGCACCTGTAGGCATGTGGATACTAGTTCGATAAGCCCAAAGAGTAGGATTTAGCTGCAGATGCTAGTCATGACCAGCTTCATTAACTATTTTCTTCAAGATTTTCAAGATAGTTTTGTTCGTAGCTTCTTCTTGAACATTGCCTTGGAGATAGTATGGGGTAGAGAATTAGTGTTGGATGTTGAATTTTTGGCACAACTCTTTTACATCCTGATTCTTAAAAGGGGTTCTATTTTTTGAGATGAGGGTTCATGGAACACCATAACGATAAATTATGTAATTCAGGATAAACTTGGCTATCTGCTTCCCCATTATGTAGGTCATAGGAATGGATTCAACCCACTTAGTAAAGCACTTAGTGGCAGTTTTGATAAACTTATGTCTGTTGGATGAGGTTGGAGTGATTTTTCCTATGAGATCCACTCCCCACTACAAAAAATGCCATGGTGTGATCATTGTCTTCAATTCTTGAGCTGGAGCATCAATCAGATCCCCATGTTGTTGACACTAGATTCATTTCCGCACATACTAATAAGCTTATTTTTCCATGGTTGGCCAATAGTACCCTATCCTCAATAGTTTCTTACCTAAAGTCATACTGCTAGAATGGGATCCACATATGCCATCGTGTACTTCTATTAAAGCAGTTAAGGCTTCCTCTTGGCTAAAACATCATAGTAATGTCCCTTTGATGCTTCAATGGTAAAGGGTATCACCTAAGATCACAAATCGGAAAGGTCTTTTTAAGGTTCAAGGTGATATCAGATGGAAGGGTTCCTCTGTTAAGGTAAGTAAAGATGTCATGGTACCATGGGGATCCAGGACCAACAATGACACACACAAATTTAGATTCAGGGATTTGAAAAGTTGGTACAAGAAGTTGTTCTACTAAGAATTCACATTGGAGGATGTTGTTCGACATGTCTAGTAGTGATCTGATTGTTGCCATGGCATCTGTTGCTCTATTGTTCATGTGAGGAATCTGCTCAAAATTTATGTCTATAAAAAGGTCTTTGACATTCTCCACCATCTTTTTGTAAGGAGTGAGCTTGTCATCTTTAGTTTGATAGTCGTCATTGACTTGGTTGATAACCAACTGTGAGTCTCCACAGACTTTCATTTCTTGGATTTTCCACTGAACTTCTATCCTTAGACTTGTGATTAGGGCTTTGTACTCAGCAATGTTGTTGGTACATGGGAATGATAGCCTGTATGACTTTGGGATGCAATCACCTTGGGGGGTGATGAAAAGAATGCTTGCTCTTGATCTGTGTTGGGTGAACAATCCATCAAAGTACATCTTCCATTGAGCTATGAGATTGATAAGGAATACTGATTCATTGGGAAACTCAGATATCAAAGGATTCTCTACATAGATGGGTGCTTCTACTAGCTGGTCTATGATCACTTTTCCTTTGATTGCCTTATGCTCCACATACTCTATGTCAAAATATATTAAGATCATCACCCACTTAGACATTCGTCCTGTGAGGGTTGCTTTGGATAACAGGTATTTTAATGGATCAATCTTTGCAATGAGCTTGATTTGATGTGAAAACATGTAATGCCTAAACTTTTGTGAAGCAAAAACTACTACTAGGCATACCTTCTCAATGGGTGAATAGTTCATTTCATAGCCTTCCAAGGTTCTGCTAATGTAGTAGATGGATCTTTCCTTTCTATTTTCATCATGTTGTGATAAAAGAGCTCGTAATGTTGCTGGTGTTGCTAATATGTACATGATCAGTGGCTTGTTTGGTATCGGCGACATGAGTACTAGAGGTGTTAGTAGATAATCCTTGATTTGTTGGAAACCTTTATCACATTTTTCATCCCACTTGTAAGTTATCCCTTTATGGAGGAGATGTGAAAAGGGGTGAATCTTATCTGATAGCTAGGCTATGAACCTTTTGATGGACTGCAATCTTCCTTCTAATCCTCTAATCTGCTTCAATGTTTGTGGAAGTTTCATTTCTAAGATGGATTTTACCTTTGTTGGATCAATTTCTATCCCTCTTTATGAAACATTAAAGCCAAGAAGTTTCCCTGATGTGACCCCAAACACACAATTTTTTGGATTCAGTCATATCTTGTATTCTTTAATTCTGTCAAAGATAGGTCCTAAGACTTGTATGTGCTCACTCCTCTTCTTTTATTTTTCCAAAATATCATCCACATAATCTTCAACTGTTTTGTGGATCATATCATGAAAGATGAGGGTCATTGCTCTTTGATAGGTTGCTCCTACATTCTTTAACCCAAATGGCATCACATTCCAACAATAAGTTCCCTATGGAAAAGCGAATGCAGTTTTTTGTTGATCCTCCTTGGAAATTATGATTTGATTGTAGCCTAAAAAACCATCCATGAGCGACAACATTTCATGCCTAGCTATTAAGTCCACAATGAGATCAATGTTGGGAAGAGGGAAATCATCCTTTAGACATTCCTTGTTCAGATCTCTGAATTCAGTGCATATTATAATGCTCCTAGTGGTTTTTGAGACTGGTACCATGTTTGAAACCCACTCAGGATAATCTATCGGTCAGATGAATCCAACATCAAAAAGCTTTTGTAATTCTAGTTTAACCAAGAGTGCTATCCAAGAGTGCATCTTCCTTAATTTCTACTTAACTGGTTTGGCTTCAGGATAGATTGCTAAGTGATGCACAACCACTTTTGGATCAAGGCCTAGTATATCTGTGTATAACCATGCAAAGCTAGCTCTTCGCTCTTTAAGGGATGCTACAAATTTTTTCTGTTCTTCGACCAACAAGGATTCAACATAAAAAAGTGATGTTTGGTGCTTCCTCCATTCCTGCATTGACTGGAGTAGCTTTTTTATCCTAGTACTGTTGACTTCTCTAGATGCATTGCACTAAGGGGGAGATTGAACCCCTCATCCTTGGGAACCTCAAAAAGGTTTCACCATTGGATGTGTCCTTTTTTTTAACTATTTTAGGATCAAAGAGTGCCACTAGGTAGTTTTCACTCAAGGATCTACATGTCAGTTGCATTTCATTTATTTTGCAACTGAAGGATTCAATCATCTCCCCATAGTATGCTCCTGTATTGAGCTCTATGTTGAAGCATGCTTTATGATCTTCCCATGATAGGTTGTCATAGAGTCCCATGAATTCTGAGATCACTTCATTTTTTTCGAATAAATCTAGAATTGGTGGTCCTCGTTGGTCCATGTCAATGAGTTGTGGCTATACTAGGAATATTTCAGTTGGTTGGTTGCTTGAGATAAATGATGTTATGGATATCATAAAGAGGATGTTGTTCTCAAATAGGTCAACAACATCAAGTGGAAAGTCATCTAAGGTTGTATCACATGATGTAGGTGACTAAGAGGAAGCCTCAACTCGTTTAGCAAAAATACCTTTTCCAATAAGTGTGACCTTGCTAGTAGTACAACCCAAGCCAAGATTCTTTATTTTTTTCTTAGGAATGAGGGGATCTAGTAAACCATTGTCATTCTGCCCTATTTTCTCATTCTTATTATATCCCATGCTCTTCATTAGTTGTATACCTCTGTTTTCATCTTCCATGGGAAGAACAGGAATAGGTCATTCATCTTGATAGAGAAGTTTAGAGATATCTTCCTCATTAACATCTTCTTGATTCAAATCTCCCCACTTGGTGAAGGTAGTAGCTGCCATCTTGATTATTTCAGGTTCTTTGGTACTAGATGTGGGTTTCCCATGAGATTGAGGAGAAATAGGTAACTCTCCTAAGACAAAGGTGTCTTTCAATAACTTATAGTCTCCACAACCATCATCCTGGATCACTGCTTTGACATAGGGTATATTTTGTACAATGGGCATGTTTGTTGCTAAGGTAGAGGCTAGGGATGATGGGTCAACAAATGAGCTTGGTGGTATAGGTCCTTCATCATTTTTGGGTATTTGTGGGACCTTATAGAACTTGACCTCAAGACTTTTGCAATAGTAGAAAGGCTCAAGATCTCCATGGATAGTGATTTATTTGCCTTCAAAAGGAAACTTCACACATTGATGATAGGCTGAGGCTACATCTTTTAGAGCATGAATCCATGGTCGACCAAGCAGTATGTTATAGGGAAGACCAAGATCAAGCACTTGGCATGTAGTTTTTGCAAGAAGAGGTCCCACTTGGATTGGAAGTGCAATGATTCCTTGTGATACATGTTATTGGTCATCATATGCTTTGATGGTGATACTTTTTGTCTTCTCAATAGTTTATTCCGAATAGCCTAGATTTTTGATCAACTGCAAGGTACAAATGTTCAGACCAACACCTCCATCTACCAAGACACTTTTGACCTTGTTTTTATGAATGACAACCTCAAGGTGTAAATCATGGTTATGAGATGGTTGGGAAGGTAGGTCTTGCTCAGAGAAGGTGAGAAGATGGTTGGTGTAGACATTAAAAATTGTCCTTCGCCTTTGTACCCACCTTTTCATATCAATTCCTCCTTCTAATTGCATAATTAAATAATTTTAATTATTTAATTATCTTTTCAGGTCATATTCCTCTATTAATTAAATAATTCTTAATTAATTAATTAATTCATCTTTTCCTTTATTCTTCCCTTGATTAAATAAATAATTTTTTTTATTTAATTACGTCACTAATTAGCCCCTTCCTTTCTATAATTAAATAAATGCTTATTTATTTAATTATTGCCATTTTTCTACTATAATTAACTAATTATTTCAATTATTTAAATATTCATTATCCTCTTCTTCTATAATTAAATAATTTTTATTTATTTAATTATTTACTAATTTGTCATTTTCATCCACTTTTGAATTAAATTATTATTTAATTTAAAAGTCAACATGTCATATGTCTTTTATAATTAAATAATGCTTTTATTATTTAATTATTCACCTTCCCTCCCAAATTAAATAATGTTATAATTATTTAATTTTCTCCAACAACCTCTTTTTCTATGTCAACCTCATTATCTGTGCCATTCTTATCTTCTCTTGTCTCATTCATTTTCCACCCTTGATTGAATTATCTTATAATTCAATCTTGGCCATTAATCCTTATCATTTCCCTAATTTTTCCCTAACCCTATTTCATACTACAACTTTCAATTTTGGCCATTGATTAAGACATCTTATTGATTTCCAATCTCAACCATCATAAGCCATTAGGGGGTTGATTATTCAAGTATCCTTATGCTGCCAAAATCATTCTTGAATCATTCATCCATTTATATCTATAATCTCCATCTCAATGTTATGTTGATGAATTGAGCAACCAACCTATCAAATCAATTAACCAACTCATTCATCATTCTATCTATTTGAGGTATTTGAGGATTTGGATTAGGTAATGCATGTTATTGTTTTATCATTTTTATTTTATCCAAATTTTTCATATACATTTTGGTGAACACGATGTGAACCCCCTAACTGATTTTTAGCTCAATATTTTGAATTTTTTTGAGAAATTTTGGATTTGGATCCTTTTTGTTGTAGGTTTTGTTAGCTTTTTGTTGTAGGTTTTGCATCATTTTGGGACAAAACCCTAGTTTTCAAAGATTCAACCATATCTCTCAAATGGATACATATATTTTCACAAAATAATTTCTACAGGTTGGGGACAATATTGAAAGCTTCCAATCCAAAAATCATATTTTTTGGAATTGTTTTTAATTTTTTATAATTTTTTTGTTATTTTTCATGAAAAATAAATTTTGAGAGTAAATTAGCGATTTTTTTGGATATTTTTGTATTTCTCGAAATCTCTTTAAATTATAGTAGGGGTCTATTCTTTATCTTTTAAATTTGGATGAAAAATAATTAGATAAAAAAAAAAATCTTTGAAAATTAGGGTTTTACAAAGATTTGCTTATATCTCACAAACGGTTTTAGATCTTTTCACAAAAGTTTTTCTCTTGATTTCAGATGATGTTAGGTGCCTAAAATACAAAAATTAGAATTTTTGGACTTGTTTTAAATTTTTTATAATTTTTTTAATGCTTTTTCATAAAAAAATTAATGTTGGGTGCAAAACAACAAATTTTTTAGATTCCTTTACATTTTTGGAAATCTCTAGAAATTTTAGTAAGGATTTTTTCTCTATGTTTTTATTTTTGATGGAAAAAATATTTCCAAAAATCAGATTTGTCTTGACTAGCTAACCCTCTAATATTAGTGATCAATTATCTTGTTATGGTTTTTGCTTTGTTGTTGGTTTTGTGAATGTACAAAAAAAAAAAACACTTCAAAGGAAAAATTAGATCAAGTGGAAAAAAATTTAGAGCTAAAGAAATTCTAGGTGCACACATTCCATCTTTCATCTCTAATCATTGCTTGTCAACACAAATCAATTTGGGGATTAAAACAAACATCTTGTTTGTAGTCACATCATTGAAATTGGGCTTAAAAACAACCATTGTATTCCATCACACATTTTGGCTTTGGGTTAAAAAGAACAAGTGCTTCCATTGTTTTCTTACACACATTTCAATTTTCTAAAGGGAAATTAACAACTGCGAGTGTGAATCAAGTGTGTGTGTCCTCGTAAACACCTCACTTGGTTTGCTTTTGTCATACCCTTCTTAGGAGGCTTTCTTGGAGCACACACCCCTCCAAGGGATGACCTCAATCAAGGTGTGAATCCAAAGACATGCCTCTTTGGGAGTTGAAATCTTGTAACTCTTGGCTAAGCCCTAAAGAACTTTATACCTTTGGGAAGTAAAGGTGAAGGATAGGTTACCTCTTTCTCTCAGCTGTGTGGTAGGATTTTGCTTTAGAATCATCCCTAGTCAACCATGTGCATCCTAGATCAAGACCTAATTGTCCATAACCACTTGACTAGCATTATAATTGTTGTTGTGTATTTAGGTGTTTTCTTAATCAAAAAATTTAATCGTGAAAGACAAATTTATCATTGTGATTGGCGTGTGTGCTCATGCATTTACATGTGAGACATTTTGTTTGATATTGACCAAGTCAAAATTCTAGTAAATACTTTCCACATCATCAAAATCATAAAATATTTTCATTCCACATCATATCGTAATCATCATCATCTCTTTAATCTAATCAACATCATTTTACACCATGCCAGCATTAGAAGACCTAGTACCCCAATTCCAAAACCTCCTCCAATCACTCTATCAAGCACCACAACCCTTAGACCAAAAAATTATACACAGGCTCCAAGGCTTCATCCGATGATTTCAACTTCAAACAAACCAATCACCTCAAATGCAACAACTCATATCACAAGCCCAATAACTCATGTCCACTTTTCAAATCCAACAAGCACATCATCATTCCAATCACCACATCAACAAATTTTTCCTCAATCCTATGTGTCACCTATATCATCATATCAACCTCATCCATCCACATCTCATGTTACCCCTTCATCAACCTATCACACCTCTTCTAATGTAAACTCTTATCCATATCAATCTACCTCTCAATGACCATTATCCTATGCAACCCCTCCATCATCATTACAACAACAAATCATACCACAACAAGTCCAAACACCATTCCAAACTCAACACATTCAACCACAATCCTATGTGTCACATTCATCATCATGCCACCCTAACCCATCTACCTATCATGTCAGTTCCACATCAACATATCCAACCATATCAAAAAAAAAACATAGGATCCCAAGTCCACCTTCACAAAAAGATCAAAAGCCTTTAAGTATTAATGCCACCTTTGACAAGGGAAATACCAATCTAGTTCATGCACCCTATAACTTTATCATACCACCATTCAATAAAATTACTATCCCTAAGCCACCATGTCCTAGTCCTAATCATAAGCCTATAACACCATCCACAATCATTTTCCATCCACTATATTATCCATCTACCCATACACTTGCAAAGGATGTGATACAATGGCTACTAGCACGGAATAGACCATCCCCATATAAAGCACCCATTAATGAGATTTCCAAAGAGCCTTTGAATGCCATGCCTATTCCTCTAGTCCCATCATGTAGTCTCCCCCTTGAGCCTATTCAAGAGTTCCCTATTGAGCCTAAGTAAACCTCCATCATGTCTCCATGTTGTTAACCATATAGAACATGTTGAGCCCATTCAAGTGCTACCCCCTTCCACTTCCACTCAGGCAAGCCAAGAGTTATTTAAAGAGTATTATCCTAAGCATGAGGAAACATTAAACTCTCATTCTAATCAAGATCTAGGCCCGTATAATGATCCCACTCATAACATACTTGGTTCTATTTATGATCAAGCTCCCCTCTATGATCTTACCTATGATCAAGAAGGCCATGACGATCCTCTTAGCCAACTTTATGCATTCCATGGTGAAGATCCTATCACTTCACCTATCCATGAGTAAGAAGCCTCCATTGCTCCTATCCACCCCATACCTAGCCCTATCCATGATCAATCAACATCCACTTCCCTTGATGAGACATATGCCTCCAAAGAACACATAGAAGATCAAACAAATACCTTGGATCTAAGTGAACACAATGCTAATCAAGATCCTAATGATCCTCCATCACCCACTATTGACCCCATTGCAAGTCCTCCATCATATCCTATTGGTCTTTCCACCCTCATTCATGAATGTTCCTCCTTAGAACAACAACAACCATTATCTTCCCTTGCTTCATTTTCTCCATCCAATAAAAAACTCTTGTCCAGTGTTCTACCTACACCTAGTCCCATTGTCCATTACATACTCCAAAACATGAACCACCAAGGTAAAGGTATAGACCTTCATGAAAAAGGTATTTTGGATCCCATCCATGTCAAATTCTCTCCACGCTCTTATGGCCTTGGATACACACCCCAAGGACACCAATCTCAAGATGTTGGTACTTCCTCCATGCCTCCTAAGTCCACTTTCCATCATAAATCCTATCATACAGCTAAAACATATGTTGTCATCCTTCCTCCATCATCCTACAAATGTCAAAAGCATGCGACCATAAACCTTCCACCATCCACTTTTCCACCATTACTTCCAACTCATAATATCCCTCCATCCACTTTACCACCATTACTCCCAACACCTAATATCCTTACCATTCAACCCTCTTATCCATTTATCCATAAATAGCCTAACATTCCTAATCATGACCAACAAATGCACACATTGTCTAAACAAGAAGCTTCTACTTATTCCACCTATCCCATGGAATTAAAAGATAAAAACTTCAATGCTTCTACATATAAAGTAAAAATTCCTAAGGTTCCTCATGCCTTAGGACATCAATACAAAAATTCAAAGAAAAATACATTCCAAAATTTATATAAGCCCATACATCAAAAAGTAAAGGCCAAAACTAAATTGGGTTGGATCCCTAATAAAAAGGAAAGCAAGTCCAATGAGGCATCCTTATCACAAAAATCCCAACCATCCACTTCCACCTCACATTCCCACTCTATTCAAGAATCTCATATTCCCTCCCACAAGCAAAATAAAAGTCATAAAAATACTAAGTCTATGTGGGTACCTAAAGAATTTCATCACCAATCTCCTAAGAAAACATCTACATTGCTTCCTACACCTTGTCTGCATCAAAATATTCAATGTTTATCACAATGTGTGCAACCATTGGTCATGGTTCCCTTCCATTTCACAACAATTCCACATACCTCCATCTCCTCACCCTTCACTCATTATCCTACATATCTCCCCCACCACCTTCCAATGGTCCATGATTTTGGCTAAGCCTCCCCATTCATCTTTTACATAAGTCCCCTATAATACCTATCATCTTCCCTACATAATTTACATCATAATCAACTATATTCCTCCATAATCCATCATCAATCTACTTCGTCTCCCTTTCATGTCATCCCTTACCAACATCTATGAGCATAATGACATTTGACATGCTCCATCCGATGACATCCATCTCTAGTGGGACTACCACCTTTTATGGAACTAGACACTTGAGTCCCTCCTATCCATATTCCCCTTCTCCTATCCAAAAATTCAAAAATTCAAAAAAAAACCAAAAAAAAAGTAAAGAGAAATCCCTTTGTCCAATGGTGAAAATATGGTAAACAGGCATGTTGGATAAGTACCATGATGAAAACTTGGCAAATAGGTGTCATGCGTAGGTTGATCTTCTATGTTACTTACACTTGGGGACACAATGTATTATTTATCCAACCTATCATTTTCATGTCATATCATTCTCATTCTACCTACCATCTTTAGCCGTCATACATACCTATCATATTGAGTCCATTCATCCTCTCTTCCTCCTTTTGATCTCTATAAAAATAGGGGGGGATGTTGAAAGATGTTTTGGGTATTTCTTTACTTACCTCATCTTTCCAACTAATCATATCATTATCCTATTGTCATATGCTTTATCCAGAAAAATCCTAAGTCTTGTACCTAGAATGGGGTAGGTTATTCCTATGCGACATAGTCTTTGGAGATCACATCCTTTCTCTCTTATGATGCATACATACATACCATCCATCCATCTATCATGAGCCTTTTATCCCTTATCCTATCACCCACCCTTCCATTCATCAATCCCATCTATCTCCTTGCACCTAGACTTGGTTTTCCCTTGTCATTGGTATCTAGCACAAAGGCTATTCAAATTTTCATCCATTGACACCTCAAAACATTTCAAAAATCTAAAAAAGAAAAAAATCAAAACATTTCAAAAATCCAAAAAAAATGGAAAAGGGTCCTAGAAAAAGACAAAAAAATCAAATATCCATAAAAAAAATCCAAGCAATAAAATCAAACTAAATCATTTCTTCCAATCAATTCTTCAAAACAATTCAATACATCAATTCAACTCCTTCAAATCAATCTTCAAATTATCAATCAAACAATCCTCTAATCAAATCCTTCCAATCTAAATCATTCGAATTACCTTAATTCTTCTATTCAGTTCATCACATCCTGCCATCCAATCAAATCATCATATCATTCCAAACCACTTATTCAAATTAAATCAATCAAATCAATCCAAGCAATAATCCAAATGCAAGGAAATCCTTAATCCATATCAACCAATTCAATCAATCATGCCAAATTATCCAATCACATCCTTTGGTCTTGATCCTAAGCTTGTTGTAAACCCAATCAATCAATCAATTATCATCATCCTTGTGTTGATCTAGGGATATGTCATTCCCCACAATGACAACACTATCATCATCAATAAAAATCAATTGATCTAGGGCTATGTCGTTCCCCACAATGACAACACTATCATCATCAATCAAAATCAATTGATCCAGGGATATGTCGTTCCCTGCAATGACAACACTATCATCCTTGTTTTGATCTAGGGATATGTCATTCCCCACATTTGTAGCTTGACAGGGGAAATACCTTGTTGGTTTTTGTATCATTTGTGCATGCTTTCTTGCTTTCTTGTGTGTGTTATCATTTTTATCTTGCATTTGCATCAAATCCAAATTATTCCAGCTAACATTCATATATTGTATCTAGACAAGGTTGTATTATGCTGGGGCACGAGACCCATCGTCACCTTGGTCCTTATACCATTGTGCATCATGTCTAGTGTTACATCAAATATCATGGTTGTTCACTTTCTTGTAGTGTAACGTATCATTCATCTCCTTCATCCAGTTCCTATCTTGCATCATTCATCTTGTTCATCGCTATCATTTCATTTCGAGAGCATGCCTATGTTTGTCCAACCTGCCTATCCTCTCGAAGGGGCATCATCATCCTATTCTTATATCATCATCATCCCACTCTTATTTCATCATCATCCTATCTTTCTATCATCATCCATTTTCCTCTATCCATACCTTAGCTTCTTTGAAATGATGTTACTCGACACAAAGCTCATCATCTACAACATCATCTCAAAGAGGGGCAAAATGTAAAAACTGAAAATTGTCCTTCGCCTATGAACCCACCTTTTCATATCAATTCCTCCTTCTAATTGCATAATTAAATAATTTTAATTATTTAATTATCTTTTAAGGTCATATTCCTCTATTAATTAAATAATTCTTAATTATTTAATTAATTCATTTTTTCCTTTATTCTTCCCTTGATTAATTAAATAAATTTTGTTTATTTAATTACGTCACTAATTAGCCCCTTCCTTTCTATACTTAAATAAATGCTTATTTATTTAATTATTGTAATTTTTCTACTAAAATTAAATAATTATTTCAATTATTTAATTATTCATTATCCTCTTCTTCTATAATTAAATAAATTTTATTTATTTAATTATTTACTAATTTGTCATTGTCATCCACTTTTGAATTAAATTATTATTTAATTTAAAAGTCAACATGTCACATGTCTTTTATAATTAAATAATGCTTTTATTATTTAATTATTCACCTTCCCTCCCAAATTAAATAATGTTATAATTATTTAATTTTCTCAACAACCTCTTTTTTTGTGCCAACTTGATTACCCGTGCCATTCTTATCATCTCTTGTCACATTCATTTTCCACCTTTGATTGAATTATCTTATAATTCAATCTTGGCCATTAATCCTTATCATTGCCCTAATTTTTCCCTAACCCTATTTCATACTACAAATTTCAATCTTGGCCATTAATTAAGACATCTTATTGACATCCAATCTCAACCATCAATCCAAATCAGACCTTTTCTATAAATCAACCCTCTCATAAGCCATTAGGGGGTTGATTCTTCAAGTATCCTTATGCTGCCAAAATCATTCTTGAATCATTCATACATTTCTATCTATCATCTCCATCTCAATGTTATGCTACTAAATTGAGCAACCAACATATCAAATCAATTGACCAATTCATTCATCATTGCATCTATTTGAGGTATTTGAGGATTTGGATTAGGTAATTCATGTTATTGTTTTATCATTTTTATTTTATCTAAATTTTTCATATAGATTTTGGTGAACCCGACGTGAACCCCCTAACTGATTTTTAGCTCAATATTTTGAAATTTTTTCAGAAATTTTAGAGTTGGATCCTTTTTGTTACAAATTTTGTTACCTTTTTGTTGCAGGTTTTGCATCATTTTGGGACAAAACCCTAGTTTTCAAATATTCAACCATATCTCTCAAACGGCTACAAATATTTTCACAATAGTTTTTCTACAAGTTGGGGACAATATCAAAAGCTTCGAGTCTAAAAACCATATTTTTTGGAGTTGTTTTTAATTTTTTTGTTATTTTTCATGAAAAATCAATTTTGAGAGTAAATTAGCAACTCTTTTTGGATATTTTTATATTTCTGGAAATCTTTCTAAATTATAGTAGGGATCTGTTCTTTATGTTTTTAATTTGGAAGAAAAATAATTAGACAAAAAATAGATCTTTGAAAATTAGGGTTTTACTAAGATTTGTTTATATCTCACAAACAGTTTTAGATCTTCTCACAAAAATGTTTCTCCGGATTTGGGATGATGTCAAGCGCGTACAATCCAAAAAATCAGAATTTTTGGACTTGTTTTGAATTTTTTATAATTTGTTAATGATTTTTCATAAAAAAATAATGTTGGGTGCAAAACAACAAAATTTTCAGATTCCTTTACATTTTTGGAAAGCTCTAGAAATTTTAGTAAAGGTTTGTTCTCTATGTTTTTATTTTTGATGCAAAAAACATTTCAAAAAATCAGATTTGTCTTGAGTAGCTCACCCTCTAATATTAGTGATCAATTATCTTGTTATGGTTTTGACTTTGTTGTTGGTTTTGTGAATGTGTATAAAAAATAAACACTTCAAAGGAGAAATTGGATCAAGTGGAAAAAAAATTGGAGCTAAAGAAAGTCTAGGTGCACACATTCCATCTTTCATCTATAATCATTGCTTGTCAACACACTTCAATTTAGGGCTTAAAATGAACATCTTGTTTGTCGTCACATAATTGAAATTGGATTTAAAAAGAACCATTATATTCCATTACACATATTGGCTTTGGGTTAAAAAGAACAAGTGCTTCCATTGTTTGCTTACACACATTACAATTTTCTAAAGGGAAATTAACAATTGTGAGTGTGAATCAAGTGTGTGTGTCATCCAAAACAACTCACTTGGTTCGCTTTTGTCATACCCTTCTTAGGAGGCCTACTTGGAGTACACACCCTTCCAAGGGAGGACCTCAATCAAGGTGTGAATCCAAATACATGCCTCTTTGAGAGTTGAAATCTTGTCACTCTTAGCTAAGCCCCAAAGAACTTTATACCTTTGGGAAGTAAAGGTTAAGGGTGGGTTACCCCTTTCTCCCGGCTGTGTGGTAGGATTTTTCTTTCAAATCATCCCTAGTCAACCTTGTGCATCCTAGCTCAAGACCTAATTGGCCATACCCACTTGACTAGCATTAGACTTGTTGTTGTGTATTTAGGTGTTTGCTTAATCATAACATTTAATCTTGAAACACAAATTTATCATTGTGTTTGGTGTGTGTGTTCATACATTTACATGTGAGATATTATGTTTGATATTGCCCAAGTCAAACTTCCAGTAAATACTTGCCACATAATCCAAATAATACAATCTTTTCATTCCACATCATATCCTAATCATCATCATCTCTTTAATCAAATCAACATCATTTTACACCATGCCAACATTAGAAGACCTAGTACCCCAATTCCAAAACCTCCTCCAATCACTTTATCAAGCACCGCAACCCTTAGACCAAAAAATTATACACGGGCTTCAAGCCCTCATCCAACGATTTCAACTTCAAACAAACCAATCACCTCAAATACAACTCATAGCACAAGCCCAATACCTCATGGCCACTTTTCAAATCCAACAAGCACATCATCAAGTCCAATCACCACATCAACAAATTTCACCTCAATCCTATGTGTCACCTATATCATCATATCAACCTCATCCATCCACATATCATGTCACCCCTTCATCAACCTATCACACCTCTTCTAATGTCAATGCTTATCCATATCAATCTACCTCTCAATAACCATTATCCCATGCAACCCCTCCATCATCATTAGAACAACAAATCATACCACAACAAGTGCAAACACCATTCCAACCTCAACACATTCAACCACAATCCTATGTGTCACCTTCATCATAATGCCAACCTAACCCATCTACCTATCATGTCAATGCCACCTCAACATATCCACCCATATCACAACAAGAACATAGGAGCCCAATTACACCTTCACAACAAGATCAAAAGCCTTTAAGTCTTAATGCCACCTTTGACAAGGGAAATACCAATCTAGTTCATGCACCCTATAACTTTATCATACCACCATCCAATCAAATTCCTATCCCTAATCCACCATGTACTAGTCCTAATCCTAAGCCTATAACACCATCCGCTATAATTTTCCATCCACTATATTATCCATCTACCCATACACTTGCAAAGGGTGTGATCCAATGGCTACTAGCACATAATAGAGCACCCCATGTCAAGCACCCATTAATGAGCTTACCAAAGAACATTTGAATGCCATGCCTCTTCCTCCAACCACATCATGTAGTCTCCCCCTTGATCCTATTCAAGAGTCTTGCCCATTGAGCCTAATTCAATCTCCATCATATCTCCATGTTGTTAACCATCTAGAGCATGTTTAGCTGTAATGACCCTGCTCAAATCTGACCTTAAAATGCTAATTGAAGGCTCAAAGAATTTCATTAAACAATTCTCATGCAAACTCCCAGCTTGCTGGTCTAAGTTATTAGACTGATATAAATGCTTGAAAATGATATCAAAGTAATCTAAATGCTTGGAAATCAAAGCTACAATGCATAAACTATAACTTAGATGCATCAATGACTTAATTTCATGTTTTACAATGCTCATACATGACTTCTACATGCAAAATGTGCACCTACAGCCAATTGACATTATGTCAAACAATTGGCATACATCCTCATACAATATTCAAATGATCATTACAATAATATATAACTCCCAAAGGATGACACCTTATTTGAAATGCTATCCTTTCTACAATGATGACAATGGAAAGATGCCAAGACTCTTGGCTTACATCCGCAAGAATAATGCTTAAATCTAATACAAACTTCCACCTACAGCCATACCTTCTAATATGCATGACATGAAAATTGCATGAAATATCCAAAGGAACATGTAGCTTGGTGGCGCCTTGAGTCCCCAATGAAGAGGTAAGAAATACCTTGGGAGATGTAGACCTTATGATGCCAAAATAATTTTCTGAAGCAACCGCCCTTGTTTTGATATGAATGGAGGGATAAAATAATTCTCAATGTGTTTCAAGCCTCCAAAGCTCCAAACACAATCAGCAAGAACTAAGGAATGAAGTGCTCCAATCTCTAAGAGAGATCGATGTGTAGATGAGCTGCAATGAATAAAAATGTGTCTCCAATGGCGTCCCTATTTTACTTCAGATTTAGCTTCAGAATTCCTCAACTGAAATCAAACCTCTCCCTTCAAATAATCAATGCAAAAAACATTGGGATGATCCTCCAAAGTCAGCGCTCCAATCCTATACCAAAATTGATGCAAAAAGAAGCTCCCCTATGCAAACTCGTACCTCCCATATGCTGATAACAATTTCTGAAGTAAGATATCAGACCTCAATATAAACTGATAAAAAATCGATGAAGACTTGGAGCACCAAAAATGCCTTCAACAATCCTTCAATTCGAATTATACAAAAACTTGGCCAAGGGCCACAAAGTTTTTACCATGAAGCTCAAATAGAAAGTCTGAAGTAACTTTCTCCCAATTGCAATAATTCAAGTGATATTTCACACCCTCAAAATTGCTCACCAATTGAGATTTTTCATTCTCAATGGCCAAAGACAACTGCAGAAACCCTAGGCTCCACAACCATCAAACATCAACATCAACAACAACAAATCTGCTTGCTAGGAAATGAGCCCTCAATGCCTATTTATTCATTTTCCTCAATAGGTCGGCCTCCTTCTAGAACTTTCCCAAGTCACCTTCTAGAAGGAATATTATTTTATTATATTTTATTATTTTATTATTTTGCACTTTATAATAAAATAATTATTCATAACATAAAGTGCAAACATAACATTACTTTATAACATGAGGTTTCTAAAAATAGAAACATATCAAGAAATCATTAGAACATCTCCATATGTAGACTGAATCACAAAACGAGCCAACCAATCAACTGGGTATCTACCAAATGACCCTCTTATCAAGCTCCATTAGCCTACGAGGATCAGGAATAGGCTAATTCCTCTAAACTCCATTGCTCACAAAAAAGGGGACATTACATTAGCCCATTCAAGTGTCACCCCCTTCCACTTCCATTCAAGCAAGCCAAGAGTTATGTCAAGGGAATTATCCTAAGCATGAGGAAACATTAACATATCATTCTAATCAAGATCTAGGCCCATCTAATGATCCCTCTCATAACGTACTTGGTCCTATTTATGATCAAGCTCCCCTCTATGTTCTTACCTATGATCAAGAAGGCCATGATGATCCTCTTAGCCAACTTTATGCATTCCATGGTGAAGATCCTATCACTTCACCTATCCATGAGTAAGAAACCTCCATTGATCCTATCCACCCCCTACCTAGCCCTATCCATGATCCATCAACATCCACTTCCCTTGATGAGACATATGTCTCCAAAGCACAGATAGAAGATCAAACAAATACCTTGGATCTAAGTGCACACAATGCTAATCAAGATCCTAATGATCCTCCATCACCCACTATCAAACCCATTGCAATTCCTCCATCATATCATATTGAAATTTCCACCCTCATTCATGAATGTTCCTCCTTAGAACAACAACAACCATTATCTTCCCTTGCTTCATTTTCTACATCCAATAAGGAACTCGTGTCTAGTGTTCCACCTACACCTAGTCCCATTGTCCATTGCATACTCCAAAACATGAACCACCAAGGTAAAGGTCTAGACCTTCATGAAAAAGGTATTTTGGAGCCCATCCATGTGAAAGTCCCTCCATGCTCTTATGGCCTTGGATATACACCCCAAGGACACCAATCTCAAGATGTTGGTGCTTCCTCCATGCCTCCTAAGTCGAGTTTACATCATAAATCCTATCATACACCTAAAACATATGTTGTCATCCTTCCTCCATCATCCTACAAATTTCAAAAGCATGTGACCATACACCTTCCACCATCCAAGTTTCCACCATTACTTCCAACTCATAATATCCCTCCATCCACTTTAACACCATTACTCCCAACACCTAATATCCCTACCATTTAATCCTCTTATCCATTTATCCATAAATAGCCTAACATTCCTAATCATGACCAACAAATGCATGTATTGTCTAAACAAGAAGCTTCCACTCATTCCACCTATCCCATGGAATTCAAAAATAAAAATTTCAACGCCTCTACCTATAAAGTAAAAATTCCTAAGGGTCCTCATGCCTTAGGACATCAATACAAAAATTCAAAGAAAAATACATCCCAAAAGTTATATAAGCCCATACCTCCAAAAGTAAAGGCCAAAACTAAATTGGTTTGGCTCCCTAAGAAAAAGGAAAGCAAGTCCAATGAGGCATCCTCATCAGAAAAATCCCAACCATTTGTTGGAAACAAGAAACACTGAGAGGGGGGTTTGAATCAGTGTTCTGCAAGAATTAAATTTATTATTCTGATCTTTAATCCACTTAAAACATTCAACCAGAAGAAATATGTATGAACAAAAAGAAAACAGCCACAAAACCATAACACAAGGATTTTTACGTGGAAACCCTGTTAGGTGAAAAACCACAGTGGATTTCCAATCCACAATATGATCTGAGTATACTCAAAAGAAAGATTACAATGTGGCAATGCACTTTCATTCAGGTGCACTGCCTATAGCTCACTGTTCGAAATAGAAAGGAAAATTGCTTTACAAAGACTTGGATTAGATCTAAAAGAATGAATTGAGAGAGTAGCATCTACAAATGCTTGATTACAGTTCCAGTTTGGATCAATAGTCGATATTCTATCCTTCTGACTGATTTTGCACTTCTGCTCTGCTCTACTCTAACTTGCATCACAAAATATTTAATGCACAAGTGAAACTATGCATAATCGATCAATCACCCTTCTGATATTCACAACACATATTGACGCACCTTACACACACCAAAAATGATATAATTGATCATTTATATATATTCACGATTAAGAATTTAATCACAACAAGTTGGCTTCAATAAAAATTAAAAATAGTTACAATTGTTGGCTCAAATCATGAATAATATTCAATGTGCATCCACAATGGTTGGACACAACTTAGCTCAGACCTAAATCAAGATGCTTGAACATAAAAACATTTGTGTAAACACTCCTCGAATATTTGCGACACGTTATATCAACTGGGTTGGCCACCAAACACTGATGAGCATAAAGATATCTAATCAGATCTCCCGACTTGCACACAACTTGACACGAAGCACTTGAGATTTTTGGATAACACAAGACATACATTGATCAACCTCCTATGAGATCCACAACTCAAAATAATAACATAAAATCTGCATGTGAATTGATGAACACAAAACTGTTGGATGCACTGTTCTTGACTGTCTTCAATTTGTCTGTCGGTATGAGAAAATGATGACATGTGGATCCAATCACTGACTAGGGTTGCCATCAATGACAACACCAAAAATAATTTGCAGTGTCTCTTGCCAACAATCTCCCCCTTTGGCATTGATGGCAACACTTAGTGAAAAATGACTAAGTGTCGGATAAGTACCAACATGAATTACACTGCCACTTCAAAACTTCAAAAAGAATCTTCAATCTCAGCTCAGAAATGAAACTCCCCCTAAGATGAATATACATTTTTCACTGTACAACTCTCCCCCTTTGACATCAATGGAAAAAACTAGGGAAACCATAACAAAAATCAAAATTTCAAATTGTATAAGCATGATCTTGTAACTTACACAAATTTGAAAACATCTACAAAATCTCTCTTCAACACACTTAAATTTGTGTCCCAAACCCTTTCATGACTCTCTAGAATTGTTATGTGACCACAAACTAAATAAGATAGTGTTTCTACAGTCTCGAGATTCATTGGGTCACTAGCTACCATAACATCTTTGGCTTCCTTTAATGCACTCACAATTATTTCAATCTTTGGACCAATTAGTCCTCTGAGCTCACATGATCTTCCTACAATCTTGCCATTTTCATGCTTCAAGCTCCTTATTTTGTCAAGTAGAGATATTACTTGACCTTCTTGCTTACCAACATCACCAGCTAACAGATCAAAAGCATAAAAAATGGTAGCCAATTGTTTTTCAAGATCCTTCACCTTCTTCTCATTGTCTTCAATAAATTTGGACAAAACCAAACATGACTTATAGGCCTTTCCACCTTCAGATAGAGAACCTTGAATATTCTTCATATAGGTGACTAACAGAGTTTTATCATTTGCAATCATTTCTTTCAACCAACTAAATCTCTTTCCATTAAACTCCTTTTGCACTTTAACCATGGCTGATTTTTCAAGAGACTCAAAATGAGTACTTACAGAATTTATGAGCTTCTTCAGTTCACCAGAAGAGGAACCAGACGGATCCTTAACATGAGTTGGCATAATTTTCTCCAGAACTCTAGATGCAAGATTTAATAATTCACTATCCTCAATGTGAGACTTCAGAATCTCCTCACTAGCCTTAGCTTGTGCAAATGCTGTGACCTTCATTATTTGAATTGGGGACAAGGTGGATAGATCGATCGGGCCTTCAACCAATTCAAGATCAAATTCTTCCTGTTGTTCCACTAGAAATTTCTTCACTGCCTTGGTAGTGTCTCTTGCTTCCACTGGAATTTCCTTAACTTGAACCTTTTCTTCTTCAACTTCTAGTTCTTCAGTAGTTGTTTCTTGATTTCCTTTAAGAGCTTCAACTTCTTCATTTGGCATCTCCTTTCCTCCAACTAATACAACCTTAGGAGCTTCAGTCTTCATAGGTATTTTTGTATTATTCACATAAGGAGGAGTCTGAATATCCTTAGTATCTACATTCACCTCCTCATTTACCAGATCAAATACAACATCTTCAGCATGCACTTCTTCAGTATTGATCTTGTTCTTTGATAGAAATGCTTCCAATATTTTATTGGTTTCATCAACAACAACATCAGTTTCACCGATCATAAGTTTTTTCACCCTTGTTTTTCTTTTAAATTCCTTCTTGGCTTTGTTCAGGAGTGACTTCATCTCCTCAATAGATATTTCTGGACATAATTCTGCAAGAATTCTCTTTCTCATATGCTCTTCTTTTGTCCCAACACTTACTCTTCTCATCTCCAAAACCTCATACAAACTCTTTGGTCAACTAGACATAATTTCAACAAGAAATTTATTGAAAATATTCAGATGTTTTATTGTTTTCTCCTCATGAATTCTTTGTCCTGGTTCATCAAAAGTTCCATACCATTTGCAAAGGGGCTTGAGGTTTCCATCCTTGACAACAACATTCTCAACTTCTTCAACTGTTATACCTAGTTTGTCAATTTTTTCCTTCTTCTTTGTTTTTTCTTCTTCACCAGAATATTTGCTCTTGGTTACCATTGTAGCCTGAGTGTCGGTAGCCTTTATTTCTTTCACACCTTCATTTGATTTAGTCTCCTCATCTTTTGAGATGGCTTCATAGGTTCTTGTGCTCTTGTTCTTCTTCCTCTTACAGAAAGCCTTGTCTTGAGTTTGCACAGGAACTAGCTTGGCTGCAGGAGCGAATAGGGATGGATAACTCCTTCTTGATCTACTATGGGCAGAGGATACTGCTGGACTAGTAGATTTGGTTCGTGTTGGATCTTTTCCTGCTTCAACTTCATCTCTCATCCTTCTGGCTTCTTTCAATGCTTCTGCAGATATACCCAAACTTTCTACCACGAATTCCACTTTTTTTCTTACTCTTCTAATAAGCTTACGCTTCTTCAGCTGTTCATATACCTACATATCTTTTTCAGCATGCATTCCAAACATCTCTTATGCCAGATCTAGAGGGTTCTAGAGGGTTGCTCAACAAATGTTCTGCATACATCTTCAAGATGTTTTCCTCAACTTCATATCCCATAGGTATAATCCATATCATTTTGGGATCAACAACTTCCATTAGACATTGATCAATATCTACCATGAAATAAATTGTATCTTTGTACTTCTCTACAATTGAAATAGGAATTCTTTCTCTTACATGCATCATACTCTAAATTTTTTTGAAGTACCCCCAAAGGGCAGTTATTTTGGTCTGTCTATCACTAATTCCATACAATATATCTCTTATTTGAATAGCTATAGGTTGATTACTTTTCCAATGAACTTTTCCAACACCTAGAATCTCACTCATGAAATAAAAGAACAGACACAACAAATAATTACCATATTTAAAGGAGTTATTATCTTTCTTAATCTTACCCAGATTCTCCATCAGTTGACTTCTAAGCAGCTTACACAAGTCATAATATACATTTTCTTTTACCATCTGATAGGCTGCATAAATGGCCATACCGGATACTAAATTATCCCGACTAGACTAGTAGACCTTGTAGCCACTGACCATCGATGCAAATTTCACATCCACTTCAACAATATCTTTGATTGTGATTTCCCTCCTATCAAATGTTGCACCTGTTGCATTAGTAACTGTCTGATTCTTTATAGATTTTAGAATTGGTAGTACACCATAGGAATTTAGACTTGTGACAATGCTTATAGCCTCTTTTGTAATCTTAAAAGGTATATTCAACCACATGAACTCAGCATGAACTTGGCTCAAAATATATCACACCCATTTGATTTCCTAAAATATGGGGAATTTCACAAACTGTGTGAACTTATTCTCTTCTAGGGTTTTGTATTTCGGCTTAACAACGAAGTCCTCTCCAATTATATGGTTGGAATAAAAATTCAACATTTGTGAGCTCCCTAACTCTTCAATATTGGCATGATTGTAAGCCTTAATGTCTACAATATTCAAGACTTCGTACGGTGCAAACGAAAATGCACCTAGGGGCTCGGTCTCAACAGACTTAAAAGGATGCCACTTGAACTTTGGATGGGGTCTATCCTTGACTTCAACTATCAATGGAGTGGCCATTTTTAAAAATTCACGGGTTTTGTTGATAAATACCTTTTTGTCGGATTGGAGTTTGATTGCTGAATCTTCTTCACACTTGAATTTTGCCACAATTCAACAAAGTTCACCCCAGAGCTCTCCAAACTTCTTTTCTCCAAAATGAAAAGTGACAAATGAAGGATAAAAATTTCCTTTTATCGTTCGCATACCTAACCCTTTTTGTCACAATAAATGCTTTTACCCTAACTCATTTAGTTACTATGTTTCCATGCACTGTGATAGATAATTCTTTTGCGGATCTCCAAAATTGTATTATACTTTCTCCAATTGGTTGAACATCTGAAATGCATCTATGCACTTACTGGACTTATCCACATTCAAGTGTCAGTTACTGGTAGGGGGTTAAGAGATTTTCTTGACAGCTCTCCCTAGGAAAAAGGCCTAAAACTAATTCTGGGAGGAATTATCAGAAGCAAATTCTGGTGCTAGCATATTTCCTTCAATAGAGGGATCCTTCTTCACCCATTTCTTTTGCATTTTCCACCTGATCACATTTGTAGCGACTTTACCTTTTCCCTTAACATCTTGCTTCTTTTTTTTTTTTACCAGACCTCTTCTATTCCAATAGAATCTAGAAATGTGGCCAAATTTGTTGCAATTGTAACACACAACATTTCTCTTTCTAGACCTACTATTCCACTAATTTTTCCTTGATCTACATTGGTTAGCAATATGCCCAAGTCTATTGCATGCATAACATCTGATATCTCTATGAAAGTTGTTCATCACATTTCTACATTCATTTAACTTATGACCAAACTTATTACAATTAAAGCACTGACCTGAGAATGATGATCCACTTGGATTCATCCCGCTTCTACATTGAGATGCCATATGACCAAATTTATTGGATGTAAAATGGTAACCATTGAATCTTTGATCATTTGGTTGTCTTACTAGATTCCTTCTAGCTCCATTCATCTGATTTCCTTGCCTGAATCTCCCTTGTCTAGATTTCCTTTGTACAGATCCATAACTTTCTCCTTCTTCATATCCATGACCTCGCTTGTCACCATCAGTCCTCTAACCTTTAATCAGTTCATCAAGCTTGGTTGAGCTAGCTTTGAATTTCTCCTTGTACTCATTTGCAGCAGTAAGTTCATTTTTGAAATCATCAAGCTATTTTTCAAGCACTTCCTCATTATTTTTAGATTGCTCCAATTCATTGTCCAATTGGATGCATTCTTCAGATTTTTCTTTCAAGGATTGAGCAAGCTTTTCTTCTTTCTTCCTTCTATCTTCAATCTCCTTTGTCATTTTCATCATGATAGATTCCATCTCACGCTTCAGGGAAACATTTTCTATGGAAAATTTTTCACATTCTTCTATTTTCTCCTTTAAGGCATGATTCAGTTGTTCAGCTTCCATGCTTCTATTCTTCTACTTAAGTTGATCACACAATTCCTTTCTTTTCTCCCTTGATTCATTGATTTTGTCTTTCAATGACTGAATGAATTTCTCCACATTCTCAAGACTTTCCTACAGTTCCTGGTTCTCAGATTTTGACTAATCAAGATCATCCAGGGCCACCAAAATTTGTTGTTGAAGACTGCTTGTATCCATTGAAAACACTTTCCAAGATCTCCCCAAGTTGTTAGAATTCTTTCAAGGAACTAGCTCTGATACCAATTGTTGGAAATAAGCAACACTGAGAGGGGGGTGAATCAGTATTCTACAAGAATTAACTTTATTATTTTGATCTTCAACCCACTTAAAATATTCAACCAAAATAAATATGCATGAAAAAAAGCAAACGCAACACCATAACACAAGGATTTTTACGTGGAAACCCTGTTAGGGGAAAACCCACGATGGATGGCCAATCCATAATATGATCTGAGTATAGTCAAAAGAAATATTACAATGTGGGAATGCACTTGCATTTAGGTGCATTGCCTAGAGCTCACTGCTCAAAATAGAAAGGCACACTACCTTACAAAGATTTGGATTAGATCCAAAAGAATGAACTGGGAGAGTAGCATCTACAAATGCTTGATTACAGTTTCAGTTAGGCTCAATAGTTGATCTTCTGTCCTTCTGACTGATTCTGCACTTCTGCTCTGCTCTACTCTACTCTAACTTGCATCAAAAAATATTTAATGCACAAGTGAAACTATGCATAATCGCTCAATCACCCTTATGATATTCACAACACACATCGACACACCTTACACACACCAAAAATGATATAAATGATCATTTATATATATATGCGACTAAGAATTTAATCACAACAAATCGGCTTCAATAACACTTAAAAATATTTACAACTGTCAGCTCAAATCATGAATAATATTCAATGCACATCCACAACAGTCGGCCACAACTTAGCTCAAACCTAAATATAGATGCTCAAACATAAAAACATTTGTGTAAACACTCCTCAAATATCTACGACACGTTATATCAACTGGGTTGGCCACCAAACACTGATGAACAAGAAGATATCCAACCAGATCTATAGACTTTCCCACAACTTGATACAAGGCACTTGATATTTTTGGATAACACAAGACATACATTGATCAACCTCCTATGAGATCCACAACTCAAAATAATAACAAAAAATATGCATGTGAATCGATGAAAAAAAAACTGTTGGATTCTCTATTCTTCCTTGACTATCTTCAATCTATCCATCGGTATGAGAAAATGATGACATGCGGATCCAATCATCGACTAGGGTTTCCATCAATGACAACACCAGAAAAAATTTGCAGTGTCTCTTGCCAACACCATCCACTTCCACCTCACATTCCCACTCTATTCAAGAATCTCATATTCCCTCCCACAAGCAAAATAAATTTCATTAAAATACTAAGTCTATGTGGGTACCTAAAGAACTTCATCAGCCATCTCCTAAGAAAACATCTACATTGCTTCCTACACCCCATCTGCATCAAAAGCTTCAATGTTTATCACAGTGTGTGCAACCATTGTTCATGGTTCCCTTCCATTTCACAACAATTCCACATACCTCCATCTCCTCACCCTTCACTCATTATCCTACATATCTCCCCCACCACCTTCCTATGGTCCATGATTTTGGCTAAGCCTCCCCATTCATATTTTACATAAGTCCCATATAATCCCTATCATCTTCCCTTCATAATCTGCATCATAATCCACTATTTTCTTCCATAATCCACATCATAATCCATCATCTATTTACTCCATCTCCCTTTCATGTCATCCCTTACCAACATCTATGAGCATAATGACATTTGACATGGTCCATGCAATGACATCCATCTCTAGTGGGACTACCACCTTTCATGGAACTAGACACTTGAGTCCCTCCTATCCATATTCCCCTTGTCCTATCCAAAAAGTCAAAAAATTCAAAAAAAAAAAAACCAAAAAAAAGAAGGAGAAATCCTTTCGTCCAATGGTGAAAATCTGGTAAATAGGCACCTTGGATAAGTACCATGATGAAAACCTGGCAAACAGGTTTCATGTGTAGGTTGATCTTCTATGTCACTTACACTTGGGGGCACAATGTCTTATCTATCCAACCTATCATTTTCATGTCATATCATTCTCATTCTACCTACCATCTTTAGTCATCATGCATACCTATCATATTGAGTCCATTCATCCTCTCTTCCTCCTTTTGATCTTGATAAAAAGAGGGGGGGGAATGTTGAAAGATGTTTTGAGTATTTCCTAACATACCTCATCTTTCCAACCAATCATATCATTATCCTATTGTCATATGCTTTGTCTAGAAAAATCCTAAGTCTTGTACCTAGAATGGGGCATGTTATTCCTATTCGACATAATCTTTGGAGATCACATCCTTGCTCTCTTATGATGCATACATCCATTCCATCCATCCATCTATCATGATCCTTTTATCCCTTATCCTATCACCCACCTTTCCATCCATCAATCCCATCCATCTCCTTGCACCTAGACTTGGTTTTCCCTTGTCATTGGTATCTAGTACAAAGGCGATCCAAATTTTCATTTGTTTACACCTCAAAACATTTCAAAAATTCAAAAAAATAAAAACATTTCAAAAATCCAAAAAAAAATTAAAATATCCCCAAAAATACAAAAAAAAAGGAAAAGGGTCCTAGAAAAAGACAAAAACAAATATCCATAAAAAAATTCAAGCAATAAAATCAAACCAAATCATTTCTTCCAATCAATTCTTCAAAACAATTCAACACATCAATTCAACTCCTTCAAATCAATCTTTAAATTATCAATCAAACAATCCTCTAATCAAATCGCTCCAATCTAAATCATTCCAATTACCTCAATTCTTCTATTCAATTCATCACATCCTATCATCCAATCAAATGATAATATCATTCCAAACCACTTCTTCAAATCAAATCAATCGAATCAATCCAAGTAATAATCCAAATGCAAGGCAATCCTTAATACATACCAATCAAGTTGATCAATCTTACCAAATTATTGAATCATATCCTTTGGTCTTGATCCTAATCTTGTTGTAAACCCAATCAATCAATCAATTATCATAATCCTTGTGTTGATCTAGGGATATTCCATTCGCTGCAATGAAAACACAATCATCATCAATCAAAATCAATTGATCTAGGGATATGTCGTTCCCCACAATGACAACACTATATCATCCTTGTGTTGATCTAGGGATATGTCGTTCCCCACATCAGTTTGTAGCTTGATAGGAGAAATACCTTGTTGGTTTTTGTATCATTTGTGCATGCTTGTTTTCTTTCTTGTGTGTGTTATCATTTTGATCTTGCATTTGCATCAAATTCGAATTATTCCAGCTAATATTCATATCTTGTATCTAGACAAGGTTGTATTACGCTGGGGCACAAGACACATCATCACCTTGGTCCTTATACTGTGGTGCATCATGTCTAGTGTTACATCAAACATCATGGTTGTTAACTTTCTTGTAGCATAACGTATCATTCATCTCCTTCATCCTTTTCCTATCTTGCATCATTCATCTTGTTTGTCCTTATCATTTCATTTCAAGAGCATACTTGTGTTTGTCCAACCCACCTATCCTCTCGAGGGGGCATCATTATCCCATCATCATCCTATTCTTATATCATCATCATCCTACTCTTATTTCATCATCATTCTATCTTTCTATCATCATCCATTTTCCTCTATCCATACCTTAACTTCTTTGAAATGATGTTACTCGACACAAAGCTCATCATCTCAAAGTTCATCTCAAAGAGGGGCAAAATGTAGACACTGAAAATTGTCCTTCATCTATGAACCCACCTTTTCATATCAATTCCTCCTTCTACTTGCATAATTGAATAATTTTAATTATTTAATTATCTTTTAAGGTCATATTCCTCTATTAATTAAGTAATTCTTAATTATTTAATTACTTCATTTTTTCCTTTATTCTTCCCTTGATTAATTAAATAATTATTTCAATTATTTAATTATTCATTATCCTCTTCTTCTATAATTAAATAAATTTTATTTATTTAATTATTTACTAATTTGTCATTTTCATCCACTTTTGAATTAAATTATTATTTAGTTTAAAAGTCAACATGTCACATGTCTTTTATAATTAAATAATGCTTTTATTATTTAATTATTCACCTTCCCTCCCAAATTAAATAATTTTATAACTATTTAATTTTCTCCAACAACCTCTATTTTGTGCCAACCTCATTATTTGTGCCATTCTTATCTTCCCTTGTCTCATTCATTTTCCACCCTTGATTGGATTATCTTATAATTCAATTTTGGCCATTAATCCTTATCATTGCCCTAATTTTTTCCTAACCCTATTTGATACTACAATTTTCAATCTTGGCCATTAATTAAGACATCTTATTGACATCCAATCTCAACCATCAATCCAAATCATGCCTTTTCTATAAATCAACCCTCTCATAAGCCATTTGTGGGTTGATTCTTCAAGTATCCATGTGCTTCCAAAATCATTCTTGAATCGTTCATCCATTTCTATCTATCGCCAGTCATCTATCATCCCCTTCTCAATGTTATGTTGTTGAATTGAGCAACCAACATATGAAATCAATCAACCGATTCATTCATCATTGCATCTATTTGAGGCATTTGAGGATTTGTATTAGGTAATGCATGTTATTGTTTTATCATTTTTATTTTATCCAGAATTTTCATATATAGTTGGTAATATGCCCTACCATAGCTTGAAACTGATCAGTATCAATGTTCTTGGGAACAGATGACACAGACAAGGATTTTTCTAGTATTTTTTGGTGTGTGGGGGATTACCTTAGGAGTTTTAAGATTTATATCTTTGCAGAGGTCTTCTTAAGCTCGTCTAAAAGATTGTACTTTCTAGGATTAGATGTGGGAAAAGTAGGTTGTGTCCTAGATTGAGATGGGACTCCTTGAACAGTTATTTTGCCACATCCTGTGGTAACTCCACATTTCGTACTAGCTCGTTTGATGGTGAGAACAGTGATAACGCTATCGTAGGAGGAAACTACATTGGAATAGGTATGCTACACATTGGTGTAATCCTTGGCTTTGTCATTGTTGTTTTCTTTTTTATGATCTGGCATAGGGTTCTTGTATATCTTGAGATCCTGATTCCCAGCTAGTACCTCAACAGATATGGTATCGTTTTCTATGAGATCTTGGATGATATTCTTGAGTTTCATGTAGTTTGTTGTTTTATTTCCTTTGATTTTATGAAAGTCATAGAGATCATGTTCATTGTACCAGGATGGCTTCTCTTGTGGTTCTTGGTAGTTTTCAAAGTTAGGAAGTGTTATCAGATTTGACTCCATCGATTTCTTCATGATCATCTCGATGGGTTCTGATAACTGTGTGTACTTGCGTTTGGGAAAGTTGTTCCTATTACTAGTTTTCCTTTGTTGCATGTTGGTGTTATTGATCTGATTGTTCTAAGGTGATGTTGTTTGTTGCACATTTGGTTGGATATTAGCAACTTGATTATTATTGGGTCTAGAAGCACTTAAGACTACTTTAGCATCTACTACACCATCATTTGTTACATTTTTTTCTTAGCCTAGACACGAGGTTTCTCATTTGAACTAGTTGAAGGACAGTTGTCTTTGTAAGCTTGAGTATTTCCTCGTGAGAATAGGGATCTTTCAATGTTAAGGGCTTTAGGGACTAGTTCGTCGTATGATATGATGCATTTCATTTTCAAGTGGAATGATAGATTTGGATCCAGATTGGCTATAATGATTCCCACTTGTTTGTAAGGAAGAGGCCACTTGCTTTTACTAGCTCTTTGTCTCCATCGTTGTAAAAAAATAGTTAAAGTTTCCCTCGGATTTTGTCTAAGAGTGTATAATTCTTCTAGATTGAAGGAATAATGATCGATGAATTTATCCGTGATTTCTTGAAAAGTTTTGATACCAGGAGGAAAATGAGAAAACCAATCCATAGCATGACCTGTTAAATTTCAAGGGAAGAGGCACATTAGATAGGAATCGTTGTAAGCCACCTCCATACACATGACGTTAAATTCTTTGATATGGTTCACTAGACTTCCTATCCCTTTATATTTGTCAAATTTGGGGATTTCAAAACAAGGAGGGAATGGTATCATTACTATGTTTCAATCAAATGGGTAAGGAAATAAGTTATGTGTATGAGGTTTCTTTGTCTTGCCCATGCAAAGGTCCTGCATTTCTTGTGAGAGTACTTTCAATTGTGATGCTAGATCATCTTGTGGGTTAGGTGGAGGAACACATGGTGGGATGACATATAAGTTATATGGGATGTATGATGGTGTGATGTTTTTTGAAAGTGATGGATATGTTCCTGATGCATTTGGATTGATAATGTTCAAATGAGGATAATAGGAACCTTGTTGTTGTTGTTGTTGAGCATATTGTTGAGCTAGTAGGGCTTGTTGTTGAGCTTGTTGTTGTTGTTGTGCCACTAGGGCTTGTTGTTGGTCCTACTGTTGTTGGTGTACTAATAAAGCTACTTTTTGTGCTTGATGTTGTTGTTGCTTGACTTGTTGTGCTGCTAAGGCTACTTGTTGTGCTTGTTGTACTATGACTGCTTGCTATGCTTGATGTTGCTTTTGTGCTAAAGCTGCTTGTTGTATTTATTATTGTTGTTGTGCTAAGGCTACTTGATGTGCTTGTTGTTGTGTTGTGCTAAGGCTTCTTGTTGAGCCACTAAGGCTTCTTGCTATTGTTGTTGTTGTTAGATGGCTTGTAATGTGGAATTAGGTGGTTTTTGAGATATCTGTGAAGGATTATGGATATTGATGTTTTGAGTGGGTAATGGATTGCTAGTGAGAGGTGGAGGGTTCCCTTGGTTTAATATTCCTTTTAATATGGTAGAATGAGGTGGAGGAATGTATGTTTGAGGTCTTGATTGATTTGGTATAGTAAAGGGGACTATGGGAAAAGATGATGTCATTAAATTTTACAATGGAAATGATACACTAGGACCTTGAGTCCATTGATTGAAAAGATTCTGTTGTCCTATGTTTTGAGGATTGCTTTGTGCAAAATATGTAAACAAAGGATTTGTGATCAAGGTACTTTCAAGATTGATAGAACTTGTAACCAAGGGATTTTTTTGAGGTGGATTGATGGTGGATGATGTGGAAATGGCAGATGAGATGGATGAACCCACCAGACGGTTGGATAAAGATGTCCCTATTTGCGTTAAGGGTTGGTTCTATGATATAGTATTGACATGCCCTTTTGTGTTTTTTTGAGATACTTGGTCTATACCGATTTGTGTGATGGTGGGCATACTTTTGGTACTCATAGGCATGGATGAAGAAGGGTGTCCCCAAAATATTGAAGTGGTTGTGGAATAATGAAGTTCAAGCGGTGTGTGTAGCTATTTTGGAGCTTTAGGAATAGGAGGAGCACTAAAAGTAGGTGTCCAAGCAGTTGTTGGAGGTGGAGGATTAGTGTCAAGGGTACCCACAAGTGTACTAATTTCAAATGGTGAGGTGTGACCAAAATATTTAGCAAGGCTGGTTGCAAGAATAGGAATGTAGGTTTGATTTATCCCTAGAAATGGAGTTGTGAAACCTTGTGTTAAATTCCATGTTACAAACATTAGGGAGATAGGAGCTACATTTTCAAAGGCTTGATGTTCCATAAGCTCCTCTCTAGTAAGCTCAAATGGATTATTCGTGATGTCTTCGATCTCATATGGTCCAGAAGGAGATGAAAGTTGTTGTGATGGGTAACATGACTTCTAGGATCAAATTCTAAAGGGTTTGGATCACTTGAGGTAAATGTAACTTTGGTTTTCTCCATGATTTTCTTGTGTTGTGATCTTGTCTTTACCATAAATTTTGTGTCACCTATGGGAGAGTTGTGTTGAGTTTTGTAATGTTTGAACTCTCTAGTTGACTCAAATCTAGGTAAAAGGGATGCTCTAAGTATTTTGGGAGAAATTATGATAACGGGGGGTGAAAAGATGAGTGATGTGGGAAATGGTCTTTGCAAACATTTTGGGACAACATTTTTGACTTGAGTTTGATGTTTTGATGTTGGGATAAAGGATGTATATGAACTTAGTAATCTTTAAGGTAGACTTGTGACTTTCAAGATGAGCTAGTTCAAAAATGATAACTTCCTTAACTAAGTGCATGAAAAAGGATACATTTCACATACAAAGTAGCTAAGTTAGCATGTGGTTTGTTTTATGTTTAAGTCCCAAAGTGTTGGTGTACTCAAAATTTTGCAAAGTCGGATGAAGTGAAGTATGAAATTTGATGAAGGGTTGAGTGAAATGTTTTGAACCAATGTTGACCTAAAGTGAACCTTATTTTTCCAAGACCAAGGTAGTGAGAATGATGCTAGACCCCTAAAATGTTCAAATCCTAAAGTCTCAATGATTTAGAAAAAAAATTGATCCTCAAAAAAATATGAGGGTTTTGGCTCATAAAGAACATGTAAATGTTCAAATATTTCCTTAGTGTGCATTCATAAAAGTTTATCAACTTGTTTATGGTTTCATAGAGTACCTTAATGTGGTAGTTGATTGCTTTTGCACTACGCTGCCTAAGATTAAAGTGACAACCAATTGATCTCCTTTTGGGAATCCTAACTTTGCGTGAGAACATCTAGTAAAGTTAACCTTTGTTTTGACAAGACCACGGTAGTGAGAATGATGCTAGACCTCCAAAATGTTCAAGTCCAAAAGACCCAGTGTTGATTTAAATGAGAGGATGGATGGGAATGCTCAAAACCTATTCGGGCTCTCCTAGATCGAGCATAAAAGTTTCTCATCAAGGTGTAACAATTGTGGTAAAATATTGAAGCCCACTTTTGACCATACCTTGTTCTATGATTCCTATGTTTGAAATGAAGTGATTGAGATTTTCCCCTATGGATTTGGATTGTTTGATGAATCATTTATAGGAGTTTGGTATCATGTAAAAATATCAGGGTTTTCACTCCAAAAGAATGCATATAACTCTGGACTGTACCTTGAAGCGTGTCTATAAAAGTTTGCCACCAACCTGTATCTATTTTTGTGAATTGTTAAAAGGTGTTTCTTAAGAGCTTTTGGAGTGAGATGTCTAAGTCTAAAATGATGACCTATAGACATTTCCTTAGGGATCCCGATTTTATGTGAGATCATGTGAAAACAGTTTAAGTTTATGGAAGAAAGGAAGATATTTATTGCCACACGAGAGGTGGTAATGTGGGCCTTCTAGCCTCAATATCAGCTTTTTCCTCTTCTTCGTCTAATATGGTTGATGTGTTTTTACATTGTGTATTTGTTTCCTTGTTTTAAAAAGTGAAGATTCTCAAACTATTAATAAGATTGGTTTGTTCATCATTAATGAGTTCAAAGTTTGGCTGAATTATAGCACCTGAAAGATTAGGTTGTTCAACGGGAGCGATCAGTCTCCAAATAGTCATGTGGGGTTCATTTTTCACTTTATCTTTGCTTAAGTGAATTGATTTTACCACAAAAATTGTCTTGATTATGTTTCCAAACTAGATGTTTATGTCAAAAACATCATAACTTTCACAATGTCCATTTCGTGAAAATCATGAGGTTAAAGCCATAATTTCCTATGTTGTCCTTGGGAAAATATGGGTTTGAGATTAATGTCAAGATATTTAGAAATTGCTAAGGATAAATCATTAGGACAAGTAGTAATATCAAGGCTAACTCAAGAAGTCCATATTTGAGCCAAAGTGTTTGAAATTTTGAGGATGATAGTGAATGTTTGTTTTTGTATCATTTTGAAACCAAGCAAAGTGTTAAAATGACTCACAATCATTTACAATCCTTGAATAGAAATGACCATATTTGTTGAGTCCTCACTAGGATTTCTCCAAACACTAGACAATGTGAGCAATTAGAGATTTGGCGACACTGGTTCCCCTCCATGACACACTTCTTGGGACCACCAAATCTCAAAATCCTTAAAATTCAGAGATTAAAAGAAATTTTTTGTTTCTAAATTTGAATAGTACAAATGTGGGGCAGCTTTAGAATGACCGTTCTTCCACCAACAAATATTTTAGGATTTTGGCTTGCTAAACAAATGGGTTGTAGTAAGGGTAATTAGGGAATGGTACCTTGTGAGCATCCAACGATCCACTAAAGGCTTTAATCAATCCTTCTAGGGGTTCTTATACTTTTTATAGTAGTACCCTATTTTGAAAGAAACTGTACAGCTAAGGCCTACATACCATGAGGACTTGACAGTTTAGTCTTATCCATTTATATACCGGTACGAGTGAAAAACCGGTTGGAGTCATTGGTGCAGGAGCACCTACACCTTATTGACAAGAAATTTTGATCATTCAAAGATTTGGAGGGTGATCAGTGGATTAGTAAGGGTGTTTTGTGTTTAATTTTGTTAAATAAGGTCCAAAGTACCATATTCTATGTAATGGGGGGTTCTTGAGTCAATTATGTCCTAGGAGTCAATCATAAATTTCAAATAGATGTAAATTTGTTAAGAGGTTGTCAAAATGTAGTTTATGGAGATATTAAGACTTTTAGAGTTTAAAAAGTAGTTGGGAATGTTTGCAAGGTAGTTTTGAATTGAAAAGGTATTAAAAGGCCTCTCCATGGCGTTTGTGAGGTTGATTGATCACATTTTGGAAGCAATTTCATTAAGTTTCAATGTTCAAATATGCATTTTCTTTGTTTTTCCTGAAGTTTCTTTGTGTTGTACGGACCCATACAGGTGTGACATGTTCTAAAATCTTCTATGGATGTAGGTATATATATCTTTTCTCATTTAAAGTTTATTTGAAGTCTTAACTCAGAGTTTTGTAAGAGATATCTTCATTTCATTGTGACTGCCCTATTTTGCTGAGTTAAGGGTTTTGAGGGAAACAACATAATGTTTTAACCAATTCACACACTGTTTAACCCTATTGCTTGGTGGATTTTCTTGTAAGATGTTAGTTTAGATGTTTCAATTCTTTGGGAACTAAGAGAGTGAAGAAATTTAATGGTGGTGTGAAGCCCTACGGCTGGGTAGTGTTATTTCACCATGATAGGGTTTTGACAATTTGATGAAAGAATTGGTGTTGTGAAGGTTTGGTGAGTTTGTTCAAGTGATTTGGAAGATTTTTGAGGCATTTTTTTTATTGGGTAAACCCTGTAGGTGTGATTTCCTATAAACCCTATGCCTTTGCATGGTAAAGTGAGAGTTTTCTAGGACAATGTTATAAAGGCCTTAAATGGGAAAACTACCCTTGAAATCTATTATTTTGTGACATAATAAAATACTTTCCAAGGTTATTGGGTGAAGAATATGTGAATAGGTGACACTCTCTTTGTAAAACAGGGCTAATTCACTAACCTAGAATAGAGGTGTGTTATTGGTTCTCTAAGTTCGTCGAAAAGAATCAATATTAGTTTTCACATATGTTGTATAACCCTGAAAAGGGTATCCAATTCACTAATTTTTTTGTGAGGTGTTTTGGGAAGTTGGGTTGAAAAATACCTTAAACCAAGTTGCATATGCTACAAGGGAAAGCATGGTTAGAGGGTGAATTTTGGGAAAAATCATCTGATTTACTTTGAAATCTAGTTGATATCAACTTGATTTGCATATTGAATGGTTTGACACCCCTATGCTACATGAGAGTGGTATCAGAACAAGGGAGTAGGTCTCTTGATAATGAAGGTTAAGAGTTTGTGTGCAAGGAGAAGGTGTACTTCGAGGAATCAAAATGCCTCCTAAGGGAAGTGTTGTTGCAAAAAAATTTGACAACTAGGGTAAGAAAATAGAAGCCTTGGAGAGGTAAATTTCTATGTTGAAGGATAAAGGTAGGGCTCTCTTGGAGGAGAGTGAAACATAGGAATAATCCACTAGTGATGAAGAGGAGATGAATCCAAAAGATGTAAGGATGATGAAGCTTTTGAAAGCTGTGAAGAAGGATGGACATGACAAAATGGATGTGCCTATGTATGGAGGAAAATTAGATGGGGAAGAGCTCTTGGATTGGATAGGGGATTTGGAGAACTATTTTTAAAGTGAGTAGGTAGGTGAAGAACACAAGGTGAAGAAGGAAAAAACCAAGTTGAAGGGACATGCCTTGTTGTGGTGGAATTTTGTACAAGATGAGAGGGACAAACAAGGAAAGAACAAGATCACTTCTTGGGAGAGAATGAAGACAAAAATCAAAGGTAAGTTCCTACCTAAAGATTATAATGTTTAATTGCTTAAAAGACTTCAAAATCTTAGGCAAAAGGATCTAGATGTGCAAACATATACTGAAGAGTTTTATACGTTAAGTATAAGATCAAAACATGAAGAAGGTGAAGAAGAGAAGGTGGCTAGGTACCTATATGGTTTGAGGTATAATATTCAAGATGAGATCAATGTGTTGGCACCAAAAATATTGGAGGAATGTTTTCAAATGGCTGTTAAGATTGAAGAAAAACTCAAGAGGAGACAAGAGAAGGCAACAAGAGGAAGAGGCAACACTTCTAGGGGAAGAGGTACAACTTCCACATCAAAACAGACCAAGGAAGACCTTGAATATGCTGATAAGAACAAAGAACAAGCACCTGAAGCAAGAGGAGGATGGAGAGGTGGAAGGAAAAACTTCAGACAAAGGAGATATTTCAATGAGTTTTTAGGTAGGTGTTATAGATGCAATGAATTTCGACACCCATCTTTCAAGTGTCCTCAAAACCAAGGTTCAACATCAAGTGGTGATAGGAAGAGTGAAAGAAGAACACAACTGATCCAAGAAGAAGAATGTGAAAGTTCAAGTACTCCTGCATACCCAGAGGTGGGAGAAGAACTTATGATAAGACCTTTGTTGCAGGCACCTACGGAGGAAGACATGGGTCAAAGAAGGAGTCTATTCAAAAATTCATGCAAGTGTAGAGGTAAGGTATGTCAAGTGGTCATTGATTCAGGTTCTCAAGATAATATGGTGTCTAGGGAGATGGTAGATAAGTTGAAACTAGAGAAAATTCCTCATGTAGCACCATACAAAGCCTCTTGGGTAAATGATAGCCAAATTCTAGTGGTGAATGAACAAGCATATGTAGATTTTGAGATTGTGGAGTACAAGGATAAGGTTTTATGTGATGTGCTACCAATGGATTGTTGTCATTTTCTATTGGGGAGACCATGCCAATTTGAAAGAAGGTCTATTTATGATGGTAGAGAAAACACCTATACTATCAAGAAGGATAACAAGAGTTTTAAGATAACTCATTTACAGGGAAGTGGAGAAGATAAGGGTAAGTCTAAGGTTGTAATTTATGGAAAAAGGGAGCCTCTAAGGCTTGAGGATAGTAAGAATGGTGTATTTGAAGGTATGGAGTAGGTTAATGATGTTGGAACAATAGGAAAGACACCAAGGAATGATGCAAGGATAGTTAAGAGTTTAAAGGTGGAAGATGGACCTATGGCTAAGTCTGAAACAAATCAAAGGAAGTGTGTTTCTATTTTGAAGAATGAGGGAAGCATGTTGATGCCACAAATAGGTCAAGGAAAGGATAATGTGTAGATGCAGGTTGAGAGTAAGGGTGATGACACCATCCTTGTAGGGACTGTGAGTTGTCCTATAACAGTGCATAAGATTGGAGGGTAGTTTGGCACTATCAAGGCAGAGTTTTCTAAGATTCTTGGGCTTGACAAGAGTAGGGAAGTGGTGGAAAAAGGTAAAGGTATGTGTGGTAATATTTTGTGTGAGAGTATAGGGATAGTAAGGGCACCATTTACAGGCGTAAACAACGTTCAGGAATATGGAGCAGATCTATTGGCAGAAGACAAGCTGGGGCAAAGAGAGGACAAAGCAAAGTATGAGAAAAGGATAGCATCCACACAACCCTGGAGGAGAATGTTAGTTGAGAAAGCCTATGGAGGGCATGGGGTTGACAAAATGAAGACAAGAACAAGTTTCTAGTGTCATTCATGGGGAATGAATCTTTTTAAGCCCGGGTGTATGGTGCAGGAGCACCTATACCTTATTGACAAGAAATTTTGATCCTTTGAAGATTTGGAGGGTGATTAGTGGGTTAGTAAGGGTGTTTTGTTTTTAATTTTGTTAAATAAGGTCCAAAGGACCATATTCTATGTAATGGGGGGTTCTTGAGTCAATTATGTCCTAGGAGTCAATTAGAAATTTCAAATAGATGTAAAGTTGTTAAGAGGTTGTCAAAATGCAGTTTATGGAGATATTAAGAGTTTTAGAGTTTAAAAATTAGTTGGAAACATTTGAAAGGTATTTTTGAATTGAAAAGATATTAAAATGCCTTTCCATGGTGTTTGTGAGGTTGATTGATCACATTTTGGAAGCAATTTCATTAAGTTTCAACATTCAAATCTACATTTTCTCTATTTTTCCTAAAGTTTCTTTGTGCAGTATGGAACCGTACAGGTGTGACATGGTATGAAAGCTTATGTGGATGTAGGTATATATATCTATTCTCATTAAAAATTTATTTGAAGTCTTAACTTAGAGTTTTGTAAGAGATATCTTCATTTCATTGTGACTGCCATGTTTTGTTGAGTTAAGGGTTTTGAGGGAAACATCATAATGTTTTAACCAATCCACACACTGTTTAACCCTATTTATTGGTGGATTGGCTTGTAATATGTTATTTTAGATGTTTCAATGCTTTGGGAACTAAGAGAGCGAAGAAATTTGATGGTGGTGTGAATCCCTAGGGCTGGGTAGTGTTATTTCACCATGAAAATGAGGAACCATGATAGGGTTTTGAAAATTTGAAGAAAGAACCAGTCTTGTGAGTGTTTGGTGAGTTTTTTCGAGTGATTTGGAAGATGTTTGAGGCATTTTTTTATTGGGTAAACCCTATGCCTTTGCATGGTAAAGTGAGGGTTTTCTAGAACAGTGCTATAAAGGCCTTAAATGGGAAAACTAATCTTGAAATTTGTTGTTTTGTGACATAATAAAAGACTTTCCAAGGTGATTGGGTGAAGAATAGGTGAATAGGTAGCACTCTCTTTGTAAAAGAGGGCTAATTCACTAGCCTCGAACAGAGGTGTGTTATTGGTTCTCAAAGTTGGTCCAAAATAATTAATATTAGTTTTCACATATGTTGTATAACCTTGAAAAGGGTATTTTATTCACTAATTTTTTTGTGAGGTGTTTTGGGAAGTTGGGTTGAAAATCCCTTAAACCAGGTTGAATATGCTACAAGGGAAAGCATGGTTAGAAGGTGAATTTTGGGAAAAATCATCTGATTTACTTTGAAGTCTAGTTGATATCAACTTGATTTGCATATTGAATGGTTTGACACCCCTGTGCTACATCAGCCACCTTCGAATTGTTCTTAAGCAGGCCACTCTAAAGATAACAAAAGTGGGGGAGTACACTTGTAGTTCGACCACCCAATTCACATAAAGCACAAGGAGGGAACATACACAATGTCTCTTTCTCACACTAGCATGATTTTTCAATTTTCAACCCAATTGAAAGATGTAGGTGATCTTGCAAAGTGTTAGAGAATGTTTCTATTTCTCAAGATCACCAAATGGCATGAGACAATTGCATACACATCCACTAACAACATTGAAAATCACAAAAAATAGCAAACAATTATAAATTTTAACCCTTCAAAGCAATGATGAGTTTGTTTTAAGCACCAATTGAAAATGAAGTTTCCTTGTTAAATTTTAAGCCCAAAATAAAATGATGATGTGAAGGTTCAATTTTATCCAACTTGGAGCATTCATTTTAAACCCATTTGAACTCTAGTGTGTTTCCTAAAGTAGAAAGTAGAAATCATGAAATTGGGTTATAATTGCCCCAAAGCGTCAAACACTTGTTACAATTATATAATTTAAGTTAGAAAAGACTTTCTTCACTTTCGTTCCATGTCTTTAAAACCTACAAAACCCTATTGGCCTTACAACCATAACACAGTCAGACATGCATCGGTGGTCAGATAAATCCAAGAAATTAAATCACATGTCAAAAAAATAATCATAAAATTTCTTACCATAGTTGGGCATCACTAAAAACGATAGCATCGCAGTTTGAAGTATGGGTGTTGCTCTGGTGAAAATGGGTGTCACTCTATAGCAGAAACAGTGAGCATGACAGCGTTGGTATTTTGCTCGGCGTTGTTGCTCATGGTAGCATCGCAGTTTGAAATTTGAAAGCGTCGGACTAGTGAATTTGAGTGTCATCATTTAAACTTTTTGATACCTCCAGATTAAATATGCGTTGCTAGATTTAAATCAGCGTTAGAGCATTAATTCAGTATCAAAATTTTAAATTACTAGGGCATTGCTATATGGAAACGCTATTGAAATAACGTCGTTGTTTATAATTTGGGCATCACTAGGTCCTGCAAAATAGCATAAAATGGAATTCAAAGTAAAAAATGGTTAGATTAACGGTTTTAACTCCTTCTAGCGCCATAATTTGAGACGAGGAAATATCGGTGAGGGTCGATTACGCTTGATTTATGATGAATCGAAGCATAACTTTTCCAAACAAACCTACATCTACAAACAAGATCATTCAAATTGGAAAATTAAACTAAGCATTTAATTGAAAATGAAAGATACGAACTAAGAAAACAGTTAAATTCCTAATCTAACCCATTTGAAACTTATCCTATTTTGGAATTGGTGTCATGTTGATGTGAAACGATGACCCTTTCCTAATCCCATGATCAATGAGCTTGTTTCAGTCAATTCTATGGATGAGAATCGATGAATCCATTGTGATTGATGCATGAAAACCTAGTTTATGCTAAAAATGAACATGATGCAAGCTAAGTTACCATGATTTTATGCTAAAAATGCACTGATTATGCTATTGCTAAGCTAATCTAAGCTAATTCTAAGTTAAAAGATGAAAAGCATAATTCATATAAAAACTAAGATGGATGCATGAAAGCCATTAATGGATGTTCTAAGCTATTATGCAATTAAAAATAACTAAGATAAGCTAAAAGTGAGTAAATATGAGAGTATGGATGCAAGTGAATTCAACAGCATGACTTTGCTCTAAAAGATGGATGATATTCAACAACATAAGTTTTCTCTGAAAAAGATGGATCCATTTGTCTCCAAATAGTGACCTATTTATAGGAAAGCAAATGAGGAATGAAGGGTTGAGATTAAAAAGATTAATCAATGGTCCAAGATGAAGGAGATGAGAGGCATGGATCATGGATTCTCATCAACGGATGAGAATGAATGATGAGATTTTAATCAAGGGTTCACACTTGCCTCAAAAAAACACTTTTGACTTGCTCACATAGGTCAAAGGTGGCTTGTTCAAAAGGTTGAAGGTTAAAACTTGCTTAAGAAGTCAAGTGAAAATATTCCTTTTTCAAATGATGGAGGAATAAGAATATTCTTTAGAATATTCCTTTGGGTGAGGAAAAAGGCAGTTTGCAAATTAAAATAAAGTTTTAATTGTGCAAAAAGGGGGTAAGGAATATTCCATGGGAATATTCCCTTTTCTTAGAGGAAAGTTAGATTAATTGCTAATTAAAAAAGATTTAAACATGCAATTAGGGGATTAGAAGAATTAAAGTGTTTATTCATTAAATTAAATGATTTAATGAATGGGGGAGAGATGGAATGATATTTAATTAAATAACTTAGGGCTATTTAATTAAATAAGATGACTTAGGGATTTAAATTAAATATTTTGATTTATTTAATTTAATGAGATGAAATGTTAACATGAAAAGGGATGAATTAACCTGATGAATTTAATTAGGTTAATGGATGAAATGATGCAATTAATTAAATAGGCTATTTAAATTAGTTAAGTGAAAATAACATGGGTTTAAAGAGGAAATGATGTTAGTTAGCCAATGTGATCCATTGAGACATTTTTTAGTGTCCACACAAACAGGTTAAACAATGACAATTTTTCTAGATTTTTAGATGAAATGAAAATGCAATTTTAATGACAATGTATGAACAAAATTAAAACTTTTTTAATGCAACTTTTAGATGTAAAATACAATATTTGACTGATTGTAAGATGTAAAATTCTGAAAAATAATAATTTTATACAAATTTTAAACAAAATATCCAAATTTTCAATTGTTTTTGAGCTAAAATGAAAGATGCAAAATGTATGCAATGAAAAATTTCAGATTTTAACCACTTAATGAATGCAATATGAGTGTAGATCTGATCTAAATATGAATGAAACAAACCCTAATGTAACCTATAATGCAATATGGGATGCAATGTTTTTGAAATTTTATGACTTCTTAGAATGCAAAGATGAAACCCTAACTATGATTTATGCAAACTAATACAATGCAAATCTACATCTAGGGTTTGAAGGACTTCCAATTTTAGAAAGTTTATAGTGTAAGAATGTCGGGTTCACCATAATGAAAAGAAGGGAAAAGGGGGAATCAATTAAATCAATGTAGAATGATTAAGTGGCCTAGGATTCAAATACCCCTCTCCTTCAATTTCATTAGAAAGAGAGAAGATCACAAAGGGATGAGATTGAATTTCAACCTTGAGGTGAGTCAACCCTATTTTGGATCTTTGGATCTCTGCTTTCTTATGAAAGAAATGACTGATTTGCAATTTTTTGGAATGATTTAATGTACATTAACTAAATGAATTATATAACCTAACACTTGAAATGCAAAGTTCTATGATAATAGAAACAAAAATGATAGTTTTCAATTGGATATGAGAAAGGCATACTAGTGTGCACCTATCATAAAAAGAGAGTTTCAGGGCATGTAGTAGGAATGGTTCACCCTAGGGTGAATGGTTCATAGTGCAAGGGTCCAAAAATACTTTTTGCAGTCCTTTGATCCTAGATCTAAGCTTCTAATTTGTCTAGGTTTGACTGTCAAAAATCCAAAAATAAAATTTGTAAGTGAGTTTTAGTAGCTTGACAATAATGATGATAATAAATGCAACTTTGCAAAATTTCTCCTTTGATCAACTTTTAGTATTTCACCTATAAATTTGCACATACAAAAAGAGAAAAAATGGTTTGTTTTTTGGTGAATGGGGGTTTGCCTTGGTCAAATCCTAGTTTGGTAATTAAACCTTGATAATGAAATAATGACAAAATAGAGGAATTGATGAATGAACAAAGCTTGTTACAACTCACCAAACCATTAATGGTTACCTTTAGAGGAATTAAGTCAAACACAACACTCTAAGGCTTGGACCTTTCATGAATTGTCTTATTGATTGATGCTTGAATGCTTGAATGCTTGAAACCTACATCACAATGTTAACTCCAAAACATGAGATGAACATGTACATGAAATTTGAAATGATGATAGGATCTTGCTTGGTGTTGTAGATGATGGATAATGCTACTCTTCAATCCTCTTGACAATAATATTTTCTCTTGTGAAAGTTTTCTTAATGCTAGATAATATTGCTTAGATTTGAGTTGATAAAAAGACTATGTATTTATAGGTGTTTATCTAATTTCCCAAAAAGTAGATTCCCAAAGATGACATTTGAAACTTGAATTTGAATCATTAAAATTCTAGCAAAAGCACATAAAAAATTGGGTCTTAGGACTTAAAGGGGACCCATTCACCCTTGGGAAAATGGGTCTTGGGCCTTAAGTCCAAGACACACATGATCCAATATGTTTTAATTAATGTTGGAATTTTTTTAATATAGGTTTCCCTTTCGGAAAAAAAGAATAATAAGGCTTTGGAATGCATAATTTGGTCAATTAGAGCCTTAATTAAGTCCAATTAATTAAGGGGATGCAAAAAAGTGTGAAATTGTAAAGGTATACAATTTTCTACACTACACAACTAACTTCCAAACACTAAATCCTAATGAGACAAGAAAGGCTTCCATCCTAGATTTCAAAAAAGAATAATTTGTTCCATCAAACATATGGACCTTGATACCATTCATGTGACTATTAGATCTACCTCAAGCAGTTAAGCTTCTTCTAGGAATGATAGATCTAATAGCAATTGTTAGACACACAGGAAAATTGAGAGGGGGGTGAATCAATTGTACATTAAAACATTCAAGCCCTCATTAACCTTCAAACCCTTATTATGCATCAATATAAATGTAAAAACGGGAACATCAACACATCAACAATCATACACAATAGAATACCAGATTTACATGGAAAACCCTAATCAACGAAAAACCATAGTGAGGATTAACTTACATATATATGAATAATAACATCGAATACAATAGGCTCGCTATCAGAAGGGCTCACTGTCTAGAAGAAAAGAATGGCTCACTGCCAGAAGAGCTCACTTCCCAAAGGACTCATTTTTAGGAATAGAAGAGAATAAAAGAACATTGTTACAATGAGGTTCACTAATTTAGAGTAATAGGAAGATCTACCACAACAACTCTAATCCATTCACAACCTTCAACTCACTACCTCCAAAAACTTCAAGTTCATTGAAAATGTAGACACCTTCTGTTCACTACATCTAGTATCCTTAGGCATTTACGCTTACATCACATCTTCAACATCTCCAACAATTGAACTTTCTTATATATTCTCCATGACCTCAAACAACCTTGTTTAGGTCAACCTCAATAAAATGTATGCACCTCAAACATGCAACCAACAAATAGGTTGGCACCAAACACTTCCATGGTGGAAAGAAGTGAAGGTGGACCACACCAAGGGTTAACTAGGACCTAAATCCAAACTGACATGCTTCACCATGCTTCAATAAACCATGAAGCACATCCACAAGTAATGCTAACACCCCAGGTCAACCAAACATGTATTAATGCTACCAAATAATCCATTCAATCTTCACTAGATATGGAAACATCTAGTGGACCACGAAGCAACTTTTTAGAAACACTAGTGCAACCACTTGCAACTGAGAATACTATCATCTTGTGAAACCAACCACACCGCCACCACTAACTATTCTTGCAGAACACTTGAACACACAACACTCCAAGGTAAGGTAGATACATACAATATTAGTACTTTCCCAAATCTACAAGACAAGAAACCTCAATGCATAGAAATGTGGAGCAATTTTGTTTCTCCTAGACAACCTTCTTCATAGGCAACACACTGTCAAACACATCTTCTAAAATCGCACGATCCAGAACCTAAAAATATGGATATTGTATACAACTAAAAATGGTCTGGATAATATAATTAATTAAATATGATTTATTTGATTAATTACCTTAATTTCCTCTATTATTAAATAAATAGAAATATTTATTTATAGTTCATTCTCCTATTCTTCAATTTTAATTAAATATACAACTTCAATATTTTGTGTTATTTAATTATCACATCATTCAATCTTAATTAATTAAACAAGGTTAAATACTTTGTTGTTTAATTATCATATCCCTTCTATATTTATTTAATAAACAAATTATATAGTTTGTTTTATTAAATTATTTATTCTCTTTTGCTAAATTGAATAAATCAAATATTCAAATAAAGGCATAAAGGAAATTTCCTCTATTCACTCACCTACCAAATTAGACATCAAATATCCAATTTAATTCAACTGGCATTCACAGGAAAGATTTGGACACAAATTGGAATCAATATCTCAATCTCCTTCCTCTAATTCTTCCTATCATCTGGCCTGATGTTTCATGGGGAGAAACCATTCCCATGATCAGCTCAAGATTCTCAATCTCTTACCATTGAGTTCTCTAGATCAAATCCAAGCCTTTGATGTGCTGCCCCATCATAATGTGTTTTCGTGAGTCTATATATACAAACTTCTTCTACAGGTAATGGATCCCTGAATCCAATCTTTGTGCCAACTTACTCTGCAAGAATAGCAATCAAGCAATTGAGAAATTAAGCATTTAACAATAGCATCTTAGCATCATAGCAATCATAGCATTAGTAGAATCATAAATATGGTTGCATCTTAGTTTTACTATGGCTTTCATTCATCAGGTTTCATGTCAACATAGATTACAGTAGCATCAATATCATCTAGAAATCACCATATAGAATTAGATCACTGCATTTAGCATCATTTCATTCTCTAGATTGGCATTTTAATAGTCACAGTGCTTACCAAATTTGAGAGCCCTCTGAGATTTAATAAATCTTTGGAGATAGGAAACAATGAGACACTTTCAAGTTTTGTGTGCTTTAAATTAGTTAATTTTTGTTGAATTTTGATATAATGTTTCATTAAGAAGTGTTTTTAGTTGTTTTTACTTATTTACTTATTTCACACTTACATTGAATTCCTACCCCAGACCCCCTTTGTGTGTATGACCTATCAAAATAAAGCCTCCATTGTTGTGTGGTAATATTCAGAATGTCTGCATCAGGAAATTCAATGTTCATTGGATTATTATCTTGTAACGGAGCTTCAGCTAATTGATCAGCTATCACCTATCCTTTGATGGCCCTCTGGTCTACATACTGGATGTCGAACTCACTTAAGATCATAATCCATTTTGCTAGTCTCCCTGTTAGAGCAGCTTTGCTGAGTAGATATTTTAATGGATCTATTTTTGTGATGAGTCTGACTATATGAGTCAACATGTAGTGTCACAACTGTTGGGTTGCAAATACCACTGCCAAACAAGATTTTTCTATGAATGTGTAATTTATTTCATAACCATTGAGAGTCCTGCTGATATAGTAAATAGCTTGTTATTTTCCCTCAAAATCATCTTGTACTAATAGATCTCCTAAAGAAATGTCAATTGTTGCGATATATAGTAACAATGGTCTCTTTGTTGTAGGTGGCATTAGTATGGGAGGCAACATCAAATATTTATTTATCTTGTTAAAATTTGTTTCGTAGTCATGATCCCACTTGAATGAGACATTCTTATGAAGTAGATGATCGAATGGATGGATTTTGTCTACCAATTTGAAAGATAAATCTCTTGATGGATTGTAGCCTACCTTGTAGAGACCATAATTGACTGATATTTTTAGGCAGTCGCATTTCCATTATTGCCTTGACCTTAGCCAGATCCACTTCGATACTTTTTTCAGAAACTATGTATCCAAGGAGCTTTGTTGATGTTACCCCAAACACACATTTCTTAGGGTTCAATCTAACATTGAACTTTTCTAGTCTAGCAAATATTTTTCTGAGGATCTCTAGATGTCCTTCTTTGGTGTATCATTTTGCTAAGATGTCATCTACATAATCTTCCATGAAAGTATGCATCATGTCATGAAAAATAGTGGTCATTTCCTGTTGATATGTTGCAATTGCATTTTTCAACCCAAAAGGCATGAAATTCCAACAGAATGTACCCCAAGGACAAGTGAATGTTGTCTTTTCATGATCTTCAGGTGCTATCTTGATTTGGTTGTACCCTGAGAAGCCATCCATTAATGAAAACATGGCATGTCCCATTGTTAAATTGACAATGTTGTCAATACTTGGTAAAGGAAAATCATCCTTTGGGAACACCTTATTTAGATCTCTGAAATCTATGCATATTCTGATGCTATTATCTGGTTAAGATACAAGCACAATATTTCAAATCCACTCTGCATAATCGATAGACTTGATAAATCCTGCATCCAACAAATTCTTCAGCTCAACTTTTATCATCAGGGCAATGTGGGGATGTATTTTACTCAATTTTTTCTTTACTGGTTTGATTACGAATGGTAGAGACAGATGATGCATCAGGAGATCTGGATCTAATCTCGGCATATCAGAATAAGACCAAGAAAAAATGATATGTCACTCTTCAAAGAATTACGTGAATTTGGGCTTCTCCTGTTCTGTCATAGATGCTACTAGATGTAGAATCTTTTCCTTTTCTATTGTGCACAAATTTATGGACTGTGTAGGCTCCACCAGTATTAATGATATATCATGGTAATGCTCTGGAAGGGTGTCAAATATCCCATCTTTCAGTGCCTGAGTAGAAAGGTTTTCACTGTCAGATATATTCATTATTTTTTCTTTTTCAAAATCTAATGCTGCCTCAGAAAGGTTTTCACCATTAGATCCTCTTTTTCTATTGTAATTTTTGCAACTGGAAGATTTGGCACCCTCCTGATTTGAAGTATCATTACGATTGTTATGGGTAGAACTTGTATTAGGTTCATCACTGCAAAGAAAATTTATGATGACCTCATTATTTGAAAAGACTAGTATATTAATAGGTTCGGTTGGTTCCCAGTCAATAAGTTCAGGATGCATAAAGGGTAATAAGTCATCAGGTTGAATAAAGTTGACAGCTATAAGTGTTCTAATAGCCATGTGGTCAAAGTGGTTAGTGGGAATGTCGAGGTTTATGATATTACTCACCTCCAAGTCCTGTATCTCACTCGATGTTTGTTCATTCTCACTTAAGTCATCAATATTTGTTGATCCCAATACAAGTTGTCTAGTTCCTTAACTCTATCCCTCCTCTTGTGTGGGTGTGTATGCTTGGATTCCATCAATTTGTTTGTTAGTGTATGATGTTGTAGATAAATGATCCATTCATACTCATTGGAATCTATTTTAGAACCATCCCTCATTTGAAGAATCCTTTCTACCACTTTCTGAGCTACTTCTTCTTTTGATTCTCCTATATAGCCTAATCCTGTTTTATCTTTAGGCTGAAGTGTTAGAGGCTAAATAGGTTCTATAATGCCATCTTTTCTCTTGCCAATTGATCCTTTCCCTTCATAGCCCATTTTCTCTAAGATAGCCTTTCCTTTTCCATACTAATTTTTCCTAATGCTGATATTTGTTGATGTTGGGGCTTCTTCGTCCTTGTATATCCAATTGAGAATGGCCTTCTCTTATAATTCATCTTCTAGAGTACCTACTTTTACAAACCTTTCATCTAGAACCGTAGTAGGTTGTGATGATCATTGTGTATTTGTTGTGGGCTGTCCATATGATTTTGGATATGGCAGCAATTGTGAAAGAAACAAAGATTGCTCAATGGAATATTCTCCCAAGCCTTTGTCCTTTAACTGGATCTTGTCTATAAATTATTGTGACAAAGTATTCAAGGGACCTATGTTGTTTGATAAAGTTGAGTCATCAATATTTATTTCCTTTTCCTGGTCCTTTTTCTCGACCCATTTGGATATAAAATTCAGTTGCTTTTCACCACCAAATGAAGTAGATGTGCTAGCCTCTCTATTGTGGGGTACCAGAGTGTCTTGATTTTCCTTAAGCATGTTACAAGTCTGGGGATTATTGTTGTCAGCTGAAATTGTGATCTCTTGTCCATTGATAAGAAATTTCAAACATTGATGATATGTCGAAGGTATTGCTTGCATTTCATGGATCCATGGACATCCCAAGAGTATGTTATATGTTAGCTCCTTGTCTAACACTTGGAAAACAATATTTTTGACAATCAGTCCCACTTGAATTGGTAGTACAATCAACCCCTTGGAAGACCTTTCCTCTTCATCATATGATTTTATTGTTATCTTTCTCCTAGCATCAATGGCATTGTTAGAATAACCTAGTGCATGAATTAGTTTTAAAGTAGAAATATTTAATATAGCTCCGCCATCTATTAAGGCACACTTGACACAGTGTTTATGGATTAGAACCTCTATATGTAAGGCCACATTGTGTGGGTGATTTAGTGACACATCATCTTGTTCAGAGAATGATAGACAATGAGGCATGGTTAGATGTCCCACCATAGCTTGAAATTGACAGAAATCCAAATTATTGGGTACCGTAGTGGCTACCAGAGCCTGTTCTAGAACCTCTTTATGTGATGGTGAAATTTTAAGAAGTTACAGTATGAATATCTGTGCATGTATCTTTTGTATTTGATCCACAATGTTGTATTGATGTGATGGGGGAGTAGTGATTTTAGGTGAAAATCCTTTCAGTATCACTTTGGACTGCCCTCTTGTCATTGGATTGACCGATTGATAGTCTTGCGTTTCCCTAATTTTTATGACGTTGATTTGGTTGTCAGATGTATTTATGTTTGGAATCACGTTCAGGGATACAGTGTCATTAATGTTAATTTCATCAATTTGATTATCAATGACATTATTTTTCTCAACCTCAAAAATGCAAAGGATGGTGGTGTCATAGATATAGTTTACACTTTTTCCTTTACCGTTTGAAGAAGATTCTCCTTTTTCGTAGTTGGGTAAAGGATTTGTAAACACACTGTGATCATTGTTTGTTTGATGTCCTTCGACAAATACCTTCTTTTCTTCAATCAAGTCTTGTATCCGATGTTTTAATTACATATAGTCATTTGTTTTATGTCCTTTATTTTTATGAAAGTTGCAATATTCAACATCGTTCCACCAAGATGGATTCACTTTCGGCTCTCAATTTCTTGCTTCTGGTAGAGTAATAAGTCTATTTTCAATAAGCTCTCTCATTGTTGATTCCAAATTTTGTCCTAATGGTGTAAATCTCCATCGATTGAATTGTCTTTGATATTATGGTGGCTGAGATTCCCCATTATTTGGGTTATTGTTTTGAGCGGTACCTTGATTATTGTTCTGGTTGTCATTTTAACTTGTTTTCACAATTGTTGCCATTAAATTGAATACTGGTTTTCTATTTTGTGTGTCAGTTGTAGCATCGTTTTCATTGCATACATATAGAAAGCATTTATTCTATCATTTAATCATTCATACATGTAAATAAAATAATTTTCATTGATCATATCATATCTTTCATATCACATATCATAGTCCATTCAACATATCATAAATCCACTTATTACATCATATAGTTACATTTATCATAGGAATAAAAGTGCACACATCCCATCTACATCGCACATCATATATCATTTAAAACATCATATCCATATATCATTGCATATAGGAAAATTATCAATGTAATTTAGAATTACACGTCATCATGCATCATCCATACATACATCATACATCCATACATAAAAATTATACACATCATAGATAGAACATCATATATCATAGCATATCATCATGATTATAAACTGCATCCATAACATCATAATATAAAGATTATCACATGTCATATATAACATAGAAAATAAATGCATCCAACATAGAATCATATAAAACACATGATAGATCGATAAAATCCATTGCATATCATATAGATCTCAAAATCATAAATGTCAAGTATACAGTGATGTTTGAAATGAAGAGAGATATATCATCAAAAAATGGATGTAATCAGAATGTACATCATCATCTCAAAATACAACAGGGGAATCACATCATGAAAACTAAGTGTTGCTAGCTCCAAATGGTGTAGGCATCATAGGACCAGTCCCTCCACCACCATCGAATGTACCAGGATCTCTCGGGTCTCTAGGAAGAGGTTGAGTCACACCCGCACTGACAGTCTGGGAATGAGTCCTGTCGGATTGGGACTACCTGTAGCTCACTCTCTGCTTTGAAGGGATGACATCATAGAATTTACCTCTGTAATACTCTACCACCTCACAAATATGGACAACCTCTTGCATATAATCTGCTACAGTTGTACCATCTACCAATCTCTGCAATCTCTCGACTGTAGCTAGAGCCCCCTCTGTAGTAAATCTGGCGACATCCCTCTTGATTGTCAATGATGCAATATGAGATTGAGCTGCCCCTGCAGTCTGTCAAGCAACATCCCTCTCAGCTGTCAAGGCTGAAATCTATACTTGAGCTACATCTAACTGAGCCTGTACTAATGCTAGAGCCCATGCATGAGCCTGAGCCTGAGTCTGCATCTGTGTCTGAGTCTGTACCAACAAACCCTGGGTCTGAGTCAGTTGACCTTGTAATGTCTAAACCTGTACTTGCAAACTTGCTATTTGGGTCTGCTACTACTACGCATGCTGCTTTGAAGGGTCTACAACCGCTTGCCTCTTGTGAGGCATTGAATACTCTTCCAAGGATGGACCTGACCCACCTACACCCAATCCACTTGGAATATCTCCATTGCTATCACCATCGCTACCCTCCTCATCTCCACTACTATCACTACTCCTATCCTCCTCATCCCCACTGCCCTCTCCATCACTACTACTCTCAACCTCCTCCACCACCTCCTCCTCACCACCAATATCCTCTCTCCTCTGTCGGCCACGATATGCAAAAAAAATCTCCTCCCCAACAACTAATGGTGTTGGCTCATCGAGAATGGTGATGCGTGGAAATGGATGTAATACCAAATACTCTACATAATATATTGTGACTGGTGGCTCCACAATATCTAGTCAGATATCCCACACAAGAGGTTGTAAAGCCTAGAACTCCTGCACTGCCACATCATATGACAACCCAGGTCCCCAATTTGTAGAATCCAACTATCACCGAGCATAGTGGGAAACACCCTGGGGAATGCCTTGAAAAATTCCATACTGACAAAGCACTCATCTCAACAGAAATATCTCCAAAACCCACAGTGTACACCAATCAAAATAAAAGATTGACAGATAAATGGAAATTGCACATCATGATCATCCCAGTGCTCATAGTCCAAATAAGGATGCCATGTCACAGTCTCCATGTCATCTAGTACTCTACACCAATGATCTAACTTACCCAGTCTAGGCTGAGTAAGTCAACCTACATATATGTGCACATAAGGCTGCCTGGTTGGATGTTGCCTCACAATCACTGGCCATGTGACAACAATATGCTCCCATGCCCACACCTGAAGTAAAGTGACTCCAGTCATTAAACTTTGACTACCAAGGTAAACTGTTGAATGCAAATCATGATAAAGATGAGCAAGCATGCACATGCCCCAAGCATATCTCATCCCGTGAATGACCATACTCTCTAGTACATGGCCCCAACCAATAGAGAATCCCTTTGACCTACGATTAGGACAAAGGAATCCTCCAATGAATCCAACAAGAACTGTCGGCAAAGTGGCATATGCATCCACCATCTCCTGCCATGGGATCCAACATCCAACAATCCTATCACCCTGCAACACTCTCCGAAGGGCATCAGTCTTGCCCTACTCTAATGAATCATATACAACAATATCCTCGATAAATGGTATCCACAGAATCCTCCAGACATCCTCAGGGGTGACTGTGATCTCACCGGTAGCTAGGTGGAAGGTATTATGCTCACTGTGCCACCTCTCTGCTAAAGTTGTCAGGAGACCCTGATTAATCCTAATCTAGGGCATGTCTAGTAAGGAAGAAAATCCATGTGTAATGATAGTTGTCTTAGGTTGGGATAGCTGACATATCAAATCAAACGTCCAAGGAAATCACTCTCTAATCTGGAGGTTCATCAAAGCCTCCTATCATCAAGAAATATTCAAAGTCAGTACTCTTTTGTCAAATCATCAAAACATCAAATATCCTATCAAACCTAATCAACTGTTGGTGAGAATTTTGATTAAATCTCGTGAGAAAACATCATTGAACCTCACCTATCATGAGTTCAATCATCAAACATCATTGAACCTCGCCTATCATGAGGTCAATACATCAAATCAACCTCGCCTATCATGAGGTTTATCAATTAAACTATAATTATTCCTCACCTATCATGAGGATAATTATCATCAATCAAACATCAGACCTCGCCTATCATGAGGTTGAACATCATCTACTTGATCAGGATCATCAATCATATCAAACTGATGGTTGACAGGATCAAAAATCGACAAAATCAAGGACAAATTTGAAAAACTTTATCAATTTGACTTAGAAGCGCTAAAATAGAGTTTCAAATCACTAAATCATCAAAAGCGCCATTTCATTAGTCATAAGCACCATTACAGACAGTCAAATCACCACTTCATCAAAAGCACTATTATATCGGGGCAAAGCGCTAAATTATAGGGTAAACGCGCTAAAAAAGTATGTCAAAGTGCTAAAGTTCCTATACTATGTGCTAAAACATTGAAAGCGCTAAAACAGACTACCTAAGCACTAAAAGATTCGACCTAAGCGCTAAATCTTGAAAAGCGCTAAAATAGTCTGCCGAAGCGCTACATCAACATGTAAAAGCGCTAAAAGAAACAAAAATTAAAAAACCCAAAAAATGCACAAAAAATGAGAAATGAATGTACAACGAGGGGGTTAATGGGTACATACCGGAGGTTTGTAGACGGTCGGGTGGTGGTGACGTCGCACATGCTTGAATCAGTGAGTGTGATAAGGAATCGACATCTTGCTCCAAATTGCACAAATAACTCTCTCACAAATTTACAAAACTCAAATACACAAATGAGTTTGAAAATGACCTTTTTGACCTTTTATAGGTTATTAGAAGTGGGATTTTGGTGAGATTAATTTTTTTTTTTTTAAGGGGAGATTAATCAAATTTATCCAGGGGAAAATGTTCTACATTTTAATCTGGAGATAAATTATTTCACCATCGAATCTTCATCAAATCATTAAAAAATCATAAAAATTTTAAAATTTTGAAAAAATTCATCAATTTATATCCCGAGGGGGCATATATCCATCATCATCTAAAAATCCATGTCTGGGGCATACTAAATTTTTTTTCGTCGATACTAGCAGCAGCAGCAAAATTTTCTTTGAAGCAATGTGTAAACATGTCACTTCAAAGAGGGGAAAAATGTATACACCTAAAAATGGTTTGGATAATCTAATTAATTAAATATGATTTATTTGATTAATTACCTTAATTTCCTCTACTATTAAATGAATAGAAATATTTATTTATAGTTCATTCTCCTATTCTTCAATTTTAATTAAATATACAACTTCAATATTTTGTGTTATTTAATTATCACATCATTCAATTTTAATTAATTAAACAAAGTTAAATACTTTGTTGTTTAATTATCATATCCTTTCTATATTTATTTAATAAACAAATTCTATACTTTGTTTTATTAAATTATTTATTCTCTTTTGCTAAATTGTATAAATCAAATATTCAAATAAAGGCATAAAGGCAATTCCCTCTATTCACCCACCTACCAAATTAGACATCAAATATCCAATTTAATTCAACTGGCATTCACGGGAAAGCTTTGGAGACAAATTGGAATCAATCTCTCAATCTCCTTCCTTGATTCTTCCTATCATCTGGCTTGATGTTTTCATGGGGAGAAACCATTCCCATGATCAGCTCAAGATTCTCAATCTCTTACCATTGAGTTCTCCAGATCAAATCCAAGCCTTTGTTGTGCTGCCCCATCACAATGTGCTACCGTGAATCTATATATACAGCCTTCTTCTACAGGAAATGGATCCCTAAATCCAATCTCTATGCAAACTTACTCTGCAGGAATAACAATCAAGCAATTGAGCAATTAGCATTTAGCAATAGCATCTTAGCATCATAGCAATCATAGCATCAGTAGAATCATAATCATGGCTGCATTTTAGTTTTATTGTAGCTTTCATTCATCAGGTTTCATAGTAGCATAGATTACAGTAGCATCAATATCATCTAAAAATCACCATATAGAATTATATCATTGCATTTAGCATCATTCCATTATCTAGATTGGTGTTTTAACAATCACAATGCTTACCAAATCTGAGAGCCCTCTATGATTTAATAAATCTTTGGAGATAGGAAACAATGAGACGCTTTCAAGTTTTTTGTGCTTTAAATTAGTTAATTGTTGTTGAATTTTGATATAATGTTTCATTAAGAAGTGTTTTAGTTGTTTTTACTTATTTACTTATTTCACACTTACAGATATAACACCTCTGAACACCTTTGATCATCTCATACAAACCACACAAGCACATCTACAACCATGAAGAAATTCAGAGTAGAGTGCATTACAAAAATTTGTCACAATGTACACTCTCTTATTCAAATTTTCTCAAAAGTACATGGAAACCAAGTGAACCAGCTACATCAACAACACCTTATCAACTCCATAAACACCTTCTCATCAACACCTTATTGGCTTAGTGACCGCGACTACTTCCAGAAGGCTTATGTGGCTCATGTTGAAGCTCCTAACCAACCTCTTGACAGTCTATTGCTATACTCGCTTCCGAATTTAATTTCTCAGAATGACAATATGGGGATCCTAAGTGCTATCACGCCTGAGGAGGTTAAGCCGACCACATTCAGTATGAGGGCCTTCAAAGCTCTTGGCCCTGATGGTTTCCCTCCAGCTTTCTTTTAGACCTTCTTGGAGATTATTGGTGAGGACCTTGTTCTAGTTGCTCATGATTTCTTCAAAATTGGTAAGATTCTTAAGCAACTAAATCATACATTCATTGCTCTTATTCCCAAGATGGCCGATCCTCAACATATGGTTGATTTTTTCCCTATCAGCCTATGCAATACTTTTTATAAAATCCTCTCTAAAATTTTGGTCAACCGCATTAAACCACTCCTTGATAAAATTATCAGCCCTACTCAAAAAGGGTTTGTGCCTAGTAGGCATATCCTTGATGCTACCATCACAACACATGAACTAATTCACAACATGGATAGGTGCAACTATGCTAGCATGGCCCTTAAGCTTGACATCTCTAAGGCCTATGACAAGGTGATCTAGAATTTTGTCCCTAAATTTCTTGCTAAGTTTGGATTCAATCAATTAGTGATCAATCTTATTATGGAATGTGTTACTATAGTTAAGTACTCTATTTTGGTAAATGGTTCTCCTTTTAGGTTTTTTCATGCTGGGAGAGGTATTAGATAGGGAGACCCCATGTCTCCCTATTTGTTTATAATGGTAGCGGATGTTCTAAGCAGGAAATTCTCTAATATGATAACGAAGGGGTCCATAAAAGGAATTAAGGTGACTTCTACCCTTGGGCTGACTATGATTCAACAATTTGTGGATGATCCTTTTCTATTTGGGAAAGCCTCGGTGCTGGAAGCCAGGAAATGGAAAAATTGTCTCAACAACTATGCAACTTGTTCTGGACAATGCATTAACTACAATAAAAGCATGATTTACTTCTTTAACAACACTCCTAACCTACAAAATTGGGTGACTGTTGTTCTGGGTTGGCAGAGTGGTTCTCTCCCTTCAGTTTATCTTGGGTTACCCCTAACTATCAAAGAAGTCACTCCTGATTTTTGGAATTATATCCTTGAAAGGATTCAAAGGAAGCTTGCTGGGTGGAAAGGCTCTTTACTTAGCCATGCTAGTAAACTTCAGCTTCTTTCTGTTGTTTTTCAAGGTATCCCTATCTATTTCCTATCCATTTTTAGGATACCTAGATATATTGCTGAAAATTTTGAGAAAATCCAAAGGTCTTTCCTCTAGTTGGGCACTGAGGAAAAAAACAAGCTTGTTTTGGTTAAATGGGATAAGTTTTGTCAACCGAAAAGGTGTGGTGGTCTTGGGATAATAACCATTTCTAATTCTAATAAATCTCTTATAGCCAAAGTGGGTTGGGATCATCTGAGGGATACGAAGGATTGGTGTGAGATATTGAATGCAAAATACCTTTAGAACCAGTCATTGATTGAATTCCTTTCGGAGGCTCACCCTCCGGGGTCCTTGGTTTGGAAGGGAATTTGTAGTCTACATGACCTTATGAGGAATGGGATCGAATGGAAGATAGGTAATGGTAATAAAATCAGATTCTGGGAGGACTCTTGGTTACTTGACTCTCCATTGAAATCTTCTGAGCTCAAGTTTCTCAAGGGTTGGGCTCAATAAGTGTTTGGTATATATATTAGTGATTACCTGATTGGGCCCTTGAGAGCTAGGAAATTTTAATGACATTAGCCTTTGTTGTCCTTTATCCCCTAATTTGTGTCTTCTTTCCAAGATGCTGCAAGAGTTGCTCTCCCTCACTAGAATACCCCCTTCTCACTGTGGGGATGAGTTCTTTTGGATTCATGATAACCAGGGTGATCTTACTGTTAAATATGCTTACATTCAACTAACTTACTAGGGTGTGGTCAATGATCTATGGAAAAAGGTTTGGAATCGATACATGATACCAAAAGTTAACTTCTTTTGGTGGACTATATGTCATAACAAAATTCTTACATAGGACAATTTAAGGAAAAGGGGATTCCAGATCCCCAACAGATTCCTTTTGTGTAAATGCAACAAAGAATCGGTAGATCATCTATTGTTGCACTACCCTTTTGCAATAGAGGTGTGGGAGCTGGCTCTCAAAAAATTGGGGATTCAGTGGATTATGTGTAAGGACATCACATCTCTTATTTTGAGCTAGTCTGGACCCTTTACCCATCCTTTAACTGGTGAAATATGGAACCAAGTTCCTCCCATTATATGTTAGTGCTTATGGAAAGAGAGGAACAATAGGATCTTTAGGAACACTGAGATGAACCCGAAAGAGGTGTTTTGTATTAGAGCTTGGCTCATTGCGGAAAATATCTCTCTTCAAAGGGAAAACCCCAAATAAAGGTCCTACTGAGATGGAAATAAGAATAGCTAAAGCTTGGCATCAAAGCCTGGATGCCAATTCTTATGACAACTCCAAAATTCTAGCTCAGAGAGCCACTATTTGGAAACCCCCTGACAGGGGTTGGTTTAAACTAGATTTTGATGGGGCTAGTAAGGGAAACCTAGGTAGAGCAAGTATAGGAGGTGTGATTAGGGATCACAGAGGAAAGTTAGTGGCTAGTTATGTTGGGGGGATTGGTCTTCATTCTTCTATGATAGCGGAAGCTAGAGCGCTGTTAAAGGGCTTACAAATTGTTGTTTCCTTGGGGATAGAGAACCTACACATTGAAGGTGATTCTAAGTCCATTATTGATGCTATTAATTTTGATAGACTGTTGGGGTGGAACACTAAGGATATTCTTCTTGACATTAGATTCCTTGTGTCTAATTTACAATTAAAAGTGGCCAATCATATTTATAGAGAGGGGAGCCAAGTTGTTGACACCTTAGCCAATTTTGACACACACTGGAAATTGTCCAAATGCTGGAAACATTTAAGTATACTTCTACCTAATATTCAAAGTATTATAGTGAAGGAACAAAGCCCTTACTTGACCCATCATCAAAACACATGTGCTTAGTTGGATTTCTAGGGGGTCCACATGCTTATCTATTGGGGTATGTGGTCTTATTGTTTTGATGAGATGGATGACTAGTTGTATCGATGGGATGGATAACAAGTGGATTTTTTCAAATTATGGGATGGAGCCCATTTTGAAAAAGGAAATCATGATTTGTTGTGACAAGTACCAGATGATTAATTCTAAGTTGGACCATACTTGTCATAATCTCCTTATGGGGATCTACTTAAGCTCTTGGATCTTCAAATTCTTTGTTTTTAATTTTTATGTGACTTGTAATTATGAGACAAAGCTCCTTTTTGGCTTTTCTTTATCCTCTATTTTGGTTTCGGGCCTTATAGCTTCTATATGTGGTATAACTAAATTTGGTCAACCCTTAAATGCTATCAATTTGGAGATTTCTAACTATGGCCCCATGGCTATCTTTCCTAGATTTATGTGTTTATGCTACATGGAAGGAAATCCTTCCCTTCCTATCATGTCCTTTTTTCTTAGTCGTTTGTGCGAGGAAATCCTCATTAATGCCTCTGCTAAGTTTTTTTTAGGGAAATTATTTACTCATGTGTGTGACATGCCCTTAGGTTTGATTTCCAAAGACTATCGTTTATGGTTTAAATTCCTTATTGTGCGGGTGATTTTTCACCTTGCTATTATCTCTAACCTTCTATTTTTTCAGGGTTCCTAGTTATACTGTGTGCAGTGTGGAATAATGGGGGGTGATAGGGTGCAGACAAAACCAGATAATTATGACGAATTTTGCAAGGATTCGTTGGTCTGGCACATTTGTGTCGAAGGTGGCATTGCTCCTCTAATGGAGAGACTTATGGGCCATGACCCTAATCTATCGACCTAGTTCGTAAACTCTTGGAAGAATCGACATGTGTCTTTGGGTGGCATCTCCTTTATGGTGGATGAGGAAGTGATTGCGCAGGCGATGAGTCTCCAGTGCTCTGGCATGAAGCATCCAAAATATTCTAAGACCCAGGATAATAATAGTATGATATTTGTTTGTGGGGGATGAGACGTCGGTGCGCAACCAGTCTAGGTTTGAACGGGAGGCTCTTCCTCAGCCATGGAACCAGGTGTGTCTTGCTTTGATGAAATATGTCACTCTAGAAGGTAGGTACAAGACCTATTACTTCTACCATTTTCCCTTGTTGAATCACCTTAGGCATAAATTTTTACTGAGCTTTCCCTTTGTCCTACTTATGGACCTTGAAAACTTGGTCAAAAAATGTGTTGATCCTTTCACTTTAAATTCCAATGAACCTACTCCCCTGCCGCTCCACCAGGGTCTTATCCTAAGACTACCACTTTCATTTGGCTTTATGCCCTCCAAAACCCATTTCGGTCATCCGAATTGTGGAAATTGAGCCCCCCACTGTGACCAACTTATCTTTGGCCAAATCTAAAGGCCTTGTCAGGAAGAGTCACCCGGTCCCTGTCAATTCTCAGAAACCCAAACCAACTACTAAAAAACTTAAGGGTATCAAGGGAGCTGCCCAAACCAATGTGACAACTAGCCTATGTGACCTCAAGTCTACCCTTGCTAAGACTTCTAGTAAGCCTTCCCTGAAAAATAAAGGTAAGGAGGAGAAGGAGCCTTCGAATAAAGGGAAACATGTTGTGAGAAAGGACTCGTTGGGTGATATGGTGGTTGCGGAGACTATGGTTATTGGTTGTGATGCCATCATTCGACACTTTGGCAGGTTGGCAAAGAACAGGAAAAAAGTGTAGGTTAGAGATTTGGACACTAAAGAGGTGTTGTTAGACAACAAAGATAGTAGAGTTGAAGAGGTGTCGGAGGGTGAGGAAGGTGAGAAAGCTAGAGGTCCCTCCTCCATTCTTGACAAGGATAAAGCTTAGAAGGAGGTTTCAGCCTCTCACTCATCGGAACCGCTGGATATTGAGCAGAATGATTCTGACTACACTACGGGTGGTGGGGAGGATCTTTGTGTGTTGAAAGAAAGAATGGACAAACTAGACAAAAAAAATTATGGTTTGACCTGCTTCACGGTCAAGTTGGTTCACTGTGTCACTAGTACCCTATCGGTTTCCATGAAGGACGAGATGGAGATGAAGAAGACAGAAGACCACTAGGAGTCGATTGGTGATGGTATGGTTAAGCTTTTGTCTAAAAATTGGGAGAATTCTAGCTAGTTTGTTGTTGATCTGTTGTTGGTGTCATGCCCATAATTTTTGCTAGAAAGAAAAAACCCAGCAATTTTTTTTTCAACCTATATAAGAGTTGGGGAAGCTTCATTTGGATGCGATTTTGACTAACGAGTGATAGAAATTGATATCATTAAATATCTCCTTCCACCTAAGGAAATATAAAATAATTATACTCTATTATATCTTGGTTGAATTGAAATTAACATATTTATAAGATGTTACTACTAATGTTAACATTGACCTTAATACCCATGTTAAGAATTTATATTATTATTTTATATATATATATATATATACATATATTATTAACCAACATATGGTGATGATAGTTCCATGTTACAATAATACCTTTCAAATTCTTTGTGATGCAAGCTCATATCCAGTTATCGATATTTTGCATTTACCAACCAAAGGATATTAGCTCTCTACGGGCTTAATATAATAATTACGAATCCTACTGATAATATTATTAATTAACACTCCCACATTAATATCATTCAATAGGAATTACAATAGTATAAAATTGCTCAATTATCCCTTTCATAATCATATTAATATTACTTACTAATAAATTATATTCACATAAATATTTGAGGTATCTAATTATTACTTCATATTTATATTAATATCTTCAAGTTTCAGAGCTAAAGTCCACACATAGTAGCATTTGTTTATTATCATTTGACTCATGTTGAGTTTGAATGTCTCTAATAATAATTTTGTCCAAGTATTCATGATATAATAATTTAACTATCCATAATAACATCAATACAAATCTAACTTTCAAGAATTTCCATGAAGTTTAATTCATTTGAACTAAATATATTTTATTGTTGAGAAAACATTCTATCATATGGTGTATTTGTCCCAATATATTCTTATAAAGGAGAACAAAAGACAAATAGAAATAAATAAATCAAAATAAATAAGATATTATAAAAATAAAAAGTAAGTACCCCAATTAAAATCTTATCATATATACTACTCACTATAATAATAAGAAAAGTTTCATTCATTTATTTATTTATTTAATTTAACTAACATATGAATAACATACTAAATTCTAAAATAAAGCCTAAGTTCTTAAAGAAAGGATCTTAAGAGAAATAGCATGATTCCTTCTTTCTTTCTCCTTTTTTTAAAGAGAAACTTGAGAACTCCCTTATTTTTCTTTAAAGGATTTAAATGAATTGCTTAACTACTCACGGAGGGCCCTATTAAGTTTATTATGAATTTTAAACACAAGAACATATGAATTGAAGATTAAGAGACTTTAGTGGCGGGTGCACTAACTATCCATCCACTACAATCTTTTGAGTGATCTTCCCTAACGGAAAAGTGGGATTTAATTGCTAAGGAGAAATGCTAATAATGTTAAAAAAAATATAAATACAGGCATTGTTGTTATTAATTGATTGTATAATTATGCATCTCCTGGGGATATTAGCGATGTGACCAGATTTCGTGATAAAGAGTACCCAAAATCTCCCTGATGGTGTAGCGATGTGACCAGATTTCGTGATACGAGACTCTAATATGGTTTGACTACCAATATGTGCATCGTTACTAAGAGACAAGTTTTTTTTTTTTGTTCATACGCAAATATGAATTTATGTTGTGATGAGAAGATTTGGAGGTTATTTATTTAATCCCTCTAAGGGTTTCTAACGCTATGAGACATGGTAGTGATCAATGGAGACGTGCCCTCCACGGGGGCGAGCCCCCTCAACCCGAAGGCTCGTAGCCCCTCTATGATTAGGCTGCGACCCTCATAGAGAGCCGCCCCTCTACCCTATTCCCACCATTGCTATTTTTTATGTATGTATTTATTTATTTATTTATATCACGTATTGTTCCTTAGGAATTCGGTTTCGTTCACTGTAAGTTGTTCCTGACGTAGATTTAAGTTCCACTAGAAGTTTTATTAATAGTTTTTATCTATTGATACCTGTTTATACTATTTCATGCATATAATGTTATCTTATCTTGTCACAACACTTGTTCTATTTTTCACATTCTAGCCATAGTTACAGGTGTCATTATATTTTATTTATTTTCTATTCCCATAAGGCAATCAAAATGTCATTGTTTTCTTAATAGTCTAATCCTTTACACAATAAAAGTACTCTATTCATAATAGCAGTCATTATTAGTGAAGCTTATATAGAAGTCAACCTAAATTGTTTATGTTGCAAAAAGAACATATCAGGTCTAAAACAGTTAACATTACACCCATTGAAATTTTTGTTAATTATTGTGACAATCTAACTAAAATGAGTAAATTGCAACACTTCCCATGAGATTATAAATAAAATAAATGAGAGCCTATTTAGTTAATACAAGTTTATTTCTTTTAGTCATCAATATATTGTAAAAAAAATACAACATTTCCCTTTGTTCCACAAACTAGTGTCACCAATAATATCGAGAAGCAAAGTATTGCATGCCCAAAATAAGGTCTTGTTGTTTCCATTCCCTCATTTATCAATAGGATACTATCTTTTGATATTGCAAATAGTATTTGGAGATGCTAAGAGAGAAACCACACAAAGGGATAAGGCTTTCTCTTCTTTCTTTTGTGTATTGTTTTTCATTTATTCTTTTATGTTATATTATACATCGGCTTTCCATATTACTAATTTTTTTTAAGAAATACAACGAAGGACACACAATCAATTTGGGCTTGCTCTCCACCCTACTGTAATGATGTCATGGAGCCTCATGGGCTCTAGCCATACCCCAGAGCAAGGAATTATTTTAGCTCCATGAAGATAAATGGAGTATTTTCTCATTTTTTTTTAACAACGGATAAAAGTAACATAGCACAAATTTTATGCATCTAGGTTCTCTACTTTCTATTTTCCAACCATGATCCATGCACTATGTCACCTTTTTACAACCAATAAACAAAGGTAAATGAAAATAGGAAGAACTTATCTTCTTTATTTTACGTGGAGGGATTGAACTCTTTCAGCCATCTTTTTTGCAAGATGGTCCATCTTTGAACATTATCTTCCCAAAGAGGTGGACTTCTCTCCTCTTCCCATTCTTTCTATCATCTCCACTAAAGTTCTCCAAGAGGAGAAGTGGGTGATCCCCAAATCTTCCATCTTCTTGAGATATATATGGATCCTCCAAACCTACACTCTTTCCCACAAGTGCTCACACATGTGTGAGTCTTGTGTCAATTCCAAGAACTTTTGGGGAGTAGAAGGTTGAGAGTGACAAGTCACTGTTCCCAAGCCCCAACACTTTTTGAATTTTTCACATTCATGAATGTCGACTTTTGAGGGGTCTTTTCACACTCCAAGGACAAGTTCACATGGGTCAAAAAGGTTCCAAACCCATAGGTATAGGTCCTAGGGGTCTATTCTTGTTCAAAACCCAAGGAAATTGATTCAATAATCCCTTTTTAAAACCCACACAAAAATCCATACGAATTTTGATCTTAACCAAGGGTTCCAACCCCAACCAAACTCACATCACATGTCCTATAATTGGATTCTATTCAATCACCCAACCAATAGTAAAGCCTCAAACCATTCTAAGTCAAATAGGGCTACACTTAGAACTTCCCAAAGATGTATTTGATTTGATTCCAACATTTATCTATCCTCATCTTTGCATATTTGATTTTCGACCTTTAATGTTAATCCCACATCGACTCACTTAATTTCCTGCACAACGTAATTAAGCACAATTAGACATAATAATAAACAACATTAATTTTAAATCAAATCTTCACAATTTTATTCATGAATCATTTACATAGCTAATTACTCTTCCAATGTAATACGACACAACAATTATCTTATTTCAAATTCATCTTATAAGTTTGAATCTTATTCAATAATTCACATGCACCTACATCTTCATTAAGTAAAATAAAAATGATATAACCTTAAGTAAAAATAAACTACAAGGTTGATGTTAGACAATCCCTTATTTATCACTCACAATAGATCTAACCATCTATTTAGGAGAAGTGTATAACAATTTAAGGATGTATTAGTCACATTCAAGGCGGGGTCGTATAGTTGGTCTGTGCGCTATTAGTCTGCATTTGTTTTTTGGTTAGGTGTTTTGTTTTAATGATTTTTTGATCTTGGACTCTATTGGCCCTTGTGGCTCTTTGTGAAGGGTACAACACCCTGAAAATGTTGCTTACTTTATCAAAAATACCAAACTAGAGATTTTAACAATCTCTCCATCTATAATACCAACAATTGTTAGTGTGAATATTAAAGTCTTGTATCTAGTAATTTATTCCACTAGGGAATTAGGGGACATATTCACATGTTAATTTTACTTAGGATATAATATTCTTCTAGAAGGATGAGTTGTCTTATCTAGAACTTATCTTATCCATGCATGATTTCCTAGGTAGTTAGTTAGTTGTCACATGTTATAGGATTAAGACACATGTCACAATCTTGTTGCATTTTATCCCCCACCTTTCCTATATAATCAAGGCATCATATGAACTTTGATATATTTAGTTTGGCATTCTTGCATCTTTAATGATAGCATGATATTTCTACCATTTCTCTCTTCTAGAAGTTATTTTTTCTTGTAGGTGATCTTGGGGTGTTTGAGGAGTTCACTATAAACTCCTACAAAAATCTCCCCATTTATAACACCTACTCAACACCACACTAGAGGTTGACATAGGTTGAAATAAATGACAACACTAAAGACAACATAGTGCAACACTTCAACAAACTCCTTGTTGACATCAATGACAACACTGCAACAATCTCCAACAGTTGGTAACTTCAAGAGTTCACAAAGTTAACGAAAGAGTGACATAGGTTCATGATTTCTTTATTTTTTTAAAATGTGATAAGATGAAGAAGAGGAGAAAGAAGTGAAGAGAAAAAGGAGAAAAGTGGCCAAGTTATAAATGTCTTAAATTTCATAACTTTGTGAACTCTATGAAACTATGATATGGTTTGTGAAAGGTCATAATTTCTAATAAATAAGTTGTGGATGGGTGTGATGAATTTTAAAACTACAAAAAAGGGTGCCAAAATATTTTTTTTGCACCATTCCTACATGACCTAGAGAACCATTAAGAATCCATTGAGGCCCTACAACTACCCAATAAATATTTTCCTACCTAAAATAATAGTTTTTCAAAATATGTTGATTCACATGCAAAAATAGAAAATAAAAATGACCCATGCAACCATTAATGCAATAATTAAAACTATAATTCTTCATGGTTTTCATGACCTCAATTGCAATGGAGTTCACAATATTTTCCCTAGAAATTAGCATGATAGGTTAGTTATTTTTTGGTGGTTCATCTTGTGATCTTTGATTGTTCAAAATGTGTCACCCATCTATGGGGGGACTATCTTTGGAATATTTTCTATATATTGTTATATTTTCATGTTTGAAAGAATAAAAAAAGAAAGAGAAAGAGAAAGAGAAATATTTGCAAGGAGATCTAGGGTTTAAAATCTTCTAACTCTAGGTATAGCATTTTGATGCTATAATTATTTGGGTTCATCCCAAATTTGTAATAAATATTTCCAACCTTTGAAGAGAGGATTATTAAAGGAAAAATCAACCTTGATTGAATGTATCCCTATGCATACTTTGAATTTCTAGATATGTTGATGATTACTTAGCTAATCAGATAATTGTGAAATCCTTCTAAGGTTGTGTGATGTATTTTTTTAGGAAAATAAAGGAAACATATGGGTATGCTAATGGATTTGTAAGTAGACTATTTAATATTCTACAAACATATGTTGTATTTTTTAATATATGTGTAAAACCTAGATTGTTTTTGCATTTAGGAAGATAGTATTTTGTGGTATCTTCATTAAGATATCACCATTTTTTTCAGCTATTACACATTTTGTATGAATTTTGAAATCTATTTTCCAACTAGATATAGGAATTAGTCTTCTACTAGATGCACCCATCCAATCATCCACTATTGTATTTGACTACAAATTCTGATGAATGTTCGTTGAAATTTTGATAAAATATTGTCGAATTTCTGACGAAACATTGCTTTAAATTTTGTCGCTTTAGCGACCAACTTTTATTCGTCGAAACCACGACCCAACATTGCTGGTCAATGCCACAGAAAATGGTGATGATTTTCGTCACAAAATTGACAATACTTCATCCATTTATTGACGGAAAAAAACACAAAAACATTGCAGAGTTCCATTTGAAAGCATTGAAACAACAACAAACATTCGTCATTTTTCTAATGAGGGGGAGTTGACATTGCAACGAAAAATTGTGTCGAAGGTATAGCAACCTCGTTGCAATTTTTTTGTTTTGTCAGACTGGTTCATCAAAATTTTGACGAAACATTTTAGTTTTAAAAAATAAAATTATTTATCTACCACCATAGTGAAAAGTTAGCAATTGCATTTTATTTGTTAAACATGGCCCCTGGTACAACTATTAGAGTTTAGGGTTTAGGGTTTAGGGTTTAGGGTTAACTAGTTTTTTTTTCTTAGACTATGAACACCTTACATATCAAAAAGGAAGGCACCTACAAAAAGAAGGTGACCAACCCTTTTAGTATGGAAAATGTGTATAGTCCTACTTGAAAAACTAAACAAAATAAATTCATAGTTCACAAACATGTTATCTATCCAAATGTCGATAAATAAAAAATTCACTTACATAATTGGCACATAATGTTTTCTGAAAGTTGTTTAGGCTCTTCACAATGCTTTTCCAGTGACCAATCAAAGTTTTTTGTGCTACTGCATTGGCATGAGACCTAGAAGACCCTTTGATCAAACTTGCTCTAGATGTTCTTGGCGCCTGTATACAAAACATAAGGTAATGAAATTTGTAACTGAGTGTAATATATTTTCCATAAAAAATAGTCCACCTTCAAAAAAACTCCATATTCTAGTATTTGTTAACATCCCTGACTCCATCCAATGCAGAATAATATAAAAGACATTAATAGAAGTTGATGGTCTCCCATTTCTAATAGTCTAAAGATATCAGGGTTTTAAAATTTTAAATTAACAAGAGAAGTTCAAAGTAATTGTCATTATTTATTTTTTCAGTCAACATTGAAACAATTCTAATTAAGAGATGTCAACAAACCTGAATGCATAATCCAAGCAAAGGTGAAATTTCCTTCTTCAAATTACACGGATCATTCCATAATTTTTTTCTACATAGGCTGTAAGTTGTTGCTTAAAAAGAAAAGTTGGATATTTTGCTTTTACTTGTCGTGAAGCATCTAAACCACCAATTGTCACACCATTTCCCAATGAGAGCCCCGTGCTTGATGGAATTGTTTGAAAACCCTGTTAAAACAGTGTAAAATATGTTAAATGTAACTAAATACTAGCCATAGTGGTTCAATAATATGGTAATTAAACAAAAAAATCTCACACTAGCCATCCTTCCAAATAAACCAGATGAAGATGATCTATGACCTTGAGGGGTCATGTCAGCTGCACCACTTTCTTTTAGTGTGCGTTGTAGGAACAAAAGTAAAGTAGATGCATTTTGATAACCAATAAGCAAAAACATCATTGCTCTCCTGAGTCTTTAAAATACAAAAAACATTATGTCAGCATTAAAAAAAAATAGAAGAGTATTCATGGAGAAATCCAATAAGATTTTAATATGATTTGTTGATAAGTGATAGTTGATAAGAGATATACATTCTCACATAAACTACTCAGTACTGGGGAAATGCAGAATCAATGATACCCCAATTGTTGAACCAATCGTTTGAATGATACAATAAAAAACACTTGTTATTTCAATTTCAAATGAACGCCATTGGAGAAGTGACTTATAGATGATACATGCAACTATAGGTCTTCCATTACTAAAGCCAACATCTTCTATGATACACTTGATGAATTCATCTTGATTTTCCTGAAACCAAAATAACAAAAAAATGTAGTGTAAGGGAAAAAAAATTGCCAGAGCTTTATAATATAATGTGCCTAAGCAAAAAAGTGATATAACTGGAAATACAAATAGAAGAGATAGATAATCCTCCAGAAGGTCAGAATCATATACTTGTTTCTTGTCAATGAGAGTCTTATGTGGCCTCTGCTCTCCATTAGTGAGCTCTTTCAAGGTAGACATAGGAGTCTGTGAATTTTTCCAGACACATCTATTGGTTAAAATATTATTAAAAAATGATATTACTTATTTAAAATCAGGAGGAGATAACTAAAATTATACATAAAAAGATTTTTTTTTCCACTAGAGGTACTTACTCCTGCAGGCTTAACTTCACCATTTAGCATATGGCCATTCTCTAGAGTCCTATGCAAAATAGAAAAAGTAGGGAAAATCACTTGAAAAATATGACAAAATAGTACCTATCACCTATATGAACAAAAATTCAACCATACCATCTTGTACATTTCTGCTAGATAACCTAAATTACAAGTGGAAACTTAACCTCCTTGAGTTAACATCACAAGCCAAACTAGCTTTGATCTCTACTAATTGTTTCAAGATCATTGCCCATACACAGAAATTTGTGCTTCTCATAGTCCACAAATGCACCTACACAAGCAAGTACACAAAATAATAGTGCTCACAAATATGCCAACCCCATTGCAACAACAGGTTCAAATAGTGTAAGTTTCAAACAGTAAAGAGATTGATGAAAGATAGAGGAATTAAAAAGATACTTGGATGTAGTTGGATTGAATGCCGAAAAATGGTACATGTTTTTTGTGTAGGAGACATATCACATCCACAAACATGGCAAAGCTATGCAAAGTAGGAGAAATTGGCTTAGAAAATGAAGGCATCAGGGTAAAAAGAATCATTTTTCTGCCACCATAGTGAAAAGTTAGCACTTTCTTTCATCTTTGCATATTGGTTTGATGCTTCAAACAATGCATTTCTTATATTGAAAAGTGCATTACCTTATTGAGCTTCTCTTTGTTTTGAGAATAGTTTAATATTCTCTTCTTAATAGGGCCAACCACATGACAGTGGAAGCTCATTTGGCCCTTCGCCCCCCCTCACATCACTCTCACTTCCCCATACCCGATCATATAACATTAATCGTTCATTCATCCATTAGTAACATATAACATTCATTCATTCATTCATCCATTAATAACATATAACATTCATTCATCCATCCATTAATAACATATAACATTCATTCATTAACATATAACATTAATTCATTAACATATTCACATTCATTCATTAACATATAACATTCATTCTTTTAGTTTTTACATATTATCAAAAATATGGTTGTCATAATATGATTACAATCAATTTTTTTTCTTTTTTCTTTTTTGAAGCTAAAAAAAGCTAAAGTGGAGTATCATTTTCTAAATTAGTTGTCCCCACTTCAGTTGTTCTACCCTTTGCTCGTGATCTTAATGTACACCTAGTCATGTACTCACAACGTGGAGGCCGTTGCAAGGGGCAATCTGCTACAATAACAAAGAAATGTTAAATTGATATGTTTTATTATTATTGTTACAAGTATTTCATTAATTAAAAGAACATTAGAGTGGTGCTCTTTACCTGATAGGGCCACATCATGTTCCTAATCTTGTCTTATATCCTCATGCTCAACATTATTGAACACCCTCTAAATCCTAATTTGGAGTTGAAACATGAAAGGTTACAATAATTAATACACCAATTGCAATTAAATATGTTTAAAAGAACATTAGAATGGTCCTCTTTACCTGATGGGGCCACATCATGTTCTTGATCTTGTCTAGCCTGATCATGCTCAACATGTTGATCATGCTCTACATGCTCTAAAGTTGAAACATGAAAGGTTACATTAATTAATACACCAATTGCAATTAAAGATGTTTAATTGTATTAATCCATACTACGTTTTGTATAGCACATGAATACATCCAGTACCGGGATGCACACCATGACCTTCATTTGTAGGTTGTGCTCCACCCTCACCATGTTGCATTCCAATTTCATGTGCAGTATTATCATTGCTTGCCTGTTTAAAACAAATAGGCACATAATTACTTTATGGTTGAAATTAATATTGAATAGATTGCACAAGTATTCAATTTTAAATAAACTTCATTGAGTTTATTTACCTGTGTGTCGGATGCAGTGGAAGCTTGTGTTTTCCTAGTCAAGATTCATAGGCATTCAGCCACGGCTCCATAGCCTTGCTGGAAGGAAACCTTCAAGTCTTCTTCTGTGGGCACTCTGTTGAATACAAAGCCCTGCATTTTTGCATAAGATCATGAATTTTGCTTCTATGGTGTGATTAAACCAAAATTGTTTGCAATTTATTATTTGGATGCAATATTTTATTTATTGATACTTACAATTCATGCGGGTGATTTCATATAACCACCAGAGCCAAGATTGTGCTACCCATTTTTTTCTAGTCTTGCCTTTGTTGCCTTCGATGTGTTGAGCAACCTATGAAAAGTTTGAAATATGTTAGATTATGTAAAAAGAAAGATTAATCAGTATATAATTACATTGTTGATAGTATCACATACCTTCTTTGGCCCAATGGTGTCTTTCCTTTTTTCTTTTCAACCTTCTCCTTTCCATCTGACACCAGGTCCTTCCACTCCCTCTCCGAAATCATGGGGGGATGCTTGTACTTTTTGTTCTCCTCTAAATGTGACCTATATTGGTCCCTCACATACTTTAGATAGGTTCTACCTTTCTTAAGGACCTTGGTTTGGTTGAATGTGTTATTACCGAACATCACAACTAAACAGTTAATGAGCTCATATTTTAAATATAGATTTTAGGCATTCCACCGTGTACGTATGGTGGGCCCAAAGATCTCCAATGTAATATCAGTTAGATGTTTATAAAAAACATCATTTCCTGCAAAATGATCATGGGATCATTAGTCTAAAAAGAGTGATCAATAAGTAAATTTCAATTGGATTACATATAATAATAATTAAAACATTTTAAAGTACCTGGGACCTTCTCTATTTTTATGGGAATGAAATCCTCTGTCACCACAAATGTGACCAGAAATGTTCCCATACTAGTAATACAGGAAGATCCAGGAAATGCTGCTAAAACATCACCATTACTAGTGGCCTTTGCATCCCTAGGTACATGTCTTGACGCATGTTTTGGCATGTGTTCACTGCTAGAGGGTGCACTACCTGATGTCTGCATGCTATGTGTTTCTGAAATTTCAGTTGATAATATAGGCACGGATGATGAGGTCAGATGATGTGATGTATGCATAGGAAAATCAAGATCGACACTTGTACCAACCCCTACTCCCTAGGCAACACCTGCAGTACCCTGATCATGACCAGTAGCATCATGAGGACACAAAAAATCCTATAAAAACAACACATATTTTAGTTTATGAAATAAAAGAGTAGAAAATATAAAACCATGAATGAACTTAATTAAAGACCTCATGACAGCTTACTTGCAAGTTCTATGCTCTCTCAGTCAATATTTTAACCCTCTCTCATATCTCATTTGTTTGAGGCACTATGAATAAAAACTGAAGGATTTCTTCATTGCATTTTTTTGGGGTCTTCCTTATCATATCTAGAGGGTTTACGGAATATGCGATGTCATCATCACATAATAGTGACTGCACCTCCCTATGGATGCTCTCCTCTATTGTTGATGCCTTTCCCCGATCAGCCGACTACAACAAGAATATTAAAAACATTATCAAAATTAACCCAATAAACTTATGAACATAACATAATAATAATAAAAATTGCTCGTATCTAATTTGTACAATTACAATGAGGTAAAACTGTTGGGTAGAAATGCCTGAAGATGCATCACAATCTGTGCTCTAGGTTGGAGCCTTCCCTGTATGATCAATGTCCCACTGTGACAAAAATTAAATATAAAAAATATTACTAAAATGAAACCAATAGACATATGAAAATAATAATAATAATAAAATGGTATATTGGAGTCATTAATTGGAGGTTAGGTAAAATGGTATATAGTACGTACCACCCCCTTAGTAACTGTGTTTGTTTCTATGCGATTCAAATTGCAATCGATTAGCAACTCTTCCCTTGCAATTATTAATTTTATTGCACATACGAATACACAGTTTCCCTCGCGTGCCTCAAATATACAATTGGGTTGCTTATTTGTTGACCCAAGTCGTGTAATGTTTATAAACCCTACAATATTCCCTTATGCTTTTGGCCTTCTGTCAATGTACATAGCCACTCCTTTATTTTGATCCTTATCTTTTAGTTGTATATAATTTGTTGACAATGCATACCTATGCATACTTCGTGTATATCTAACCAGCTACATCCAATCTTTGTAACTGTAACAGGGTCTGACATACTCCATCAATTCAGTAAGTTTGTTGTAACAGACCTTTATGCCATCCATGCAAAATAGGTCCAAACCATGTAATGACGATGGTGTTATGTGATATATCCTCTCGTTGACACAAAAATTAGTGTTTATTGGATGAAGTTCCTTGGGTACCCATTGTTTCCGTAGATGTTTGTACCTCAAGGGCACGTCGATGTCACCTATGCTCTCATCATCATAAGAACATGCCCCCCCTTCAGCAAGAAAAAAATCCACGCATTTACAAAATTTTCTTCTAGTCTTTTGATCTCTAGTTGATCTCCCTCTTTTAGACCTACTACATGTCTCACTTTCCTCTTCTCTTCCTAAATTTCCCTCACTCGAGGAAGACAGATCTGAAAAATACCTATTTGGTGGTACCTGCACTCATAAGGATGTTGGATGAAGTTCTTTCATGGTGATGTGATCCCAAGGTGACATTATGATTATTCTATCATTTCATTGCTAGAATTTGATAGGTTATAAGGTAATCAAGTCTTGATAGTTTGCAAGTTATTGTTACTACCATCCAAATGTGTCCATCACAAATCAAATCAATGTATGAAGGAGATTGTCCCTTGCAATTAATGACTTTAAAATGTCATTATTTTACAACCTAACACAAACATGGAGTTTGGGAGATGCAGTTCACAATAGCTGAGGCTATGGAAGCCTAAAAGACCTAGACTCAATGATGAATTTTCCTACATGAACAATGTATGACAATGTTCCAAGTATTTTTGCATGACAATTGAGGGGAAAAGGTAATGAATGATAGTCATTATTAGTCTCATAGTCTCACAGTCTTAATCCAAGTTATTTGATTTACTAGACTTCTACTTAACGTTTTAACTCCCAAACTTTGTAACCGGTGTTAAATGTGACTATGGTCCACCTGTTACACAACCAAGGCCTCCAATGTATTCTCTAATTGTAATCAAAGGAATTTTTCTCTTCATTCAAGTAAATAAACGTGAAGGGAAACACCACCAAGTAGTTTATTGGACACCTACATGACTAAAAATAGCAGCAAATTTACATTTAATGCAAATTTCCATTGACATTTTTTGTAGTGTGCAGAAGAATGGTTTCACCATACATAATATTTTGGTTTAAGTTGTCTTGAAAAATATGAATTAGAACACTAATAGACATAATTCAGGTGCACGTGTGAGGTGGTTCAGCCATCTTGGATTGATAAACTCCATATGTCTAAGTGGTTAATGGGGAGGGAGTGTGTACAAGGCTTGGTTAAGTCATCATAAGTTTATGCTTTGACGATAAAAATTGTTTAAGTCATCTTAAATCTTCCTATATCTAATTGCTAGGAGACTTTTGGTATGTTTTAAGGTAGGATGAGTGGTTGCATCAATGTTCTAGTTATCTATGACAAGGTTTCAACATCTTCAAATAGTGAAAGTTAGTGCTCATAGTCATTTGAAACAACAACATTTTGATTATGTATGATGGTACGATTTGATTTAACTTCAAACCTTGGAGCTTTTCCCATACCCATAAGATCTTCTCGTACACAAATTTATTACAAGAATGGGGGTGCCAATGTACAAGAAGATCTTTGGAAAGGCATGAAAATTGCAAGTTAAAGAGAATGGGGGTGCCAATATAAAATATATAAATCACTTACAGTACTCATAATTGTCCCTTGGTCGTCGATTTTACCTAAGTGCCCTCAACCTCGTCACTCTGGCTTTCCTCCTGCCCTTTTGCACTAAGCTATGTGTGCTCTTGGCGTGGGTATTGATATGCAGGTTTTTCACTCCTCCAAACTCTTCCTAGTCGCTGGTATTGACCTTTCACTTCTCCAATTTGACGAGCTACAACTTGAAAATAAGGTTAAGTATATATTAGCTATATTTTACATAATAAATAATATAATTATTCTACTAATTATAATTATATATTATATTCTTTAACAAAATTATTAAATACATATAAAATTATTATAATTAATAATTAATAATAAATAATAAGTATATTTTTATATAATACAAAATATAATTAATATAATATATATTTAATATAATAGTAATATTAGATTAAATTATATATAATATAATTATATTTATTATTATATAATAGTATATATAGGATTTTACCATTACACTATAGCTAGTTTACCATTAAATGGTAGTTGAAACTTGTTTTCCAATGACACAATAGTGGTTTTGAGGCATGAGATTTGTTTCAAGCTCAAAACTCATAATATATGTAGCCTATTAGCTAATACAAAGAGAAACTAAAAATATAGAGAATGAGAGAAAGAGATGAACTTAGATAGATAGGGAGAGAGAGAGAGAGAGAGAGAGCATGAGAGAGAAATATAAGAGATACAAAGGAAAAGAGAGAGAGGGAAAAGATAAACTAAATTTTGATTGGTTGTTTCATGTCAACAATCCAAGGATGGCATGTGCCCTTGGGGAGTTATGCTCAAGGTAGCATGCCATTTGATTAAAGATATGATAATTCTCCTTTAAGACCTCTTCAATGTACCCATTGCACACTTAAGGAGACAAAGATATGGAGAGAGAAAGAGAGAAAGAGAAAGGAAGAGAAAAGGGAGAGGGAGATAGAGATAAGATATATATAGGTGGAGAGAGAAAAAAGAGAAAGAGAGCAAGAGAGAGGAATCAAAATGAGACAAAGGAGGAGCAAAGATAGAAATAAAGGGATAAAAAGAGGGATACAGAGAAAAAAAGAGAGAAGAGAGAGAAATAAAGATAGAGATAAAGATAAATAGAAATAGAGAGATAAAGATGGAGACAGAGATATAGAGAGATAGATATAGAGAGAGATATGTAGACATATAGAGGAATAAAGAGGGACAAAGAGAGGTAGAGATAGTGAGGTAGATAGAGAAAAAATATAGATAAAGAAAAATAGAGAGAAAAGAGGAGAGATACATAGATAGAGATAGTCACATAAAGAGATAGAGAGATAAAGATAAATACAGGGAATAAAATATAGAGAGAGAGGGAGATAATGAGAAACATACAAATAGAACGGGAGACAAAGAGATAGAGAGACGTAGAGAGAAAAAGATATAAGGATGAATAGATAGAAATATAGGGAGAGTGATTGATATATCTCTCCCTGTCGCTCTCTATCTCTCTATATCTCCCACTATAGACACATAAAAATGGCCTAGACTCGCAAACCATATTTTTATGTCTTATCATATTTCGTCTATAGTCCAAATTCAACTATTAATTAAATAATTCATAATTATTTAATTAATTCATATCTTTTATTCTTCTTTATTATTTAAATAAATAAATTTTATTTATTTATTTAAAAGTGTCACTAATTATCTAATGTCTCTCATAATTAAATAAATTTCTTAATTTATTTAATTATCCTTGTCCATTATTTCCTCCTAATTTTTTAAATAAACAAGTTTTATTTATTTAATGCGTCATTAATATCTCATGACCTCTTATAATTAAATAAATTCTTTAATTTATTTAATTATCGTCCACCATCACTTTTTCCGATTTTAAATAAAGATATTTATTTAAAATTGTCCACTCCCTATCTCTTGGCTTTTTTTAATTTAAATAAAATCATTTATTTAAATTATCCCACTTTCTAATTTTCCCGCTTTTTAGTAAATGATTAAATATTTTAATTATTTACTGTCACATGATTTTTCCTCCTTTTTGAGTTAAATTTGTTTTTAATTCAAAATAATCTTTTTCCTTCAAAAAATCAAATAACTTTTATTTGATTCCTGATTTTTCCAAATTTGCTTTTCAGTTCAACTCTTATCTTTTTTATTTTTCGAATCTCACAAATCAGGTAGTCTTTATCTTCTTGATTTTCAAAAATCTTTATTTTTCTGACTAATTATCTCATTTATTCTCCATCGCCGATTCAATCTTCTCAAATGACATCTTGACCACTCATTTAATAATTTTTCCCTAACCCTAATTAGGATTTGTCACATTAAATCTCATCCTCTGATTTTAGGCTTCTATCAAAATTCAATCTCGTCCATCCATTCAAAATTGCATTTTCTATAAAATGCCAATTTTGCTCACATTTTTGGACTTACACATGAACTTTGTTATTCTGACGCATTGATGCTTAGAGTTTATTTGGAATTTTAATTATTTTTTCATAGGCATAGACACTTAGATTTCATTTAGTTACTCCAAATCCTTCAAAGCTTATGTAGGACATTGTCATAGTCGAAGATTACTCGCACATTGAATCTGAGGGCAACACAACAATCAGCAAGTTAAAAGGTGCTATGAAGGTAAATCATGGAAGCTTCGATGACAGGTATAATCATTTTTTTTGTTTTTAGTTTCCTTTGTTCTTGATAGCTTCTTTGGGTTTTGTGCTTTGATATTTGATAACCTAAAAATCTAAAAATAACCCTTAGATACATTGGTGAACCCGACTATTCTTTTTTTGTTTTGTACGATTTTTTATGTATTATATTTTTTTACAGGAACAGGTACGGAACGACACATTTGAGTTTTCTCGAGCCGCATCGGATGTGTCGTGACACATTCAATAACCTAAATGATGCAATCACTCTGAGGTGACGCATTAGCAGTACGGAACACCGCATTCAACAGAAATGTGACGCATTCGCTCTACTACAATGCATCTACCTAGTGAATTTTTTTTTCTTCCCTTTGGCTTTCTGGTTTCTTTCCTTTTATGTTTGCATTTTGTTTTCTATTTTTTTGTTCTTATCTTTTCTGTTGGGCATTCTTGTTTTTCTTTTCTAGCATAGGATTTTGTGTTATTAATTTTTATTTGTAGCATGTGGCGTTAGCATTTTCGCGGGTCAAAGACATTTGATGAAACTACTGACATGTGATTTTGCAACTACGTTTGTCGAAGATTTATCACTTAGACCATTTGTTTTTTATTTTTAGTTTAGGAATATTTCCTTTGGTGCACTAAAATAAACTTTGTCTACAAGTGTTTGACTATGTTTGAACAAATGGTAGGTGATTATGCTCTCATCTTGTGAAAACTTGGTGATCAGAAAACTAGACCCATTTTATTGTTATAAAACCCTAATGCAATAACCGGAGTATCCTCTCCCCTTGCATAGTAATGTGATCTTGGGTGTAAGAGAAATGATTATATCCTTTAGAAATTGGGCCTGCTTGGGGATTTCATCACCCCAACACGACTCAAACTAGCAACGGAGCTAAAGCCAAGCTACCCCCGACCAGTATATAAATGTGAATCTTAAGGGAAAACCTAAGATTACGAGTGTGGATGTGTCATACAGACAGATTTTTACTCCCATAAACCCTGTTGAGCTTAACCTCTTTAGGCTGGAATGCCACCTAATCGGTGGTTAATCTCTTGCCCCATGTATGGCCACTCAAACGGGGGTCCCAAATTAAAAACTCTTGTGTAGTAAGCCCAAAACCTTCTATTTGCTAGTACATCACCGGTCGGTGTGAAGCCTTCCACGTCTTCATAGTCTTTAGTAGAGGTGATCAATCTGCCATGGGAGTTTCATGGGGGTTGGAAGCTTGGTTGGCCTGAGAAGAGAGTGCACTATGAGGGGGAGCCCGTGCAACCAAGCTTCTGGATTCACACACTACTGATATGCAGCTAGGGAAACCCATGTGGAGTCTAGCGAATACTATCATGGCCTAACCTAGGATAGTACTTGTTCTCTTGTGTGTTTGTTTAATTTTCAAAATATAGTCAAACTTTCAACAATTCGGGTTTTTAACCACAACATCAGAAAATTGACTTTTTAGCATCCTGAGACACATTTGTCAAACCGCATTCACTCTATCACACCACATTTGCCAAAATTTGCAACGCATTTGCTCTAACAAGCTACATTTACTGCTCCAAACACCGCATTTTCTAATCTTAAACTTCATTCACCTTTTGTAAAGCCGCATTCGACATACTAAACCGCATTTGACTTTTTGAAAGCCACATTTGCAAAACTGAACCACATTCACCATTCCCAGAGCCGCATTTGATAGATGCAACACATATGCTTCCTGTAATGACACATTTGCTTGTCAACAAAGCAAACCCTATTTCAGACTACAATCTAAGTCTAGACATCTTGGCCTACTATTAAAAATCTTTTTCAAAAGTATTTGTCAGAAACTAGAATCGTAATTGCTCAAAACGTCCATCATTTGCATTCATTAGCTTGCACTTTAACCATATGTTTAAAATTCCCATATTTTAGTTGCATTCCTTAGGCATCATAATCATCATTTTTCCTTAGGCTTCATTTTGGGAAAACTTTGGATTAGGCCAAATCTCCTCACTTTGCAAAAACCAATCATTTTCAAAATTAGGGTATCTTGGGACATAGTCATTATTCCTATTTTCGGTCATTGTCATTTTTGTGAGAACCTCCAACTCAACAGTCTAGTTAGGTAGGCTCATTTGTCATTTTGACCTCATCATTTAGTCCCTTTAGCAAGCCCTTTTGATAACCTAAATTTAGACATACGTCAAGCTTAGAGTGGTCAGATAAACCTTTCTCCAATCATTGTCTAAACTTAGTCATCATTTAACTTAGACTTTGCATTGTCCAAACCTAGTCCTCATTTTGAACCTAGACTTTGCATTAATCACCTTACTCCTTCGTCAACATTACCATCTTAGTCCTCATTCGATACTTTGGATTTGACAACCTTGTCATTTTGCATCAATCATCTCCTTAGTCATCACCTTGCATTGTCATCCATCAAAATACAAAAATACAAAAAAAAAAAACATAGGGTAGTATCATCCTTGCATTTCGTCATCATTTTCATTACCTCATTTGAGCAATTCCCTTTTATGGTGGAAAATAGACTCCAAAGAAAGAAAAGACAAATGGAAAACTTTGGACAAGATTCTAATTCCAATGTCACCAATCCCACTTATGACCCAAATTAGACTTTTGATGACCCATTTAGCAACATGAATAATCAACCTCTCACGACCATACCATCCTCATCAAACAACCCTTTTCAACCATTCTTATGTAAGGATGAATATGGACAAATACTTGAGGAAAACCTAGAGGTAGCAGCACAAGATCTGGAGGCAGCCTACTTTGTCGAACAAATGGTCTTATATGACAAAGATAGATATTTGGCCATACTTTTAAGTCAAGGAGCCAAATTTCCTCAAGGATTAGACATTGATACCTTGAGATCGACATCTCCTACCAATAACATCAACAATACACATAACATGTCAAATAATGGTCAACCTCCAAGCAACACAAGCAATACCTTTTTTGATGCTACCTCACAAAATGTCACGACGACCATGAGTGCTACCTCCAACATTCCAAATAATTCCAATTCAATAAACACTACATCCATTGGAGGCTCACAATCCGTCACAGTGCCCACAATATCCACAACACCATCACAATCGGCCGAAACCACCTTTGGCTCCTTGCCAGTGCGGGCAAGTTATTCCAATCCTCTTTTTACCACTACGGTAAATGCCATGGGGGCATCATCAAGCCATATAAATCCTCCATTGACAACTACATTTAATACCATGAGTACATCTTCATCATATCCTCTCATTGGTATCTCACAAAATATTTTGGGTGGAGGCAAACAATGTATCTTTATTCAAGGACAACAACAAAATTTTAACTAGTCAACACAGTCTAATGCCATCACCTCCCAAGGACAAAATACGACCATAGCCCTTGTACAAACCCAACAATTTGGACAAGGCAGTCAATACAAACAACCTATGGAATCATTCATACATCAAAATATTCAAGGTGACCATATTCCCTAAATATCAACCCAAATGGATAGGGGACACATCCCAACATACTCATCCCATATTCATACCAACCAACATGCCCCCAATCTAAACTTTCAATACCAACAACACGCAAATCAAAACACATCACACATGTCACAACAATCCATCCCTCAATAACACACCAACATCCACTCACAAAAAATGGGGACCTATGGTGTACCAATCAATCCTATGTATGGGACCACAAATGAACCTATAATTGATGCCTTACAAGCAAAATTGATGGGTCTAGAGAAGACCATAGAAAACATACAAATATCCAGAAAAAAATAAGAAGTGTCATATGATCTATCCGTATATCCCTTCGACATGAACTTATACATGCCACCATTTCCTCTGGGATATGTGTCACCTAATTTTAACAAATATAGAGGAAATAAAAAACCCCATTGAACATGTCCGCGAATTTGCAACCAACTGTATGGACGTCACCTATGAACAAACATAATTGATGAGACTTTTTTCTAAAAGTCTTGTAGGTCTTGCCCTTCTCCACTCAAAAGGATATCCAAACATGGGATGAGCTTAAACACAAATTCATAAAAAATTATGCATACAACATTGACATGGACACCTCTATTTCTAGCTTATGCAATCTCACGCAAGAGGATGCTGGTGAAACATTCATCCCATTCTTTCAAAAATGGAGAATTCTAGCTAGTCGTTGCCACATTGACATACTCAAAAAGGAAAAGGTGGACATGTTCGTTCAAACACTTCTAGGGCCCTTAAAATATGCATTACAAGTACATTGTTGCACAACCTTCACAGACATAGTCGAAAAAGGTGTCCAGATTGAGAAAGCCCTTATTGTAAAGGGAAAGCTAAGATATGATCCTAAAAATGCAAATGCAAATCCTCCCACTGACAAAAATAAGTACTGAGTCAAAAATAAACATGTTACCAACGACGGTGTTATGGATGCCAAGGCTACAAACACTATTGGTCATGTACTGGCTCTAAAAGGGGTTCAACCACAAAAAAAATCAACAACAATATTGACACCCCCTACCAATGTCCCCCCAAACAACCAAAGTAGCCAAAATAATCAAGGACAATACCGTCAGATGAGACAATTCCCCAGGGGTCGCACATACACTCCCTTGGGTGAATCCATTGAGGAAAGTCCTCAAGAAATGCCTTCAGAATGGGGTCATCACACTTCAAGAACCAAAACCATATGACCCAGGACAATTCAAACTAGCATGGTGGGACGATAATGTATTTTACGATTATCATCAAGAAAAAGGACATAAAACTTCTTCTTGTCGACAACTAAAAAATTTGGTACAAGACCTTATCGAGAATCATATCATTGAGGTAGGTGTACCACAATTTTCCTCTAATTTAGATCATATCATTCATAAGAACCCACTGCAAGACCATGGTTCTAATAATGCTTCCATGTCAGGTCCAAAGATAAACAATAATCAAGCAAATTTCACCTGAGCCAAGTATGACTACTCTAGTGGAACCACTATAAACAATATCCAGACTGATAATGAATGTGTCAATACCATCACAGTGAAGAGAGCACCCCAATGCAATGCTACTACTCAAAGTGGCAAGGTCACCATAGTTCGTCCACCTCTCGTTAGGCAACCTAAGCTTACCATACCCAGTCCATCTCTTAGGCAATCACAACCCACCTCGACCACAAAACAATGGCAACCTAAGAGTCATTTTAACCTTATTGACCAACTTGGCAAAACTCCAGTGCAAATTTCTATACTCGAGCTGCTTCGCATCTCTCCCACGCATAAGGCTATACTGGATAAAACCCTGCAAGATTCGTCAGTCCCTAAGGATATTGATGTCAACCAATTTGAGACCATGGTAGGATACCTCACTACACCTCACCATGTCACCTTTTCTAATCAAGACTACTCTTCACCCAAGAGTAACCATAACGATGCATTACACATTGAAACTTTCATCCATAAGCACAAGGTCAGAAGAGTTTTAGTAGATGGTAGAGCAGGATTGAACATATGCTTCTTGAAATTGGTTAAGGCTCTAGGATTTTTTGATGCATGTGTGGACCCTACAAAGAGTATAGTCATAAAAGCATATGATTATGAAGAATGTTCTTCTAGACGCGTTATTTCTCTTCCTATAAGAGTGGGACCAGTCATTGTGGATACAACTTGCCAGGTCCTAGATCTAGAATTACCTTACAACATCTTGCTTGGCCACCCATGGATTTATGCTTTAAAATTCATTCCATCCACATATCACCCATGCTTAAAATTCCCATTTCATGGCATAAAAATCACTATATATGGAGACCCCGACCCTTTTCAATATTGTACCAGCCTAAGGGGTATTTCTGTAAACTGAGTTCCCATCAACCGAGAAGCTCCTGGCTCCTCTTCCTCCAAATACATTCACCCATCCACACTCGCATCATCTTCCACGTCCACTCTATCCACATCTTCCACTACACCACCATCTTCCACACTTCCTAAGGATGAACCCAATGTCAAGATCCAGAACCTAGGTTGTGGAGAATTCAAACTACATACGACATATAGCATCACAACAATACCCAAGTCTCTGAAGGTCTATGGTCGACCATGTTTTAGAATGGAACCCAAAGAAATTTTCAAAGTTCCACCAAAAACGGTTTTCATAAAATGGGGAGACATGAGTAATGAGGACCTTGCCGATATTATAGGATGGCTCTATAAATAAATGGCTGACCTACCCCCATTACTAGTTAAGAAATATGGAAAGGGGTATGACATAATGAAGGCCAAGGGCTACGATGGAACTAGTGGCCTAGGAAAAAATAAAACTGGATGAAGAGAGCCCATAGAATCTTTTAAAATACCAAAGTATCTTGGATTAGGGTATGGATTGCCCTACAATGATGACCGACGTACCACTAGGATTTCGAGTGAGCATGTGCATGCTTCGAAAAGTGTTGAGACCGCTAAGGAAACCTTCACCGAAACTAACTCCCAAGAGTGGGAATTTTGCTCTCAAAGATCCTTAAGTGACTGTTGCCTCAATGATTTGTTTGTTGAAATGGGGGAGCTTACCTCTGAACAAAATTTTTGGAAAACATTTAAAATCGGTTGGGCACCAAATACTCATAGTTCCACTTCCCTTCCCCATGACACACAAGACCCACGACCTCAATCTAGTAACCAACAATTGAATCCATCAGAATTTCCAAATAACGCAGACATCCATGACTCTGAGTCCTTCACCCCTTACTTTGACAACAAATATGAATCAAGTGAAGGGGAATATTGGATAGAGTCCAATGTGGAATTGAATGATGATAATTTCATCTACAATATCTCTAAATCTGTTTGCACGCTTTCTGCATCCTCCCATCAATTCACCAATGCTGACGATGGCATTTCCCTAGTCTATCCACAATTAATCGATTGGGACCAACAAAGCCTGCCACTCTTGGACACCTTTCAAAATGATGAGTCTATTGCAGAATTTATGGGATTATGCGAGGGCATACCCAGTAGTGATCACAAGGCAGGATTCTCCATTGAGCTAGATTGTGTAGCCTACTTTGGCAAGACTGCTCTGTCCTCCAGTCGCAAAATTAAAAATAAAAATAAAATAAAAAAATGAAACTTCTTTAGGTGAAAACCGAAAGGCACCTTCTGATGACAAAAAAGTAAAAAAAAAGGACGTATCTGTGGGTGAAAACCTCTCCGAGGTGCCCAAAGATGGAGGACTGTACTTTCTTCTTGTAACATAAGAGAAATCAGCTATGCTCATAGAGGACACCATAGAAGACAACATATCAACAACAAAAGATCCCAAAATGGTCCTATTTGTTGCATCCTTGACTAAAGAAGAGAGACCGAAATTTTGAAAATTCTTTGCAGAACGTAAAGTCAACTTCACATGGTCCTATGTTGACATGTCGAGATTAGACCCAAAACTGGTTCTGCAACATCTGCCACTATTTCCTAATGCCAAACTAGTTAAACATAAGTTACACAAAATGCATCCTCAGGTCGCTCTATTGGTCAAGGTTGAGTTGAAGAAACTTCTAGACGTCGGATTCATACGGTCTATTGATTATGCTGAATGGATATCTAACCTTGTGCCAGTAACGAAGCCAAATGGAATGATCTAAGTCTAGACAGATTTTAGAGACTTAAACAAGGCATGCATGCCCAAAAGATTACTTTCCTTTACCGAATGTTGATATCATAGTTGACCTCATAGTAGGATATGAGATACTGTCCTTCATGGATGGTATCTCCGGCTATAATCAGATTTGTATTGCCCCTAAAGACCAACATAAAAAAACATTCACTTTCCCTTGGGGTACATATTGTTGGAATGTCATGCCATTTGGTCTTAAAAATGTAGGCACCACATATCAGAGGGCTATGACCACCATCTTTCATGTCATGATGCATAAAATAATGGAATATTACGTAGATGACCTTTTGGCTAAATCAGTAACAAGAAAAGATCATCTGAAGGTGTTAGACACAATTTTTAAGAGACTAGAAGAATACAAAGTCCAACTGAATCCTAAGAAATGTATCTTTCGTGTAACATCGGGTAAACTCTTGGGATACATAGTTTCTTGAAGAGGCATTGAAGTTGATCCAGCAAAAGTCAAAGCCATCATGGACATGCCTCCTCCCAGAGGAATAAGTTAACTCAGGACTCTACATGGTAGGGTACAATCTATCTGGCGCTTTATAGCACAATTGGATGACAAGTGTCAACCATTCCAATATCTTTTGCACAAAGGCATCCCCTTTGTGTGGATAGATAAATGCCAAGAATCCTTTCAGCAAATAAAAACTACTTACTGTCACCACCAGTCCTCATATCGCCCATTCATGGAAAACCATTGATCCTATACATCTTTGCCACCAATTCAGCACTGGGGGCATTACTAGCACAAAATGACCAAGAAGAAAAAGAAAGAGCCATATATTATATCAGTCAGAAACTAGTCGGGTATGAACTGAATTACACATCAATTGAACGCGCTTGTCTAGAAGTGGTCTTTGCAGCACATAAGCTAAGACATTATATGTTAAGCCATTAGACACAGTTGGTAGCCAAGATTGACCCCCTCAAATATCTATTGAGTCGTGCAACATTGACAGGGCATCTGGAAAAATGGGTCATGATTCTAAGTGAATACGACATTCAGTATGTCCAAAGAAAGGCGATTAAAGGACAAGTGATTGCAGACCAATTGGAAGACGCGCCTATACAAAGTGATCACCTGTTAGTGGCAGATTTTCCAGATGAGTCGATATTCCATACAGAACCTAAGTCACCTTGGAGACTCTACTTTGATGGATCACACACAAATCATGGCTCGGGGGTAGGAATCATGTTTATCACCCCTCAAGGAGACTCCATTCCTAAGTCTTTCTGCATAGCTTTCCCATGCACAAATAATATGGCGGAATACGAGGCACTGGTTATAGGACTTCGAATGGCAATAAAATGGAAAATCAAAGCATTGCATGTCTATGGGGATTCTCAGCTGGTCATCAACCAAGTAAATAATGACTATGACACAAAAGATGAGAATTTGATGTCCTACAAACAAATGGTTGACAATTTCCAAACGTACTTTCATATGGTAACTTTTGAACAAGTTCTAAGAGCATAGAACAAATTGGCAAATGCAATGGCTACAATAGGCTCTCTCCTCGACATTCCAAGCAATATGCCTCAGTTGGAATTCGTAATAGAACAATTGTTGGTCCCTACCTATGACATTCTGGAGTTAGAGATGGTCTTCGAACTTGTTGGTCCCGACTCTCCCTAGTACCAAGATATTTATGACTACCTTAAGTCCCAAACCCTTCCACCTAATCTTTCCAATAACCAGAGGAAGTATTTTATCCAAAAATCCACAAGATATGCCATCGTTAGTGACACCCTTTATCGTTGTAGCTTTGAAGATACCCTCGTTAGATGTCTCGACACTAACGAAGCACGTACAACCTTACGTGAAGTACATGAGGGTATATGCGGGACTTATTCGAGTGGTCCTACTCTGGCCAAGAAGATAACGAGACTATGGTACTACTGGCTGACCATTGAAAAATATGCACTAGAATATGTTAGGACTTGTCGCCAATGCCAGATTCACAGTGATTTGATCCACGCTCCAGCGCAGGAACTTTGGCCGATCACTTCTCCTTGGCCCTTCGCACAATGGGGACTCGACCTCGTGGGTAAGATCTGTCCTACCTCGTTAAATGGCCACAAATTCATCATCACTGCCACTGAGTATTTTATGAAGTGGTTCGAAGCCATCCCTCTGACATACATAACCGGCAAAAAAATATCCAGATTCATCCTTAACTACATCATTTTTCGGTATGGCCTTCCGCAATCCATCATCACTGACAACAGACGTCTGTTTAAAAACCAAGACATTCATGAGTTATGTGAGAAATTTCACATCCAACATCATTTTTCCTCTCAGTATTACCCGCAAGGAAATGGTCAAGCTGAGGCATGAAATAAAACCATTGTTAAAATCCTTAAAAAGACTGTCAATGACGTTGGTCGTGACTGGCATATTCAACTCAACCCTGCTTTGTGGGCTTACCGCACCAGCATTCACACACCCATAGGAGCCACTCCATTTGCTCTGGTCTTTGGAGCTGAGGTCATCTTTCCCATTGAGGTTGAAATTCCTTCCTTACGAGTCTCTGTGAAGGGTTTAACTGATGATGAGGAGTATAGACAGTCGCGCCTGCACGAGCTAGAGATGTTAGAGGAAAGAAGAAAAAATTCCCTGAACCATCTGTAGGGATATCAGAACCATCTTTGTCGCAGTTACAATAAGAAATTCATGGTCAGGAAGTTTGACATTGGCGACTTAGTCCTCATGCAGAACCCTAAGAACCAGGCTGATAGAGAAAAGCTGGGAAAGTTTGAACCAAAATGGTTGGGTCCTTACATCATCGTATCTTCTTTTGGTTCTAGAGCATATCAGTTAGCTACCCCGAATGGTGAACAATTGACAGAGCCTATCAATATTCTACATCTTTGGAAGTTCCATGCATAAACATTAGAAAGTTGAGCTGAAAACTTTAAAAATATAAAAAAAATGATAAATGATAAAAAATGGTTGCCTTAATGAAAACCTGGCAAACAAGCATCTTGGCGGCACCAAAAAAAATAAAAATGAAACATGACAAAAATAGTAAAGAAAAATAATTCGTCCAATAGTGAAAACCTGGCAAACAGACGCTTTGGATAAGTACCATGGTGAAAACTTGGCAAACAGGTGCCATGTGTAATCAATCATTGCTCTACCATCTATTGTTACTTTGTCTGCCTTGGCCTAGGATGAAATACATTTTCCATCGCCGCCATGACATCTTTCATGACATCATACCCTTCCTTTCATGGTTGACAAAAGGTTGACATCAAGTCCTGAATACTGTCCATCCTGTACCCTAGGCACATCCCTTTCATGTCCTTTAAAATGGGCTAAGTCTTAGACTTGACTAGGGGAAAAAAATTATCATGTGACTGCAGTGGATATCATGCAGTCTCGGAAATTGCAAAAAGTCATGAAAAAAGACCAAAAATATCACAAAAGTCCTGAAAAAAGACCAAAAACATCACAAAAAAGTCCTTAAAAAAAGACCAAAAATATCACAAGTCCTAAAAATGACCAAAAACACCGCAAAATGTCCTAATGAAAGACCTAAAAATTGAAAAACATCCTGAAGAAAACCACAACAAACATAAAACTGCTCGAAGAACATAAAATGAAGTCATTTCCCATAGAAATTCCATCACGACAATCCATCAGTCTTTGTCATTTGTCCAAACTATGTTGTCTTTGTGCATTTGCTATGTAGGCAAGACTCATTTTAGAGTCCCTGAGACATTAGGTCAGTCCTTTTAGGTTTGTCAAAATAAAATCATGGTGCAATATTTGGTCATCAAGACAAATTCATTAGTCGTGTCGAACTACAAGGTCTCTGAGTGTATGATGTAGGCAAGGCCATCTGTCAATGAGCCCCTGAGGTCGCACTAGGTCAGTCCATTAGGGTTCATGGCATTACATTGGCACACATGTCAAAAGTATTCAAGACAAGACAAATCATTTTCCAAAAATGGGAAAACTCCTAAAACAAAATATGGCAATCATTTATTCAAACATGACAATCACATCAACATGTCAAAAAAAAATTGACATATGGTCAACACAAGCCAAACTTGGTCAAAACAAGCCAAATGATCATAACTTGTCAAACTATCAACTCTTGGTTATCTTTCAGATGTGTCCTTCTAAAGAATAACCTCTGTCATTCATGCCTTAGGATGTGTCCTTCCTAGGAATTTTCACTATCATTCGACATTTTGAGGGATCCTCTTGACATCTAAGGATCACTCCTCTCGACATCAGTATTCTTCAGATGTTTCCTTCTGAAGAACAAACTCTGTCATTTATTCCTTAGGATGTGTCCTTCCTAGGCATCGTCACTGTCCCTGCCACTGGCATTTTGAGGGATCCCTTTTGACATTTAGGGATAAATCCTCTCGACATCAACATTATTCGGGATGTGTCCTTCCTGTATTTGGCAATCTTCGACATTCGTCATCTTGGCATTGTCAGAACCTTGACACCCTAGCATCTTAACATCATCAAACCTAACATCTTGACATTAAAACACTGGGAATCCAGACACACTTGGAAAACACTTGGCACTTGTCTTTGGATTTTTCATCATGTTACTAGTTTTTCAGCGAGATCCCGACAACAGGATTTAGAGAAGCAGTGACGTATCATGACGTTTGTCTTGACTTCTGACATGCATGTTACTAGTTTCTCAGTGAGGTCCTGATTTTGGGATTTAGAAAAATAGCGACATATCATGATAATGGCTTTATTTTCTATTCGTTTGGCAATCATGTTGCTAGTTTCTCGAGGATGTCCTGGAAACAAGATTTAAAGCAATGACGTTTCATGACTTGTCCTTGTTTTTTTTTTGTTTGTGGTTGGTTATGACAAAAAGACTGGGGCAACTGTGCTCTTAGTGTGAGTCATGATCATCATTTTCTGTGACTATGTGTTTCATGTGATGGTATGACCTTGTACACCTTGATCTATGTCATATCATAGTGTTTGTTGGCCATTACAATAATCTGCCCAATGATGATTAAGAGCAAAAATATTAAATTCCTATGGTAATGTTTTGAAGGATTTGGTCTAGGAACTAACCTGCATCTCCTTTTGTCTTGTCATCTTCTCTCACTCATCTCATATAGGCATTGCATCAATATCATCATCCATATCTTTTGCACTAACATTTCTTTGTCTCTTCATATTTAAGTCTTCTCATCCATTTCAAGAGCACACCCGTGTTCTTGGAACCCATCTATCCTCTCGAGGGGGCATACCGTAACCCTCGTCATTTTTCCTCATCGTATTTTGCACTGGGGCATGACTTTAACTTATTTTCTTTGTCACAATGCGACATGCTACATTATGACAAAGAGGGGCAAAATGTAGACACATGAAAATGGCCTAGACTCGCAAACCATATTTTTATGTCTTATCATATTTCATCTATAGTCCAAATTCAACTATTAATTAAATAATTCATATCTTTTATTCCTCTTGATTATTTAAATAAATAAATAAAAATTGTTTATTTAAAAGTGTCACTAATTATCTAATGTCTCTCATAATTAAATAAATTTCTTAATTTATTTAATTATCCTTGTCCATTATTTCCTTTGATTATTTAAATAAATAAGTTTTATTTATTTAATGTGTCATTAATATCTCATGACCTCTTATAATTAAATAATTATCCTCCACCATTGCTTTTTCCGATTTTAAATAAAGATATTTATTTAAAATTGTCCACTCCCTATCTCTTGGCTTTTTCTAATTTAAATAAAATCATTTATTTAAATTATCCCACTTTCTAGTTTTCTCGCTTTTTAGTAAATGATTAAAGATTTTAATTATTTACTGTCACATGATTTTTCCTCCTTTTTGAGGTAAATTTGTTTTTAATTCAAAATAATCTTTTTCCTTCAAAAAATCAAATAACTTTTATTTGACTCCTGATTTTTCCAAATCCGCTTTTCAGTTCAACTCTTATCTTTTTGATTTTTTGAATCTCACAAATTAGGTAGTCTTTGTCTTCGTGATTTTCGAAAATCTTTTATTTTTCTGACTAATTATCTCATTTATTCTCCACCGCCGATTCGATCTTCTCAAATGACATATTGACCACTCATTTAATAATTTTTCCCTAACCCTGATTAGGATTTGTCACATTAAATCTCATCCTCTGATTTTAGGCTTTTGTCAAAATTCAATCTCGTCCGTCCATTCAAAATTGCATTTTCTATAAAATGACAATTTTGCTCACATTTTTGGAATTACACATGAACTTCGTTATTCTGATGCATTGATGCTTAGATTTTATTTGGCATTTTAATTATTTTGTCATAGGCATAGACTCTTAGATTTCATTTAGTTACTCCAAATCCTTCAAAGCTTGTGTAGGACATTGTCATAGTCGAAGATTGCTCGCACATTGAATCTGAGGGTAACAGAACAATCAACAAGTTAGAAGGTGCTATGAAGGTAAATCATGGAAGCTTCGATGACAGGTATAATCATTTTATTTGTTTTTAGTTTCCTTTGGTCTTGATAGCTTCTTTGGGTTTTGTGCTTTGATATTTGATAACCTAACAATCCAAAAATAACCCTTAGATACACCCACTATCTATGTCACTCCCTCTTCCCCACTCTATCTATTGAGCTATCTATCCCTCTCCCCCCTTTGTCTCTCCTTCATGTCTCTCCTCCATCTCTCCTACTCTACATCTCTATCTCTGTTCTCTTTTTATCTCCCTCTCAGCTGCTCTCTATCTCTTTCTATCCATCATCTTTCTCTACCTCTATCTGATCTCTATCTCTCTATGTCTTTGCTTTCTGTGTCTCTCCTCTCTCCTATTTTCTTCTCTCTCTCCTCCCCCTCTTCTTTCTCCTTTTTTCTGCCCATCCCTATCTCCTCTCTTCTCTCTTCCTCTTCAGCCTATCTCTCCCTCTCCCCTCTTCTCTATCTCTCCTCCTCTGTATCATCCCTTTCTCTCCCTCCCCTCTCTATCTCCCCTCTCTATCTCCATATCTCCTCCCTATCCCCTATCATCCTCTCTATCTCCACCTCTCTTCCTTTCTCTTCCCATATATCTCCATCTCTCTTTCTCTTCCCATATATCTCTATCCTCTCTTTCTCCCATGCCTGGTTTCTCTCTTTCTCTATCTCTCCTTATTTCTCTCTCCCACTCTCCATCTCTATATACTTATATCTAATTCTTTTTTTTTGTCTATCTCTTTGTCTCTCTCTCTCCCTCTCCTCTATCTATATCTCTTTATATCCCTATCACTCTATCTCACCATCTATATCTCTTTATCTCTTCATCTCCCTCTCCCTCTATATCTCTCTATCTTGTCCTCACTATCTCTCCCTAGTCTTTTTATCCCTATCTCTCTCTATATTTATCTCTCCCTCTACCTATATCTCTCTATATATTTGTCTCCCTCTTCCTCTCTCACTCTATCTTCATCTCTACCTCTATTTTCCTCTCTCCCCCTTTATCTCTATACATGTCTCCCTCTCTCTATCCATCCATTTATCTCCCTAATCTCTATCCCTCTTTATATATTTATCTCTTCTATCTCTATCTATCCCTCTCTCCTCTCTCTCTTTATCTCTCCCTATCCTTCTCTCCTCTCCTCCTCTCCATATCCCTCTCCTTCTACATCTCCATCTCTATCTCTATCTTCCTCTCTATCTCTATCTCCTTACCCCTCTATCTCTCACTCTTCCCCACTCTATCTCTCCCTCTTTCTATCGCTACCTCTCCATCTCTCTCTCTCTCTCCCTCTCTCCTTATTGCAAGCATAACATGAGCTTGATCATCTTCCTAATTTAGAGCTTTTATTTCAATCATGTTTGGATCCATGTAAGTGGATGCATAGTTTATTTGAAGCTATGATTTCTCCATTGAGACATTTGTTGCACAAACAACATCATTTTCTAAATGTCTTACCAATTGACCTCATGTTCTGCATAAATGTATGCAAAAAATAGACCAAAATTTATCCTAATTGAAATTCCACACTTTTTTGGCGTACCCATTGCACACTAAGGTGTGATTGCTAGTTAAGTTTTATTTGTATGTTTTATTTTAGAACTAGAATGATAGAGATAGGATAGAATAATACCATTGGTTGAAAAGTCATTGTAAGAACCTTAAATTCATACCTTAAACCAAGAGATGGTCAAGTAACACAAATCAATGCAAGATGATATCATTGGATGAGTATTAGTTGGCTAGTATATTATTACTAGATCAATCAAGAGAAAATTGATAGCTAAGTACTTGAATTTTATTTTATTGACAATTGATAAATGCAAGATTATAGAGGTATTATGTTTCTCAATTCAAGTAAAGCAAGTGATTGACATGGAAGTAAAATATTTTAGAAACTCATAAATGATACATATATAGATATATCTTCTTTATATTATCCTTGTAATTAGTTATGTATCTTCAAATATAAAAAATTAAAAGGAATCCAACGTGTATCATCTAATAATAACTTATAGAACATATCAAAAAGATCAATAATAAAAATATATATAGTAACTAAGAAGCCATGCAAGCATACAATATTATATGTTGGTAAAACTATAATATATACAAGAAAGCAATATATGCATACAATGTCACATGTTAGTAATACAAAACACATGTCACTATGCAGGTTCAACATGAGGAAACACTAATTTTTTGGGAATGAAATAACAAAAGATATGATCAAAGAATATCTAATCATAAATAGTCGTAGACTAATTAGGATTTGATCATATGGAATTTCTGGGAGAGCTACAATGGTTGTAGCATCATGGATTAACAACATTAAAAGTACATCATTAAATTAATTATGTAATGGCATAAAAATTAAAAACATCATGAATTGATTATGTAACCACATAAGTCAAATATAATTCTATCAAGAAATTAATATCAAATAGATAATATAATTGCATAACTCATACTTTTCAATGTCATTGATCTTCTT
>VDFB02058242.1:98475659-98748888 GCA_007258455.2 Sequoia sempervirens | reverse complement strand
AGAGAGAGATTTGAGAGAGGGAGATGGGGTAGGAGGGATAGACTTGAGAGAGAGAGAGAGGGTAGAGGGTTTAAGGGTTAAGGATTTATGGTTATGGGTAGAGGGGAGTGAGTGAGTGAGAGAAAGACCTAAGAGAGGGAGAAGGGGTAGGATGGAGAGACTTGAGATAGAGTGAGTGAGTGAGTGAGAGAGAGACCTCAAAGAGGGAGTGGTGCTAGGAGGGAGAAACTTGAGAGAGAGAGAGAGAGATAAAGGAAGGGAGGGTTAAGGGTATAGGGTAGAGGGTTTAAGGGTTTAGGGTTTAGGGTTAAGGGGAGAGAGATAGAGAGAGTGAGTGAGTGACCCATTTACATATTATTATTTTATTCTTCGTCAGTTAAATATTTAGTTACCCATTTATTGTTAGCATAAATGACCCAATAATTTAATAGAATGGACTAATATAATACCTTGCATTATGGAGCTCAATTCTTTGATATATTACTACTTATCAAATCCTTTGTAAATAATTGTAAACTTATGACTCCATTTAAGCATTTAATTGATTTTCTTGAATCAAAGCATAAACATAGACACACAATTGAACAAATTATCAAAAGAAGAAGGACAACATAATTAAAATTTCATTCAAAATTCACTCAAATCCACATAAGGAGAGTAAATATATTAGAATTATACGTTTATTCATGCTTATAAGTCATATCTACATACAATTTAAGATAATTTGCATATATTCATCCAAAACTCAAAACAGGCTATCTATTCTATTCCTATCTTTCTACCCATATATTCAACTCAAAACCTAGCTAGAGCTTTCATCAATTCTCTCCCTACAAATGAGCCTTGAATTCCCTTTTATATGACAAGGGAGCAACAAGCTTCGGGCTCAAATGTAATTTCACCAACACTGCACTTCGCAGATACACGCCGCTTCTAGTTTTTGCTAGGAGGAGGAGAGGAAACCTCAACCTCCTTCTTCTTTCTTGTCCTTTCCCAATACGTTCTAGTCCGTCCGCTTGGTTTTAACAACCAATGGCACCATAGATATATCACTTCCTCATCGAGGACATATCTTTCTACCCATATATTCAACTCAAAACCTAGCTAGAGCTTTCATCAGTTCTCCCTACAAATGAGCCTTGAATTCCCTTTATATGACAAGGGAGCAACAAGCTTCGGGCTCAAATGTAATTTCACCACAAATTTTCATTTGAACAAAATCTCCATTGCATTTGACTTTCATTTCAAAACTTCCCACACGTTGAATCTGCAAAACATAGTGCATGAACTGGGGAAAGCTAAATTTGTAACTACCATCAGAAAAGGGAACACAAATTGTCATCAAAATCTCCTTTGTCGCTATCCACACAAAAAAAATAGGCAACCAAATTTCCACGAAGGCACACAATCGACATCAAAATGTGCCACACACGCAGAACCAACACCACCACCAACAACAACATCATCAACACAAAATTTTACATCCCACACAACAACTTCTTATTTACCCGCCACCCTGCCCTTACCAACACTCAGACCTTGGTATACACGCCCGCTTCTAGTTGTTGCTAGAGGAGGAGAGGAAACCTCAGCCTCCTCTTCTTTCTTGTCCTTTCCCAATACGGTTCTAGTCCGTTCGCTTGGGGTTTTAATAGCCAATGGCACCACAGATATCACTTCCTCATCAGAGGGTAGACCGTGATTGAAGCGAGGTAAATACCGATAGTAGTCAGAGTCGGTCTTGGTTACATCATCAGAAGTGTTGCTCGTAAGGTAAATGGGTGAGTGTTGGCATCCAAAGGATCCATGCCCATACCTTATTTTCCTACCAACACTAGTAATAGAGCACACCGACTACTTGCCTTTGTCATCTACCAGTTGAGCAACAACGTCCTGGAATTGCAACCTTCTACTGCATCTAGTGGGCACAAGCTTGGGCTTGTCAACCAAAGCACCAAATTGAATAGCAGGACCGAGCTTTTGTGAGCTCAAATGAACATACCTCCTTACTGACTTACTCATTTTCTCTTGTTAGACAAGCACTCAAACTTGATTAGACTCAGCCCACAAAGTGCTCTAACTGCTACAAGAATGACACTATTAGCAGTTAATTCCTCTTGTATTTATTGTGCGAGGTAATGGCAACCTTCATCAATGCTTAGTAAAAATGCATGTGCAAACATGGAAATTTGGCGGCGTATGTATTGTCACCGTTTAACTTGAGCTACATGAGAATCCACAGATCACCCTTCATGATTTCCAACAACAACATCTTCACACAGATTGAGATCGACGTGACTACACAAGCAAGGAATAATTCATTAATGCTTCACCAGTTGTACGATAAAACAACCACCATGTGTCATTTTCCAACTTTGAATACTGCCCACTGATCTCCTGAAGAGTTGGAAGATCAAACGGTTTATCTCGAGCTAACTCGGTTTGACATCCAATGAAGCATCGTTCACCTTCCTCATGACCAATAACATTAATCCATCTCAGAAACCAACTACCATGTTGGCAGGTCCTATGCACTTTGCAAACTAAACGGCTGGAGCTATGTATCACAATCTCGTTGACCTTGCGACTTTTAACCAACCTTCATCTTTCTCCTACTAGCTAGTAGGGAACAACAGAGATTTACATTAGCTTTTGATCTTGGTTGTTGATCTAAAACCACGGGTTATGAGCTCAATAGTGGAGATTAGGCCCCACATTCCATACAGGACACACATCTACCTTTTGTTGACCTCGCGCCAAATAACAAGGTGACACCTTAGGTCTGCGAGTTGGCAGGGTACGATCGAGATCTTCTCCCATATCTTCAAATCTAAAAAACCTACACATTGCACGGTTAGTATTTAAAATGACTTATGTCTTATCGGCTTGTCTAGGCCATGCCCCTTTGTTTTAATTTTATCTTCTCTGTTGGGTTTTATTTTTCCCTAAGTCTTGGATAACCCTGTGCTTCATCATTGTTAAAACAACTTATGTTGTTGTTTGCCATCCACCTAGTAATGCCCAATTCTCCTTTTAATGAATGTTTTATTTTGCAAGGGTTGATTTAGTGCTATCGTTGATCTATTTCCTTCAGATATCAATGGTCCCCGCCATCCTGTGATCAGGAATTGAAGGATCACAAAATCACGGGCAGGTGCCACGTGTCTTATTCGGGGGATCAAATTTTCACTATCGTTGACCAACTACCATTTGATCTAAGTTTTTCCCCGCCATCTAGCGATGGTGCTTGGGTTGATTGCGAAATCACGGGTGGGCGCCACGTGTCTCATCTGATGAATCCTAAAGAGTAAAGGAAACACTAGCCGGATTTAAATGTATTAAGGGGCGGATTACTAAAGTGTTCTCGAGATGCACATGTTCTAAATTGATGGATATGTTATAATCTTGCTGGAAAAATTTCTTGAAGGTTAACGACATGGTTGGCGACTATGTTAAAGGAACAAGATCATTGATGCTCAGGATCAACAGTTGCCCATCATCACATGATTAGAAGTTTCAGGATTGCGATATTATGGGCAACTGCCACGTGGACTTCCTTCATAGTGTATGGTAAGGTGGGCCCCTTATCACCATGTTGGAAATTGTGTCAGCTTGTTTTGAAGGTGGTCGTCGATGATTTGATCAAGCTGAAGAATCGACAGCTCGAATTTAAATTTGCATCAAATATGGTTGGAGTCATTCATGCAGCATGAAATTGAGCTTTAATGGCAGATGAGACACTTGTTGGCATGATTTGATCGACAATAAAATTGATTTTCCTACTTGGTCTATATCACAAAGCATTCAACTATTTCACAGAGCAGTTTCAGAGCCGAAGGTAGAATTGCGAGTTTCTGCAGCCAAAATTTGAGAGTTCTGCGAACAAAGCCGTGAGTTTATTTTTTGTGCCTCCTAGTCATTTTGCATTTGAATTTGGGAAAGGATTAGTTGGATGTGTTGTGAGCTTGTTGATGAATGTGTTACGGCTATAGTTTAATTATAGTTGTGAGAAATTGCAGTGTTTTGTCCTATAATTTTCTATCTCTGGTTAGTCCTAGCTATTTGAATTATAACATTGTAAAGAAGCCCTAGTTTGTTCGAGATGGCACCACCCAAGTAACATTCTGGCCAGACTGAATATTTGAAACAAAACCTGTATGATGATTTCCGAGATCAATTTCCCTTGTCAATGAATGATAGGAGGAAGGGATTGGTCCTAATGAGAGGGAAAATCCTGGGGGAAGGATTAGTGTATAATTGCTCCAACATTGTCGATGCTAGGGTTCCCCTCACTGGCTTGGAATTGTTCAGATTGTGGTACAGATAGAGGAATTTGCCTCACTCTTTTTCAAATGGATGGATGTATGATATGGGGAAGCTGGTGGTACCAAATGTATTCCCTGATGTAGACCTACTTAGGGCAGTGGCTGCAAGATATGACCCTATTACATGGATAATCAGGGACAATGATGGAAAGGTTCTATTGAGCATTAACACAGAAGAGGTCCAACATATTTTTGACTTGAGTGAACTGTGCGAAGACTTGGTTCCTATCAACCTTAAGGAAATGAAGCAGGAGTATGCAAAGCTGAAATATCTTTTTAGAGCAAGGTTGCTTCCACCTCATCTGGCTAGGGCAGGAGGTTCAAAATTTCACATTAGCCCCAGCGACCAGGAACCTTTCAAATTAATTTTTTTTGCAAACCATTTCCTGGCCACTTTCTATTCTTTATGTCATATTTTGGGTTCCAGTCTTGGTATGGTAATGCCCATTGCTTATATGTTCATGGGGGTGCAAATACAATACCCTAACTTCTCTATGACCTATGACTTTGCTTCTTTCTTGGCTGAGAGGATGCATGAAGGGATGTCAAAGCTGAAAAAAAATGATACCAACACTCAATTCTTTTGGTATTATATGCTAATGCATATGTTTTTGTTTAAGAATGCTGATTTTTTGTCTAAGAGGATGAAATTAAGGCAATCAGTTGATGGAGAAAGATTGCTAGTACAGATATGGGATGTAGATTTATCTTGTAATAAGGAAAGCACTAGTTATGTGCAATTTGATAATTGTTTTTCTTCCATATTAAGGGCTAGATTAATGGTGAATATACCTAGGATCCCTTAGGAATTACATGATTTCCTCAGGCCAAAGGAGAGGAAGCCAGAATTGAAGGTTTACCATAACTGGGGTGACATTATTCCATACCCAGTCAACACTGTCTTGAGAGTATATGGTTTTTAGGGAGCCCCTCATATACTACCATACAATGTGCCACCAAGAGTGGGATTTGCAGAAGTTATGTGGCAGATAGGTTGTATTCATGAGGACAACCTCATTGGAAGGGGTAAGGGAACATCTTTCCCAGATTATACAGTGGTGTCTTATTTTATATTTTCAAAGGTAGGTTGGACATATTTTGATAATTTCTTTCATGATTACCATTTGAGGCATGGACCAAAGCGGCAGCACGATCCTGGGGGTTTCTTTACTCTTGTCAGACAAAGAATAAAAGCTAGAAAGTTTGTGCATGAGTTCAATTTCCCTGAAGACTTGATTAGAAATGAATTTGATTTGAATAGATAGGAGTTGAACAAGTAGAAATGGATAGCTTATGGTAAGCTACTAGATGTTGTGCACAAAATGGATCTGAAATATGATCCATTGTTGGAGTTCAGTCCCCACCATAAGAAAATTGATTTTCTGATGGAAAACTTCAAAGAAATTATGGGCACATTGAGGAAAAAAAAGGTAAATTTAGAATTGAGTCTGGGTGTACAAGAGTAAGGTGCCAGACCAATTGAAACAAGGCCAACATACCAGCCTACAGAAAGGTGGCCCCTTTACAGGAGGAAAAAGGATAGTAGCAGTGATGAAGAAGAAGTGGATAGAAAAGGAAAACATATTATGAAAGTGCCTCCACAACCAAGTCCAAAATTCAAAGTTCCTGGGGCGATCAAAATTATTGATTTAGAATCATCAACGAAAGACAATCCCTCATTACCACCATCCGAGCCAAGCCCTAAGAGGCAAAGAATTGATCAACCACAGGAGGATCCGATGGATGAGATTATTGTTACTGATTAAGACATGCAAGTTGGTATGCCTTCCCCTCCTAGGCCAGTTGAATTAGTTTTATCTGATTTAGATATGAAAGGTAAAAGTGTACAAGATGCAAGAATGGAGGCATGCAAGGAGTTTTTAGATGACAATACATTTGTAAAAACTCATGTATTCTTGCAATTGGTATGGAGAATGAAGTTTGAAGAGTATCAAGATAAATGTAGGAAGAGAAAATGACTAAGGCCTGACAGGTCAGACCAGGAGAATGATGAGGAGGTAAAAGCTGAATTAATAGAAGAATTCAAGAACATCACTCCTAAAGAAGGAAGAAAACTGGTGAGTTAGGATGGTGTATTAATTCTGCTTGAATGGGACATTGCAGATGTAGTATCCTTTAAAGCTATTATGAAGTCTAAGAATCCCTTTCAAGACTCTAAAGAAGAGGTCAAGGTAGCATTGCAAAACTCTGCTTTCAGTGATGAATATGAAACTCTATCAATTTGGGCATTGGCCCCATAAGGGAGAAAACCAGATGTTTCTAATATTAATCCAAATTTCAAGGGAGGATTGATAATAAAGAGAGCTTTAGAGACCTCAACCACTGAGGCCATTAATTTGACTGTGAATGTGGCCAAATTGGCCCAAAAGACTGCTGAAAGGAAGGAAGCTTAAAGGAAGAGCTTAATGGAAAAATATAACCTTTTGATTGAGGAGTACAACAAGATGCAGTAAAAACAATGTTGAGTTACAAACTGAAGTGGAGAGGTTTAGGTATAAGTAAATTGGGGATACATCAAGTGCTCCAGGAACTAGTACATTACCTTCCACAACAGGATTAGTGCCTCCCGCTTCTCCAGTTGTTTCCATACCAGGATCTCCTAGTCAGAATCCTCTCCTCACCCTTTCTTTAGAGGAAGTTGAAGAAGAAATAGAGTGCTCTGTCGATCCTACAAAGAAGCAGTTCTTTCAAAAACTTGATGAATTGTAGGCATCATTAAATAAAAGTGAGGAGGGATCTCTCTTAAAGAAAAAGGAAATTGTTACTACTTTTTTGAGGCATTTAAATGAAAAGGTTGATAGAAAATTTCTATCTATACATTCTTTATATTCTTTTCTATTAGCAGCAATAAAGAATATTGAGAGGGATTAGGAAGTAGTGATACCAATAATTAAAAATTGGATCCCTAGTGCCAGTGATCTGGATATCATGTATAAGGCCTCAAGGTTTGATATAAATAATAGGCCCCAATCATTAAAGCCTACTTATGTATTAGTAAAATCATTGCAAGGTTTTCAGACCTTACCAGATGACTTGAGTAGAAAGATTAGGGAGCTGGTGAAGAATTTTAATGATTGGGGTAACACATTGTTACCTGATATAATTGATGAGCAGGGGAAAATCAGGTCATTTCAACAATGGCAAGATCAAGCAAGTGAGGCCATCAATGATCAAATCAATTCAATTTGTGATGACTCAGACTATGATTTGTTGGTGAGCTGTATGGAAAAAATTATTAGTACCAGCTCATTTTTGGAATATTTTGAAAGGGATGCGAATCAGGCAGCGGTAAAATACACACCTTATAATACCAAGGTGGATGAGGTAATTAATTTTGACTGGCTGATTGATGATGAGTACCAGAATTAGGTAACTAAATATTTGAATGAGGATGAGTAAAATGAGTGAGCTACTAATAGGTGGTAGATCAGATGTTGCGGTTGCAACGGTTCCAGTTTTGTGTTGACGACTTTCTCGGTGCAATTTTCTTATGGTTTTTTGCATCAACGTTCCTTAGCTAATATGATGAACAAGAATATTTTTCAAGGTGGTGGTTGTTGTAAAAATTTTTGGAATATCATCAAGTGCTCCAATTGAGTGGTGATAGGTGTACTTTCTGGCACGATGCTTGTTTGTTCCTTCATTTTCTATAAGAAGGATTTCAAGGCTAGAAGTACGGGTTAGAAAGTTAGATAATTTTTGTCGAGTCTAGGTGAAGTTACAAAGTGAATTGTAAAGTCCAATGGTTTTAGAGAAATGCAATTTAGGTTTTGAGTCATTCTATAACAAGTTTTGAGTTCATAGAGATTTAATGTTGTATAACAATACTAGCATTTGAGTTGAAATAAAAATTTGAGCTCATGTCTCTCCATTGTAAATGCATATCTAAACTTTGAATGAAATAACTAAGGGTTGTTTTATCAATCTCACTGTTGTGGTGTGTATGATTCTATTTTAGCTTTAATTCAAGGAATTAATTAAAATGCTTGAATGGGATTATAGGTAGATATGTGTTGTATAAGGATTTGATAAGTAGTCCTAGGTTAGAATGCATACTGATGAAATTGTAATGCAATATTGTCAAGGATCTTATATGTGATGTATTGCATCTGTTATAAACCTCTAGATGCTTATGAATTTGACTCATACAATGGATATATGGCACTGATCTAAGTTGTAATTATTAGTGTAGTTCAGTATTTGTATGTCTTTTTCTAGAGCTTGCTACAAATTGCAAATCATTGACTATCTTATATAATGGACTTTGTTTAGTTATCTCACACTCCAGATAGTTGATATTGTCTGTGAACAACCAATTCTAGTTGATATTATCTTATCGTGTTGAGATATTAAGTGAGATTGCTATTGTTAATGTTGTTTATAATAATGGTGCAGAGGTTGTAAACACATTAAGTGATCACCCTCCTGGGTCTTGCAGAGCCCGAAGTGTAGGAGGATTTTAAAGTCCTCATCAATTGGTCCAGGTCCTTTGAGCTTCCTTCGATTGGAATTGGCAATTCCATAGGTAGATTAGAAGACAAACTTGGTTACATTGTAAAAAGAACCAACATACACGTCAACCACTAAACAACCACCTCTACAACTGACTTTTTAATCTTTTATGATCACATGAAACATAAAACACACTAATTTCAAGGTTGTTAACATCACTATTGAAATGTTTTAATTTTTTAACCTTTCAAACATTAAAAAGTACATCATTAAATTAATTATGTAATGGCATAAAAATTAAAAACATCATGAATTAATTATGTAACCATATAAGTCAAATATAATTCTATCAATAAATTAATAGCAAATAGATAATATAATTGCATAACTTATACATTTCAATGTCATTGATCTTCTTCTTCATCCAACTCTTTGTTTGTATCATCCGATCTAGATTTGACATTGTAAGGATTGGTCATATCATCATCATTGTCATTGATATCAGTTTCAATAATGTCATCATCCACACGGATATCATCTTCATGAACATTAACTCTTACATTATCATGATCTAATTCCTCCTCTTCGACATCTTCGTCATGGACATCATCAACTAACTGTTGATCCTGATCATCATCTACATCATCTTCTAGTTCTTCGGTATCTTCTTCTTCCATCACATTATACTTTACCGACCTTCCTCTTGGATCATTTCTAACAACAAATGACCAACCCGGTTTACCTAGAACCTCTGAGTAAAATACTTGCTCAAATTGGCTTGGAAGAATATAGGGCTCATTTCCATCTCACTCGATCAACCTTGTATTAACCATGGTAAATCCATTATCATGTTCAATAACAGTTCTCTTAGGATCATTTTCATTCAATCGTAGCATGTACCATAGGACGACGAACATAATTAATCTAAAGGACTTAAAGTCACACTCAAGTATATCATCCAAAATCCCATAGTATCAATTTTCTGAGACTTCTGGATGTATGTCGCTTCTAAATGAAACATAGTCACCTGAAAGACTACAGTTATACCTGAATCACAAGTTTTCTTCATGTCATCCAACATTTTGATTCAAAATTTATGACCATTGCACCACATAGCCTTGTGGTGTTTCACCTGCAATATGTCAAACATGTAAAAATTATTGCAATATCGTCAGTTGATAAACATATTTATTCTTGGCCGAATGTATGCAAAAAAAACAATCTCAACATATATATAGATCAATATACTTGAAAATAATTAAATAATATGGGTGATTAATATATTTATACGTACCTGTTTATCTCTTAAACCATATGCTAAATCAATTTCCCTTTGTGTAACATTGGAATCTTCATTACGATGAGCTTCTTTAACCAATGAAGCCACACCTTCCCATGTTAATGCGTGACCAGATTATTGACATCATTCAATCCATACTGTCATCCAATCAAGATTGTTGGCAACGTACAAATGTAGTGCATCCCACTCTCGACCAACTATATCAAAAAAATTGAAATTCACAAACGACGTATAATTAGTTAAATACCATAGTATACGACCTTAATTTATAATTGACATGTATATTGAAGATTAAAAATTAAATAAGTACAATATACATAAAACCATATATAAAATGTATTCCAATTAATCTCCATGACCATCTTATAATTACCTCTCACTTTCCTCAATCTACCTTTCCCCATCAGGTACTCCCCTTCAAATTTGTTAATGGAGTTGGGATCCCAAATGCGATCTACATGGATCTTTGCTACAAACTTAGGAAGATATTCACTAATGTACACCATGGTCTAGTATACCATATATCCCTCCACCATAGAACCCTCAGGATGTGCTCTTTGTCTAACCAAAGCCTTCAAAAATTTCAAGTGCCTCTCAATCATCCACATTGACCTTGTGTGTACAGGTCCACACAATTCAATCTCCTCAACTTGGTGTATGAGGTAGTGTTCTTGTGCATTGAAAAATGTTGAAGGTAGCCACTTTTGCATTTCACACATTAGATGAGGAATTTTCTCTTCCAATAATTTATATCTTTTTTATGGATTTCTTTAGATGATAGCAATCTACAAGTGATTCAAGGCACAAATATATTAACGAGATTTAACAAAAATATACAGTATATTACATAACAAGTAAAATAAATGGCAATTATAAGATGTATACAATGAATTGAACAAATCTCGCTACTTACCTCATGTATTTTCCAAGATCATATATAACTTGCTTGACATTGTTATCAAAGTTGTCTGGGAGAGATAGAGGTAGAATGTAATGCAACAATTATAAAATGATCTTTTCATTATTTTTCTAAAAGTAGTAAACACAATACACTGAAAAGTACATGCATTTTACAAGTGTATATAATATACCAAAATAATTACCTTAATGAAGGTATGCCAATCATGCATTTTCATCCCTGACCCAAATTGACCTTTCTTTGTTATTATATTGTTTATGTTCGCAACAAATCCTGTGGGAAATCAAATTTTTCGTATGAATTCTTTTATAGCATTGTGTTGCTAATCTGTTAATAACCAAGGAAGGACACTTATATTAATTTGGTCTCCATTGCTATTTAATTGAATGACATTTTTCATTGCATGATTGGCTTCCTGAATGTTACTACAAATTTTGACAATTTTTTCTTTGTCATGCCTTCCATCCAATATTTTCCATAACATTTTTGTTATATTCTTTCCGATATGCATTGTATCAAAAAAATGCACAATTTTTAGCTGTTTATAGTAGGGCAACCTACTAAATTATCTGGGATAACTTTTAAGTCCCTATGTAAGCCAACCATTAATGCCTTGACGACCTTCGTGAAACATATAAGTTAAACAAATTAACAACGACAATCATTGTCAATTACAACATGAGTAAACACAACACAATATAAAAATATAAATTCAAAACATATCATTTATGATAGATAAACAATGTGATCTGATGTATAACCTTGACGATTAATTCTGTTATATTCCAACTTCCATAGGTGAGGTTTCATTTTTCATGGTTTTGATGTAGTCTCCTCTTTCCCATTGAAAAGATGTTTTTTAGTAGTTCGATACTTATGATTTCTATGGAGGAAGTGCCTATACTCATCAAACACTTGCTTTCCTAAACTTGTTGAACGATGAGATTTCATCTTTGAACCACAAATTGGACATGCAAATTTTCCCTTTGTTTGAAGACCTGCAAGATCATATATAATTGGATTAAATATGTCAATTTTTTTAATTATATATAATGAATAGATTATTTTAAAAACATGCATGATATCTACTTCATCAAATTAAATATTGTTAAAGTGCATTCGAACGTTATAACATACCACAAAAAATGTGTTAGCCCTAGAGCATCATGAATTGTCCATACAAGCATTGCATGGAATTGAAATTGTCTTTGTCCTATTGGTCTAGAGATGTCATACATAGTGTCACTTATCTCCATAACTTTTTAGTAAATCAATAATAAGATGCTCTTCCGGCTATATACATTCTGTCTAACTTGGTACTCTACCTAGTTGAATGAACATAAACATTACATAATTATTATAACCATTTAACCGCAATATATATAAATTAATGTACATGACTATTGAATGTTATAAGTCATTATGCAAAAAATAAGACAAATGAGATGCTACTACTGCTAAAAAATTAATGTAAACAAATACCGAACAATCATTGACAAATACTATGTGCCCCTCTTTATTGACATCCATGGAGGAATGTTATTGTTGATAACAAAACTAGGCCACACTAAGTAAATAGATCTCAGTTCTCCAAATGGATTGACACTATCCGCTCCCAATGAAAGCTTGAGATTATGAGGTTCTTCTTTAAAGTGTTTCCATTTTTCCTCCATATACCTAAATGCAAAACCATCTACAGGCATTCCAAGAATGTCATCTCCACTTCTATTCTGCATGGTAATCCATAAATCATGCTAAGCTTTCACACCTAAATAATCGCTGCATACATGGAATAATGGGAATATAACGAAGAACCTTGCGAGACACCTTTTTTGTTAGTTGATTTGTTTGATATCTATTGATATGACATTCCAGGCATTTTGTTACAAATTCCTATTGTTTATGATATATAATATGATCATTGGGACATGCATCTATTGCTTGATACTCAATTCTGATATCTTTCATAATGGCACATAAATCTTGGTATGAGCGAGGTAAAATATTTGATGGTGGTACCAAAAATTCACCAATCAATCTACAACAAAAAATAATTTTTTCATATAAAGAATATTAATGGTACATATTTCATCCTTTATTTACTAGTGATGAACTAACAACAATTAAAATAGATGAAAAAAGATGACATATAAGACATACCTTAACATTTGTGAGATTGCTATGTTTGATAAACCATTCATAACCTTCAAGTTCAACAACAACAATACAATAGAGAGAATCGTTGTTTGGGAGCCTTTATAAAGGGGCTTGTATGCCTTCTCAAGTATAGGTAAATCATGAACATCATCAAAGTCATCTTGATCATCATGATCAATTCTGCCCCTAAATGTGTCATGGATCAATGTATTCGTACCATCATCTACAACTATGTTTTCTAGCGCATGATCATCTTCTTCCATAGGATCATTAACTTCAATTTCGATATTCATAGCTCCATGTTCGTCCGCTTGCAAAACCGCATTCTTCAGGCCATGATAATCCATATCATCTGCCCTAGGGTGCCCCACCTTTATAATAATGATAGACACAAATAAACCATGATCATGATCAAGTGATTATATATATATATATATATATATATATATATAATGTTAAAATGATATAAACATTTAGAAATTCAATCAATATAAATACATATAATGAACAACTTCCCAATGGATGATAATCATGCCCCCCTTCAACGTGACCATGCTTCCTACAATGTTTCTCAGCTGTTGTGATCAAAAGTCGCCTTGTCTTTAAGCCCTTGCAATTATTGCAAGGATAATAACATTTCCCATCACCCTTTCTTTTCAATCTAGCCCACAATCTATCAAGTGTCTCTTCTTTTTGTTTTGGACTAATATTATCTGACATAATTTTTCTTTACCAAGCTTGACTATTTAGATCTTCAAAAAATATCAAACTCACACTCCAATAATTTTTATTCATAGACAGGTAACATAATCTAATAATTTCAATATTTTACACCAAAAAAAATTGACATGCAACCACCCCTGCAAAAGAAAAGATAGTCTGAAGTTAATGACCCCAAAAAACACTTTAAAATGCTAATTCCAAAACTTATTAAATTCTGATTTTACTATGATTTCCAACCGTTAAGACTCCTAAAATCAGAATATTGAACTTGAGCGCAAACTTCCTACAATGATGGAGGTAGCGAGATAGTAAGAGCAAGTTACCCATTCCTAAGGAGCAACAAGTTAGAATCATCATTGCTAATGTCAATACAAATTTATCCTTTTAGTTAAAGATGCAATGTGTCACTTCTTATGACAAGATTATAACTAGGGCCCTCAACATTGAGAGAGCCCTAATAAAAAACAACAGAAGCATTGGTAAGAGAATTAGTAGGGTACAAACCCTAGGCCTCTATAGAAACGTAAACAATAACTATAGCCGATTAGTGAGGTTGCAATAGTAGAAAGATTGAGACATTGTAGGTAATAACAAAATCTTGCAATCTAAAGATTGTAGCCAATAACAAGCACACTATGTAGCTTAGTGACATTTGTAAATGCAATCTATGGTAAGAAGAATGACAGTCACTTGAGATATGACAGTCAAAAAGAGGTGAGAAATGACAAGATAATAAAGCTCAAACCTTGCATAGTAAAGTGGAGATTTTAACAGTGAGTTTCCTTACCCCTTTGCTGACCTTAAGGGTTTTTCAAATGCTTTTGGTAGTGTTAGACAAGGCAAATGCAATCAGGGAATGACTTCCAAAATGAAGTAATAGTGGTAATCATAGGTTCAATGTTTTCTTAGCCATTAATGTATAATGGTGTAGTGGGATTGCATGTTTGAGCAAGAGCCTTTGAGACTCACTCAAAGATGGGGAGAATAGTGAATAATACATTGTGACTGTGAAGTAGTGTCAATAAGGTTGAAGGATCTTAAGAACTACAATACCATGAAACACTGAGTCCCTTGTAGTAAGTAGGTAGTCTATAGGGCATAGTTTTATTTTATAGAAGGATGCTCATGAAAGAAATATTCAAGTGATAGTGAGTGAGTTGTTTGAGATTGCACCTGAGGGTGCAATACCCAGTCTTAAAGGAAGTTAGCAAAGCAGTAAATGTGCAAGAAAATCAAATCGTACACAACAAACAATTCACAGTGTTATCTTGCATAATGCCTTGAGTTTGAAGAAAAAAATATCATTGTATCTTCATGATGAAAGTGGTGACCTTAATGGTCAATCACTGGCAACCATGATTTTAAACATTCTATTGTTCGTATGGAGGCAACATTTTAAGCAAGGCAGTTAGTGGTGGTTTGGAACAATGGCAGGTATGAAAGACTTGCTTTATATGCATACTATGCAGTCTAGCTTAAGACACCGTTCTTAGAAGAGATTGAAGGTGGATTATGGAACTCAAGGGTTACCATAAAAAGGATTAAAGCAAATACTGAGATCTATTTAAAAGCCACGGTCATGAAAATATTAAAGATGTCACATGCAAAACCTTAGTAGCTAGAGTAATGAATACAGTCCCAAAGAGGATAGTGTGCTGAGGCAGATTTAAGAGATCTCCACATTATCTAATTACAAGGAAATACATCATTTATTTATTTATTTAATTAAAAGAAATCATTCTAAACCCTATATAGGATACATTGATACTTCAAAATCCTCTGAAAGAATTTGAGATTATGCAAATATATGTCAAGTAACATTCATAAGGTTTAGAAAATCTTGATCACTCTCTAGAACAGCCCATTAAACATGGGTTGTGCTTGAATGCACTACATAATTGATATAACGCAACCACTCTGCATATCAACCAGAGCCATAGACCCCTTATTGCAGCAAGAGGTAAATCACTCTCATCGCTATAACACCACATCCCAACTTGTTAAACTTGAGACAACCCTAATGCACCCAATGATGATCGACACCTACATTATACAACCAATTAAAGCTACATTATATGAGTGCCTCCATTTCTATCACAACATAGCCACATTAACTTAATCACGCGATGAATGCATCCTCGTATTTTTAGAGCACAACTGTACATAAATGACCAATAGAGTTATGGATCACATAATTACAAATACAAGAATTGTTCCTTGGTTGTGATCTTATGTGATTCCACACAACAAAATCTGGACATGAAATTCTCAAAACCCTAAACCTCTAAAAATGAAATCTGATGAGATGTTGCTTTAAAATATGATTTTCAAACCTAAAACTACAAATCTGACTTCACAACTAAATTCTGCAAAAAGACAATGACTACCCTCAACCTGGCGATATCTTCTTAATTTTTTTTTTTTTTACCAAGAAAATCGTCCTTAGTTCTCCACAAACTGTCTCAAGTAGAGAAAAAAATTGTTGCAATAAATCAGGCGTGAACTCACTTTTCTTTATGTCGGCCACAATTTGATTTTTTTCTATTTTTCATGTTTGTTGAAAATTTGACAAAAATGATAGCCGACATTTCAACGAACCCCATGTTCGTTAAAATTTTGACGAATGTCGGGGATAAACTTTCAAAAAATTGAAAATTACACATCAAATTTTACAAACACCTGATGATACATCAAATTATACATATTTCGTTGGATAGTTTCGTCAGATTTTGCAATCAAATGAGTTAGTGTGAAAACATGCAAAATGAAGACAAGCACAATCCTAGGTTAGGCAAGGACTATATCCATTGGATTCCATGTAGGTTTCCCCAACCACACTTATTCTTAGCGGGTGACTTAGAAGCTTGGCCACACTGGCTCCCCTGTACATTGCACTCACTTCTCGAGTCAACCAAGCTTCGAGCCCACATAAATATCCCATGACAGACTCTTCACCTCTACTAAGAACTATGAGAATGTGGATGCCTTAGCAACGACTGTTGCTACACCAGCAAATAGAAAGGGTTTTTGGAAACTACACAAAAGCTTTTTAGTTCAGGCTCCTATTCGAGTGGCCACACATGAGGTAAGATTAGGTCCGATAAGGAGGAATTCCAACTTGAAGAGGTTATGCTCAACAGGGTTTTGGGGAATTCACTTGTCTATGTGACACATCCACACTTGTAATCCTAAGCTTTCCATTAGGATTCACATGTGTATATTGGTCGGGAGTAGCTCAGCTAAAGAGCTTTGTTGTCGATTTGAGTCACCTTGGGGTGAGTACTTTTTCCCATCAAGGAACACCCAATTCCTAGAGTCAATAGCAATTTCTCTTGCACCTAGGATCGCACAAGTGCACAAGGGGAGAGGATACTTCTATTATTGAATCGGGGTTACATAAAATTGAAAACAAGATTGTTCATTTTAACCCAAAATTTATTGTGAGACAAACACATCAAAGACTTTGTTCATTTTAATCCAAGCTTAATGTGAGACAAACAATGTTCATTTTAATCCAATGTCATGAAAATGCATGTAAATTTTAGCCTTGGTGAGTTTCAATCCAAGATTGTGTTCATTTTAAACCCATGAGTGAATGCATGTTCATTTTAAACCCATGAAATGTAAATGCAAGTTGTAGATTGTTTGTTTGTTTGATTTAGGATTGTAAAAGGAATTAAAAAAAAAACAACAAAGGTTAGACTCCTTGCCACATGCTGCAATAGAATATTAGTAACCCCAAAAACCTCTAACCTATTAAACAAAAAAGAGAAATCTAGAAAATAGAGTAAAAACCTGAAAAATGAAAATTTACCAGGAAAATGTGTCATTCTGTAGAGCAAATGTGTTGTAGAACCAAAAGCCAGAATTTACCAGGCAGATGTGTTGTTATGTCTATCAAATGTGTCGCAGCTGCAAATGTGTTGTTCAGGCTCGTAGATGCGTCACAACATGTCAAATGTGACTTGGGCCTATGGATGCATTGTTCCCGAAAGCAAATGTGTCACAATATGTCAATTGCAGCTCAAAAAGTTGTAGTTGTGACGTTCCGTACCTGAACCTGCAAAAAAGTGACAAAAATTCATACGTAAATCTGCAAAAATCATGTTTTGGCATCGAGTTCACCAATGTAACATGGGGAAAAATCCAAGTTAGCAGATTAAAGCTTAAACAAAATAACCCAAAACAAGCAATGAAGAAATAAGGAGTAAAAGAATTGAAAACAAAAAAAGATCTCACCAAATGTCTTCAATCTCCATGAATCACCTTCATTGCACTTTCTCTATTTGTTGCAATATTATGTTTTCCCTCAGATTTGTGATGAGCAACCTATGACTATGCCAAGGTCCAAAGCAAACTTTGAAGGATTCTATCTAAAAAGGCTACACAATGCAACTATGAAGCAAGCCTAAAGCATGGAAATGTCTAAAGCATGAAGTCAAGAAATGCCAAGATGTATGAAGTGTAGAGAGATGGAGACTAAGAGGTCAAGATGTCTAGAGATTGAGAGATGGCAAATGAGGCCAAAATTGCCATTTTATAGAAAATTCAATTTTTGGATGAATGGCCAAGATTGTTAGATGAGAAATGCCCTAAGATCAATGGTTAAAATTGAATGTGACAACCCACAGTTAGGGTTAGGGCAACATTAGGGTGAAATTTGAAATGAAAGGTTGATATTTGATTTTAGAAAAATCAAATCAAGAGACAAGGTTGCATGTGACAAGGAGATAAGAATGACACGAAAAAAGAAAAAGTTGTAAAATCAAATAATATTAGAAATTATTTCATTTATGGAAGAAAGTTGACATTTTGAATTAAAAATTAATTTAATTCAAAAGTGGGGCCATGTGACAGTAAATAATTAATTTGAATTATTTACTTGGAGAAAGAAAAATAGAAAGTGGGACAATTTTAAATAAATGATTTTTATTTAAAATTAGAAAAAGTCAAAGTGGATAATAATTAAATAAATTATAAAAAATTATTTAATTATAAGAAGACATTAGAAATTAATGACGTATTTAAATAAATAAATAAAAAATAATCGGGAGGAAATGATGGACAAATAATAATTAAATAAATTTAAGAATTTATTTAATTATGGAGAGACAAAAGAAATTAGAGACGTATTTAAATAAAATAAATAAATAAAATTTATTTATTTAAATAGTTAGGAGGAATAAAGGGTGTGAATTAATTAAATAGTTAAGAATTATTTAATTAATAGTCGAATTTGGACTATAGGACATAATTAAATATTTTAATTATGTTAAGAAGAAATATGAAGAAAATAAAGTTTGCAGGCCTAGGTCAATTTTATGTGTCTACACAGCCAAAAGAAGGCAAGGAGAAAAGAAGGATGAGAGTTAAACAAATTACATCTTCTTAACCATCTTATTTTTGGCATTAGGGGAGAGACTTCAGCTCTTGTGTTCCATGAAAGAATTATTGTATTGGGTTGTGTAAGTAATTTGCAAGGTCTTTTGTCAGCGAAAGTAGTTGTGAATAAATTGGAACAAATGAAGTTGTGAGAATAGAAAACAAATAGATGTATCACATGATTGAATTGGGTGCAAATATGGAAATTCTGCAAATTTTTCTTGTGCTTTCCAAAATATAGAAAAGGAGAGAGCGGGTACAATCTATGAACCAAAGAAAAATTAAATTGTCTTACAACGGTCAATTAACACTTTCATTTTTTTATGAAAGTGCAAATAATTAGATATCTTTACCTTTTCCATTTGGGATGTGGTAGAATGTACTGCCCCTCCAAATTGGTCTTTCTGGATTGTTGGCGTAAGTGTTATTTGTGATTATGTTGATAATTATGCCTTGTTCAATTAGCTAGTTAAATTAAATTGTGGTGTCAAGAGGAATTTGACCTTTCATCGAAGTTTAGAGCACACAAAATTATATGGGTTTTGTTACATAAAAATGGATTATATGTGCCTTAGAACATAGTTATATAACCTTACATAGATTTATATTCAATAATGGTTTATGTTGTGCTCAGAATCTAATTAAAATGTGTAGCTCGGGATGCAAGAATTTATTTCGATAGTTTGTACTTTTTTTTGGCTTTTGAAATATACTTACATATATATTAAGTTTAGGTGCATAGGTTAAATAAAACCGAAACGAAGGATGTTAAAAAATTCTCTAGGGATTTAGTTATTTGAAAACTTGTCATTGCTCATAATGGCCACATGGAATTAATTAAAGTATTAAATTAAATTATTAAATTTATCGGAAGGGGGATTAATGATTTAACATATTATATTATTCTTTATTAAAGACAAATTGTAAATTACAATTTCAAATAATGAGTAATTAAAATTTAATAAGGATTGATAATCCAGTATAGTTATAAATTTAAAATATTCCTTGAATATGCACATAAAAATATAAATATTAAATTTACATTTTATAGATAATAATGTAAAAGATTAATAATCCACTTATAGATGTAGTTTAAATATAAACTTCAAGATGTTTGGTCATAGAAGAGAATTTGGAAGATAAAGAATAAATATTCATATATATATAAAAATTTGAGAAAATAAATAAAAAAAATTATATATACACGTGCATACAAATGTTTAATTTTATTTAATATCTATATGCAAACAAAGGACACCTGTCCTTGCTGGTACCCTCCACCTTGCTTCAAGAAATTCTTTCCTGTGTACCACGTGCCCTGTGCTTGCATTCTCCTCTTTGCATGTTCATTGTGTGGCATTCTCCCCTGGAAGGGCTGTCCTTTTGGGGGGATGTTTGTATGGAGTTAAGGAGGATACGTTTGGGGGAGGAAGAATTGGCCAAGAGTTGGAGAAAGAACATCAGCCAGGAGAAGGTAACTGCCTTGGTTTTTTGTTTCGTATGTTATTTTAATTAATCTCTCTGCATCCATCGACAACTGATTACTATAAGGGTTGCTGTCATGTGAAGTATGTGCAGTCCTCATCCAATTAGCTATTTACAACTTATTCTTCCAGTATCGGCGTTAACAGAATAAAGCTCGTTGCCATGACATTGCTGTAGAGATAATGTCTGATTAAAAAAAAAAGAAAAAGAAAAAAAGACCTTGCTGCCATTACTATAGTGCAAACCTGTTTTCCAGCTTGTTTCTTTTAGCATCGCCTTGGCCGTCTTTTAATTGTTTTGAAGGGAGGCTACAGTATATAGTTAAGGTATTTTTACTTAAAATGCTTAATACAATCTTTTGTAGTTGCTGCACTCGAGCATAGAAGGGTGTAAGAATTTAAATAACCTCTGGATCTTTTGGCGTCACCAGCCAATCTCATTTGCTTGAAAGTTTCTTAAGCCCTTTCAACTAATCTGTTTTGTGCATATTCTGCATCAGTACATTCGATAAATTATGTATGTTAATAAATTATGTATGTTTGAATTGTAATGTTAATATATTAATTTGAAAAAAAGTGATAAATTAATTTATTTATATTGATGCAAATTATTCCATGAAAATTTATTTTGTGAAATTTAAGAATTAAATAAGATAATCTTAAAATACACATTTTCATGGATATTTATGAATTTGGTAATAGTGCAAAATGGAAGATTCGTTAATATGGGTCTGTGTCAACGTTTAAAATAACTAAGCAAGCTAGAATATTGGTGAAGGGAAAAATAAGTGAAATTACTTACATTTGTATACTCGTATTTTTAGGATATTAACACTTAGATGATTGCTTTGGATAATCCTTTGAATGTTTACTTCATTGTATTCTCTAAAATGGGATTGTAAAACTTGAATAATTGATATCATAGATGATGGGTAGTATTGTGAGGTATAGTAAACTCTATTGACTTTAGGTTATAGGTTTTGGATAAAATTTGTTTTATCTTGCTAAAAAATAGTTTCATTTAAAGGATATAATACCCTTGATGATCTATCATGTGTATATTAAGAGAGGATAAGGATTTAGTCTTGAATTTGATTAATTGAAAGTTTCTTATGATTTATTACTTTGAGTTAAAATGTCTTTGTAGTGAATGAATGAATAAAATGTAAATCGAGCATTTATTAGTCTTTATGATTATGAGAGTTATCATATATTTAAAGGAAATTTTGATGGTTATCATGATTGACTAGATTGATCTTTGAATTGAGATTGTGTATCATTGATTGTGGTCATTGTCATAATTGTTGTTTTTGTTAAGGGTGATTAGTTGCCATACTACAAGGGTATCTTGAGAGGAGAAATAGAGGTCTCCCTTGGATGCCTAGTTGAATTTACAGTGTTAGAATTGATTATGTTTTCCTTGGTTGAATCTGAAGATCTCTTTATGATGAAGCCACTTTCATTCTACTCCTTTCAATTTATGATTATGAAACTTATATAGTCATTTTGTGGGTTCCTTGATGTGAATCTTCCCTTTGTGTTGATTTTGATTGAGGGGGACTTTACGCAATGGCTTTCTTGTAGTCATATTTTGGGATGGTTGGGAACCCGAGGAGTTGAATTACCTTCAATAGAAGTTTGTGGATTTTTTTTGGCATTTTTGACTTCCAAAGGCAATGGAGAAAGTTGGTTTATGTTGATTCTTCTATGATTGGACCTTTGTGATTCATTGATCCTCATTTTGATTTTGAGTTCTTGTGGGTGGTACCTCCTTTGTTCTTGTTTTAGTGATATGGAATGGGTTTGCGAGATGGTTCTTGCCTCGCATGTTGTGTGATATATACTCCTTGATTTTTATGTGAGATGAGGTACACCCCTTGCATGTTTTGATTTGGTACCTATAGGGAGAGTGGCTCTTCATGGGGGTTAGCGCACAAAGGGGTTGTTAGGGTAACCCACGGAAGAGTTGTTTAATAAGTGATAACCTAATAAAATTAACTAGTAGGTTGGGTAGATAAACACTAAACAAGATTAATTATAAGCCTCACCCATACCATTAGTGATTTCACAAGCTAAGGATTGGATGAGAAGACCTAGTTGGTAAGATCACTACCTTGTCCTCATGAAAGGTAAGTGGTCCCGCATGAGTCACCCTATGGAGCAGTCGCCTTGAGATAGGCAGCTTGGATAACCATAGATGGAGGTGGTACCTTGTGATAGGTTTCCTGGAAAATCCATGTAAGGCCATGCGATGACACTCTCCTACAATACATGTTTATCTTCCTTTGTTTGCTAGCCTCTGGGAGTGTTGTTTGAATTGTTGATGTTGTTGAGGCAATTGGTTCTTGGTGATTATTGTTGAAGCCTCCAAGTTCTATCTTTTAGTGTTGCACATGTATGCCTCATGGAAACTTGATTGATGTTAATGAAAGGCATCCTTGATATTTATTGTTGGTTGATATTGTGATTTTATTTGAAGGCTTGGATCCTATTGTTGTTGGCACCTCTTATGGTTATTTAGTGTTGAGCTATAATCTTGACATTTGGTTATGTCAGACTTTTCATTATTTTGCTTTGGCTAAGTGATGGAAATGTTGTGGTTTGTTATCTTATGTTGTTGTTATCCTTGTTGTGGAGCTTGGTTTGCTTTTGGTTCATTTGACTATTTTGGATGAGGAATGGGGATCTTTCTTGTCAACCCCTAGCACGGGGGGTGGACTTTCGGGACCACGTGGTTGGGTGGAACGTGCTATGCACCCCATTGGGTCTGAGTTTGTGCCGATGCAACTGATCCAAAACTCACCTCAGTTCTATTGTATCATTTTTAGCTATGTAACATTCTTACATTTGATGCATCTTTTCCTCTGCACAATAAGGAGCATATGTACTCCTGAAGTGATGTAATGTACTTCTAAAAATGGATTTAATGTATTATTCTAACTTTGTAAACCTTATTTGGTAGCTGTTATTGGATGTGTTGTATCTGTGGAAATATACTCCACAATTGGCATATTGAACTATTAATAAAATGCTATATATATCTTTTTCATCTCTTTTGATCATGGATGGCCGGATGTTATCTTTATGTAATCTTGATTCATTTGTTATCATTATGGTATTAGTTTTAGGACTTCGTGATGCCATCTTGTGTATCTCAGAGGATGTAATGGTCATTGTGATTGTATAATTGCTTTATATGCAATATATGTTCACGTTTATCTTATGAATTGTTCTTTCAAAAAAAAAATTGTGTGGTAATTTGTTGTTTTTGTTGTCCTTTGGGGTTTGCATGACAGGGCATTACACCTTACACTGTTGAGCTTTCTCTTCTTGTTCGTGATGGCAAGATCTTCTTGTTCGAGGAGCTTGTGTGGTTCTATGGATTTGTACTTCTCTTTCTCATTGTAATAGTGGACAGTATATATTGCATTCCTTATTTTTAATCAAGGAGGAACCCTTGTGATGTAATTGTAACATTATGTATGATCTATTCATCATTGGATTAAATGGTATATATTGTACATTTATATGATATTGTATCTGTGGAAATATGCTCATTACATTTCTATGAGTTAGATTTATTATGGAATGGTGAATGCTTTTTTGTATGTTGTTATCATGAGTTAATTCCATATACTATGTTTTAGAATAATTTTGTAAGTTTGGAATTTCACATGTAGACACATTGTGTGACCTAGAGGATTTATGTGTTAGAGTAGGTTACTTCACTCATCATTGTTACTCTTTTTAAGAAAAAAAATTAGTTGTGCTTCCGTAGTGTAGCATCGTCCTCTAGGTTGTGGGATGGGGTTTTACACTTGGTATTAGAGCCTAGGTTTAAGCACTGGAAACTTTGGGTTAATATGGAAACCATTAAGTTGTTTGCGTAGGATTTAAGTTGCATATCTTGTCTTACACCTTGGTGTGTTTGTACAGGATCATACCACCTAGGAGAGGTCGAGGTTGTGGTCATGGCCATAGAGGCAGACATGGAGGTAGCCAACAGGACTCACCTTTGCATGTTTCTCATGATTCAGACCGTGAGGAACAACAGGCTTCCCAAAACATTCCAGGAGGCGGTATTTAGTATCTAGATCCACCAGGGGTTGAAGGCGCTCAGTTGCATCAATTGTTAGAGGATACTCTTGCCCGTCTTGGACCGAGGTAGGAGGTAGAGCAGATTTTTGTTAGAGAGAGAGATGCACCAGCTCAGTCAGAGGCAGTGGTAGCTGCACACATGAGAGATTTACTTAGAGCTTGACCACCCTTATTTGATGGATCAAGCAATGGTTTAGAGGCTAAGACCTGGCTGATTGACCTAAACAAATGCTTTGCTATGCACCCATATGGTAAAAGTACCAGAGCCAGATGTGCGATTATGCACCTGAGAGGCTTTGCTTCCACATGGTGGAGATTGGAGGAGCAGAAGCTCCATATTGATATCGGTATCATATATTGGGAGTTGTTTCTAGAGAGGTTTCGTGACATATTTCTCTTTGATCATTGGCAACAACGTCGTGGTGATGAGTTCCGTACTCTATGATAGATGACTATGTCAGTGGAATAATATGAGCATCATTTTTACGAGCTCAAATAGTACGTAGGCATTGGAGACGACGAGGTCATGTTGGTGAAACACTTTCTTAGGGGCTTAAATGCCCGGATCAGTGGAGGTGTGTGGGTTTTCAAACTCAAGACTATGGAGACCATGACAGACAAGGCCAAAATTGTAGAGGAGAATTTGGCAATGGCATTGGGCGGTCATGTAGGAGTGCAAATGGGCAGTACTTCAGCTGCAGGGCCTAGTGCATATAGTGGCCAGACTTAGGGAGTTGGACCACCCAGGGCACAGTAGACACCAACACATAGTGGATAGTATCAAAACTCTCAGGGAAAATGGAAGGATTTTCCACCTAGACAGAATGACAGATATCAGTCAGGAGGTGACTGGAACTGGAGGCGTGTCAAATGCTTCAGTAATGCACAGCTAGCATAGAGTACTTAGTCTACCTTTAGGGGTAGTGTTCAGCAGTCTAGTGCACCTTTTGGAGGTAGAGGTTTTGGCAGGGGTACCGGGTGTTTTTCTTGTGGCCAACAGGGTCACATAGCTTAGCAGTGTCCCAATAAGGGCACATTAGGATATACATAGAGGCCAGTGGCATCAGATTCGACTATTGGTGATGCAGGCAGAGGACATCATGTATTTGTTGTGGTTGATAACCACTAGGCTAACCACCAGAGCATAGTGGTGGAGACTACTGGTATGTTGCAGGGTAATAGACTTACCATTTTGTTTGATTCAGGAGCCTCCAACTCATTTATTTCATCATCTGTCATGGCACGTGATAGACTAGGAGTAGTAAGGCAAGAGGGTAAGTGGTAGGTTGAGTTAGCATTTGGTGCTAGAGTTGCAATACATTCCTCTATGCCGGATTGTAGACTGGAGATTGGTTCTTTCCACACTACTACAGATCTATGTGTTATACGATTAGGTTCTTATGACATTGTCCTAAGGATGGATTGGCTCGATGCTCATAAGGTCGTGATTGATTGTTGATGCAAGTCGATACAATGCATTGATGCATCAGGTAGTGAGGTTGAGTTAGTAGGGGTCCAAAGACCTATATCATTGAGGATGATCTTAGCTATGCAGCTGAGAAGATGTGTTCATCAGGGATGTCAGTTATTTGCTATGACAGTAGATGACTTGGAAAGAGCTGATAGAGAGAAGGTGTCTATAGATAGCCACCCCATACTTTAGCAGTATGTAGATTTTTTTCCAGATGATATTCCAGGGATGCCAACTCAATGTGACATAGACTTCAAGGTTGATCTTCTACCTGGTTCTGAACTCATTTCATGAGCCCCATACTATATGACAACTCAAGAGCTTAAAGAGCTTCGCTTGCAGCTTGAGGAGTTGTTGGAGAAGGGTTTCATCTGCCCTAGTGTTTCACTGTGGGGAGCACTGGTGATATTTGTGAAGAAGGATGGATCTCTTCGTCTGTGCATAGATTACCGATAGTTAAATAAGGTCACCTTCAGGAACTGATACCCTTTACCTAGGATCGATGACTTGTTTGATCAGGTCAAGGGTGCTATACTCTTTTCTAAGATCGATCTTAGGTCAGGATACCATCAGTTGTGGATTGTGGAGTCTAATATTCATAAGATAGTGTTTCATGCATGATACGGTCACTACGAGTTTACAGTGGTACCGTTTGGGTTGACGAATGCACCATCTATATTCATGAGCCTGATGCACAGAGTTTTTCACACATACCTGGATAGATTTGTAGTGGTATTCCTTGATGACATATTGATTTATTCCAGGACAGTTGAATTGCATGAGGAACATTTGAGGTAGGTATTACAATGTTTGAGGGATAATAAGTTGTATGCCAACTTGTCCAAATGTTAGTTCTTCAAAACTAAGGTCAATTACCTTGGTCATGTTATATCAGGAGAAGGTATTGCAGTGGAATATCCTGTAAAGATCCAGGCAATTATGGATTGGCCTATGCCACGAATGTGGCAGAGATACATAGTTTTATGGGGTTAGCAAGTTACTATAGCCATTTTGTTCAGGACTTTTCTAGGGTAGGACACCCTATTACTTCTCTTCAGAGGGAAGGGAAGAAATTTGATTGGTCAGAGCAAAGCGAGGCTGCATTTCAGACATTGAAGGAGAGGTTGACTAGCGCACCGATCCTTGTGGTACCATATCCTACAGGAGACTTTTTTATTTGTGTAGATGCATCTTTGGAGGGGTTAGGAGTGGTACTAATGCAGGATGGTCGATTCATTGTGTACGAGTCATGCAAACTCAAGGATCATGAGTTGAACTACCTCACACATGATCTTGAGTTAGCTGTAGTTGTACATGCACTGAATCTGTTGGAAAAAGTGCCTCAAACATTACAAACTGAAACCTTCTTTAGAGCAATGTCGGTGTGACATTCTAATTATTTGGCTGACTAGCAGTTTGTTTCATCCAATTCTGAACAGGTTGCTGTGACCCTGAAGAATTCTTGCCGAAAGGTTTACTGTGGAGTCTATCACTGTAGCAAGGTGTGTTCGTTGTGACCTTATAGCGCTTGGGAGATATTTGGCCGAAAGGCCATTCATTCGTTTATTGACATAACTCTTAGCGACTATGATCTTTAGTGAAGCTTATGGTTCTCACTAAGATGTCTCAGCGAAGTGTTGTACTCTTGCTGACAGCATATGAATTGATGTCCTTAGGGTAACTTATTATGACTTGGTGAGAGGTCACCACAAAATCAAATGTTATGCCGACTTTGTTTCGTTGGCAAGACTTGGCCAAAGGAAATTCCATTGGTATGATGTCCTACCGAAGTGACTATGTCTTAGCGATGAAAGACTCAAGTGTTAAAATCTTCAGCTATCGGAAAAGGTATTAGCGATAGAAGAAAGCTATGCCAATAGGGACTACTTGGGAGTTATTGATATAACTCTTAGGTTTTGTTATTGAGTCTGGGCGATAAGCTATCATCTTTCCGATAGCTGATGGCTGTCAAGGTAACTCTTAATGACAAAAAAAAGGTGTTCAGGATAAGTCATAGAGATCGATAAGAAGTCTTAGCGATGGAAAAATGTTTTGGCGACAGGTGAACACTTCGGAGTAACATATGAATATCGCTATAAACTCTCAGCGATAGATGTGAGTCTTGCCGACTTTCATTTGGTGCTCGATAGATATGGAAACTTTGGTGTAACCTTAGTGATTCGCTATGACCTTCTAGCGAAAGTGATAAGTCAGGATGACTATTTTGGTGATTCGCTGAAACTCTTGTAACTCGATAGAACATCCTGGCGACTATGATAACTCTTGGCGACTACGATATGAGTTCAATGTGGCATCGACAAGACACCATTAATGTCTCACCAAGATGCCAATGCAATACGAATTATGTTGACCAAGTATGACTTCTGATGTGGCATCACGTGGATGAATCAGAAGAGCCGAATTGGAACCGTTGGGAGTTTGTTCGTTGCGATGGTTCTGAGAGGCAGCTCAATAGTCAGGGAACACCATGGTTATAGTTGGAATTTATAGATGTTTTGATGTTGGATAGTAGTTCTATCAACAGTGAAGTGTGAAGAATTCAAACTGTATCAGTGAAGGATTAAAAATCTATAAAGGTTGTAACCTAAAAGTTTTCTATTCGAAGAATGTACATGATGAATGTTGTTGTTTAATGACACCAGAAAGATACATTTGGAATTGTATGTAACTTTGATTACTGTAATACAAAGTGATTTCTCTTGGTGTGGTGGGTTTTTCTCCCATAAGGGTTTTCCCACGTGTATCTGGTGTTCATGTGTGTTTGTCTAAATACTCTGTTTCTGTAATCTGTCTCATAGTGCATCTCAATTTGACTGTAATTGAAAAATTAAAGGTACTTTTGCATTCTTTCCTGAGGTATTGATGTTAGGAAAATTGTTTTCCGCATCTAGTTTTCCTTACAAGTGGTATCAGAGCCTGGCCAGTTGTGTTATCCTTGGGGGTATATTGGGTTTTTTGTGTCAATACTGTTCAGTGGGAGTTTTGTAGAGATTGTTATTTCTATTTATAGATTAAGATGTCTAGTTCCTCTGGGAAGATTGAAATAGAGAAATTCAATGGCAGTAACTTTGAATTGTGGAAACTCAAGATCGAGGATCTCTTAGTAGATCGAGACCTTTGGCTTGCTGTGTCTGGAAGTAAACCTACAGGCATGAAGCAAGAAGAATGGGACCTTGCAGATAGGAAAGCGAAGGGGCTGATATGGCTTTGTTTGGTAGACTCAGTTCTTCTCAATGTGCATGAAGAGAAGTCTACTTCTCTCTTGTGGAAGAGACTGGCGTCTATTTATCAGGGGAAATCTTTGGTGAATAAGCTATTCCTGAGAAAGAAGCTTTACTCTTTGAGAATGTAGGAAGGAGGGTCTGTAGCTGATCATTTGAATGCATTCAACATGTTGCTCGCACAATTAACATCTGTTGGTGTAAAGATTGAAGAAGAAGATCATTGTAGGCTTTTGTTATGTTCTTTGCCAGACTCATGGGATCATCTAGTGATGGCTATTGGGAGTACAACATCTAGTTTCAAAATGGAAGATATTGTCAGTTCTTTGTTGTTAGAAGAAATGAGAAGAAAATCTTCTCAGATGGCGAAGGAGGCTCTTGTTGTCAGAGGAAGGTCAAAGGAGAAAGGCAAGAAGAAGGACAAGAAATCCAAATCGAAATCAGAGGGGAGATCAAAGTCTCCTGGAAAGAAGTCCAAGGTGAAGTGCTAGAACTGTCGACAACCTGGTCATGTTCGAAAGGATTGTAAAGAGGAGAAAAAGAAGAAAGGATCTTCCGATAATGGTTCTTCTCATAGTGATGGTGATTCCTTCATTGTAGCCTTGGCTACTCAGGCATCAGATGATGTCTGGTTGATCGATTCTGGAGCATCGTTCCACATGACATCTCACAGAGAATGGTTTACAAAGTATGAAGAATACGATGGTGGAAAGGTGTACTTGGTGAGTGATTCAACCTTAGAAATTGTTGGTCGTGGAAGAGTCAGAATCCAATTCCCTGATGGAAAAATAAAGGGGATCAATGATGTTATGCACATACCAGGTCTGGCTCAAAATTTACTTTATGTCAGTAAGCTAAATGATATCGGAGTACAAGTCTTGTTCTCAGGAAATGGCTGCAAGATGACTAGAGGTTCAATGGTGCTGGCTAGAGGTGCTTGAATTGGTACCCTGTACAAGCTGGATGCACAAGCTATTCATTGTAACAGTGTCTCTTCGAAGTCACTCAAAGCTGCTCATGGAGGTAAAGAGGGAATTGTCCCTAATTATGTAAACTCTACGGAAGTAAAACTTCCTGCAGAAAAGACTATGCTTTGGCATCATAGGTTAGGCCACATAGGAGAAAAAGGTTTAAAAATCTTGAAGAACAAAAACCTGGTTGAGGGGCTTGAAGATTGTAATATGAAATTTGAATTCTGTGAACACTGTATATATGGAAAGCAACATCATGTTTCATTTTATAACAGTCCTCATAAAACTTCTGGTTTGTTAGACTATATTCATTCAGATGTGTTTGGTCTAGTAGATGTTCCTTCTTTGTCTAAATCAAGATACTATGTGTCGTTCATTGATGATTATTCAAGAAGAGCATTTATATATTTTTTGAAAAGTAAATCAGAAGTGTTCAGTTGATTTAAGGAGTTTAAAAATCTTGTTGAAAATCAAACTGGTAAAACAATAAAATGCTTAAGGACTGATAATGGCGGTGAATTCTATTCTGATGAATTTGAAAGATACTGTAAAGACCATTGAATCAAAAGACACAAGACTACACCTTACACTCCACAACAGAATGGAGTTGCAGAAAGGTTCAATAGGACAGTGATGGAGAGAGCACGAAGTATGCTTAGTAGTGCTGGTTTGGAAGAAAAGTTATGGGCTGAAGCTACTGCTACTGCATGTTACTTAGTTAATCAGTCTCCAAACTCTGCTCTTGTTGATAAGACACCTATAGAAGCGTGGTCTGGTAAGAAGCCCTCTCTTAGACATATTAGAGTCTTTGGCTGTGAAGCATATGCACATGTGTCGGATGTAAAAAGATCTAAGTTGGACAACAAGGCTGTTAAGTGTATATTTGTTGGCTATAGTGCTAACATCAAAGGATACAAGCTTTGGAATCTTGTTATAGAGAAGGTTGTATACAGTAGAAGTGTAATCTTTCATGAGCTGAAACCTTCCGCCTTGGATCCATAGTCAGAGACAAAGTCAGAAAATAGTAAGGATGTAGAAACAATTCCTCCTACACTAGAGAAAGAGGAATTGAAGATTCAAAACGTACCTGAAACTGAGGAGAGCTCAAGCAGTTCTGAAAGCTCTAAAGAAGATGAACGTCAGCCTCAGCCAGTGAGGAGGTCAACCCGAGAAAGGAAACAACCAGATAGGTATGGGTTCTCATTAATTGATTCTACTTGTGCCTATGCCTTGATTTATAGTACTGATGAGCCTAGGACTGTAAAGGAGGCAATTAAAATGTCTGATTCAGATTCTTGGTTGAAAGCCATGGAGGAAGAAATGGCGTCATTAGATAAAAATGAAACCTGGAGTCTAGTGCCCTTGCCTAAAGGCAGAAAACCTGTGGGCTATAAATGGGTATTTAAGAAAAAGATTGATTTGGATGGCAGTGTAGAAAAATACAAAGCACGACTGGTTGCAGAGGGTTATTCCCAGGTAGAGGGAATTGACTATGGGGAAATCTTTTCTCCTATAGCAAAGTTGACGTCCATTAGATTTCTATTGTCAATTGTAGCAGCTTATAACTTAGAGGTTGAACAGATGGATGTGAAGACAACATTTCTTCATGGTGATCTTGAAGAAGAAATCTATATGTCCCAGCCTGAGCACTTTGTTGAGAAAGGTAAAGAAAAACTGGTATGCAAATTAAAGAAGTCTCTATATGGGTTAAGGCAGTCACCTAGAATGTGGTACCAGAAATTTGATACCTATGTATTATCTTTAGGCTTTGTGAGATCAAAATTTGATCACTGTGTATACTATAAAGCTGAAAGTGATCAAGTGCTTGTTATTGCTCTTTATGTTGACGATATGATGTTCATAGGAAATAGCAAGCTAATGATTTTTGATCTTAAGTCTCAGTTGTCTGCTAAGTTTGAAATGAAGGATCTTGGTGCAACAAGGTATATTCTAGGGATGGAGATAACCAAGGATAGGAAGAATATAAAGCTTTGGCTCAGTCAAAGTAAGTATATAAAGACTATTCTAGAGAGATTTTGTATGAATGATTGCAAACAGTTAGTTGTTCCGGTCATGCAGGGAATGAAGCTATCTGTTGAGGACTGTCCAAAATCTCCTACTGAGATGGAGGACATGACCAATGTGCCCTATGCTAGTGTTGTAGGCAGTCTCATGTATGTAATGGTCTATACAAGACCAGACATTTCCCAAGCAGTGGGAGTACTTAGTCGATTTATGGCTAATCAAGGTAGAATACATTGGGATGCTGTGAAGAGGGTGTTTAGGTATTTGAAGGGAACTTCAGATTTTGCATTGTGTTACCATGGTAATTTGGTTGAATCACAGAGGACTTTCAGTATTCATGGTTATGTAGACTCTGATTGGGCAGGGGACATTGACAGCAGAAGATCCACCAGTGGATACGTTTTCATGTTGAATGGTGGTGCAATGAGTTGGATGAGCAAACAACAGGCTGTAGTCGCTTTGTCCACTACAGAGGCTGAATACATGGCAGTTACCCATGCTTGTAAAGAAGTTGTATGGTTGAAACATTTGTGTTCTAACATTGGTTTTGATGTAGGGGAAATAACAATCTTATGTGACAGTCAGAGTGCCATTTGTTTGGCAAAGAATCCATCTTTCCATGCAAGGACGAAACATATTGATGTACAATACCACTTTGTACGAGATATGGTTGAGAATGGAAAGGTCAGTTTGGAAAAAGTTGATACTTTGGAGAATGTTGCAGATGCATTGACGAAGCCAGTGAGCACAGACAAGTTCAGGTGGTGTGCCAGTTCAATGGGCCTTAGTGCCCATGATTTTTAGTAAAGTAATTTTTTGGATGCTCTAGAGGTGTCTAAATGATCTTTGTCAAGTGGGAGATTGTTGGAAAAAGTGCCTCAAACATTACAGACTGAAACCTCCTTTAGAGCAATGTCGGTGTGACATTCTGATTGTTTGGCCGACTAGCAATTTGTTTCATCCAATTCTGAACAGGTCGCTGTGACCCTCTAGCAATTTGTTTCATCCAATTCTGAACAGGTCGCTGTGACCCTGAAGAAGTCTTTCCGAAAGGTTTATTGTGGAGTCTATCGCTGTAGCAAGGTGTGTTCGTTGTGACCTTATAGCGCTTGGGAGATATCTGGCCGAAAGGCCATTCATTCATTTATCGGCGTAACTCTTAGCGACTGTGATCTTCGGTGAAGCTTATGGTTCTCGCTAAGATGTCTCAGCGAAGTGTTGTTCTCTTGCCGACAGCATATGAATTGATGTCCTCGGGGTAACTTATTATGATTCGGTGAGAGGTCACCGCGAAATCAAATGTTATGCCGACTTTGTTTCGTCGGGGAGACTTGGCCGAAGGAAATGCCATCGGTATGATGTCCTACAGAAGTGACTATGTCTTAGTGATGAAAGACTCAAGTGTTAAAATCTTCATCTATCGGCGAAAGGTATTAGCGATAGAAGAAAGCTATGCTAATAGGGACTACTTGGGAGTTATCGATATAACTCTTAGGTTTCGTTATTGAGTCTAAGTGATAAGCTATTGTCTTGTCGATAGCTGATGGCTGTCAGGGTAACTACTCTTAGTGACAGACAAAAGGTGTTCGAGATAAATCATAGAGATCAATAAGAAGTCTTAGCGATGGAAAAATGTTTTGGCGATAGGTGAACACTTCGGAGTAACATATGAATATCGCTATAAACTCTCGGCGATAGATGTGAGTCTTGCCGACTTTCATTTGGTGCTCAGTAGATATGGAAACTTCGGTGTAACCTTAGTGATTCGCTATGACCTTCTGGCGAAAGCGATAAGTTAGGATGACTATTTTGGTGATTCGGTGAAACTCTTGTAACTTGATAGAACGTCCTGGTGACTATGATAACTCTTGGCAACTACGATATGAGTTCAATGTGGCATCGGCGAGGCACCGTTAGTATCTCACTGAGATTCCAATGCAATACAAATTATGTTGACCGAGTATGACTTTTGATGTGGCATCACGTGGATGAATCAGAAGAGCCGAATTGGAACCGTTGAGAGTTTTTTTGTTGCGACAGTTCTGAGAGGCAGCTTGACAGTTAGGGAACACCATGGTTATAGTTGGAATTTACAGATGTTTTGATGTTGGATAGTAGTTCTATCAACAGTGAAGTGTGAAGAATTCAAACTGAATCAGTGAAGGATTAAAAATCTGTAAAGGTTGTAACCTGAAAGTTTTCTGTTCAAAGAATGTACATGATGAATGTTGTTGTTTAATGACACTAGAAAGATAAGTCTGGAATTGTATGTAACTTTGATTACTGTAATACAAAGTGATTTCTTTTGGTGTGGTGGGTTTTTCTCCCGTAAGGGTTTTCCCACGTATATCTGGTGTTCATGTGTGTTTGTCTAAATACTTTGTTTCTGTAATCTGTCTCATAGTGCATCTCAATTTGACTGTAATTGAAAAATTAAAGGTACTTCTGCATTCTTTCCTGAGGTATTGACGTTAGGAAAATTATTTTTCGCATCTAGTTTTCCTTACAGAATCGATGGAGACATTTCTTATTCAAGAACTGTTTTGAGTTACACAGTGACCATCATAGTCTAAAGTACATCTTCACACAGCCTAACCTTAATGCTAGGCAAAGGCAATGGATGGAGTTCCTTTGTGAGTACGATTTTGAGGTGAAGTACATCCAAGGGAAGGAGAACATTGTGGCCAACACTCTCAGAAGACGGAGGCACGAACTATCTGAGATGACTCTTACTGTAGATTTGAGGAGCCAGATTCTTACCGCACTTCCTACAGATAGCTGGTATCGGGAGGTAAGGTCTAAGATTGAGTCAGGCAGGACTTTTGATGGTAGGTACTTAGGATATTCTTTGGAGACAGATGGGTTATTGAGATACATGGGACGTATATTTGTTCCATCTTCGGAAGGGATTCGTACCTTGATTTTGATAGAGGCACATCGGGCACCTTATTTAGCTCATCCTAGAGTGAAGAAGATGTATGTCGATCTGCGACCGCTTTATTTCTAGGCAGGTATGAAGTGAGATATCGTTGATTATGTATCATGGTGTTTGGAGTGTTAGCAAGTTAAGGCTAAACACCAACATCTGGCTGGTCTTCTATAGCCTCATTTGGTTCTTGAGTGGAAATGGGACATCATTTCATTGGATATCATTGTTGGTTTACCCAACTCTTCACGACGACACGATGCGATTATGGTGACGGTAGATAGGTTGACGAAGGTGGCACACTTCTCACCTATATGTTCCTCCTATAACACTTCATTAGTTGCTAGAGTGTTCATGGACGACATTGTGAGGTTGCATGGTATTCCACATCGGATTATCTCTGACAGGGATCCTATGTTTACTTCGGCTCTTTAGACATCATTACAGCATGGTATAAGGACACAATTGAACTTCAATTCAGAGTATCACCCTGAGACGGATGGAAAAACTAAGAGGGTCAATCAAATCCTTGAAGATATGCTTCGCATGTATGTCATGGACTAGCAGACATGATGGGAGGATTATCTCTATCTTGTAGAGTTTGCTTATAACAACGGGTTTCAGAGTTCTATTGGCATGGCACCTTTTCAGGCCTTGTATGGATGGCCATGTCAGACTCCATTGAGTTGGGATAGGTTGGAGAACAGGATTTTATTGGGTCCTGATATGCTTCAGGATATGGAGGAGCAGGTGGTTCAGATCAGAGAGCATTTAGTAGCTGCACATGATAGGCAGAAGTACGCAAATGCACACCATGTGGATCGTCAGTTTGTTGTGGGTGACTGAGTTTTCTTGCGAGTGTGAATGAGAAGATTCCAATATGTTATGGAAAAGGTTCTAAGCTTGTACCTCATTTTGTTGGGCCTTTTGAGATTTTAGAGAAGATTGGATCAGTTTCTTAATGCCTTTCTTTACCACCCAGTCTCTCGCGCATCCACAATGTGTTCCATGTTTCTGTAATTATACCTTATCATCCAAACATTTCTCATATCCTTGATTGGATTGCTTTACAGGTAGAGGATGGGTAGCTAGCTTTGGAGCCCATGGTTGTTACCCTGCACAGGAGACTCACCCTCAAGGATCAAGATATTAAGCAGGTGAGGGTCCAGTGGGATCCTAGAGATGACACTTCTACTATATGGGAAGATGCTACCAAGATGAGGGAGCTCTACCCTTACTTGTTTGAAGGCTTCCAGGAGTAAGTCTGATCCTAGGGGGGGAAGATGTGACACCCCTCCATTTTCTTATGTTTTTCTTGATACCTCAGATACTTTTTCGAACCTTATTTTATGTTATGGTTGTTCTATCACTGACATTGGGGCGATGATAGACTATATGGATGTGATGATACATTATATGCATGGTGATTATGTTTAATATTCTTTATGTTTACATAGATGCTTAGTTGTGATGACATTGTTATATATGCTTATTGTAGTTAATTGATATATTATCTCGTCAGATGATGTGACATTGTATTGGTGAATAAAACGGTATTACATCACTCACTTGCAAGTGCCCTATGATTTCCATGATTCTCTCTTCACGATGTGTATAATTATTATCTGAATACATGTACGACATTTTCTTTTGTTGTAGGTTTGTAGGTACAAGACAACGGCTTCACTTGGTTTCACAGGTTTGAGCGTGTCCACTACTCAACAGTAATGTTGATTGGGAGATAGTAATTGGTTAACCTTGTCAAACCTTTACCCTAGCACAGTGTGTCGTCAGTCTATATGTTGGTCATGATCCTTATCCATGTTGGTATTGGTATTTTATTTATCGTGCAAGTTTAAATTGTAAGGATTAAATTATATGTTGTGATTAAGTATTTAATTAATATGGAGATTTTATTATAAATTAATTAATTTAATTTAAGTTATATTATAAAGTAATTTTAATTACTAAATTAATTGGGAATTAAAATAAACAAGTTATTTAATTGTAAATTGGATTAAATGAATTGTTTTTAATTTTAAATGCATATTTGGGAAAAGATCTCATAAATATCTTGGTTTGTTAATGAAAAGACATTTGTTGTGTGAACTGGAAGTTAGAAGGATTTGTTTTCTTATTGTCTTAAAATTGATTTACGGAGAGATTGATTGAAATGGGTGAGAAAAGAGGAAGTTGTTTTCATGGGAAAAAAAGACAGAGGTGTTTTGGGAAATGGAAGAATTATTTTGTGTTTTGAAGAAATTGTAGATCTTAGAAGCTTTATGATAATTCTAGGAATCTAGTTTGTTATATTCTTGGTTGTGGATTGTTTTTGTTCTCTGGGAAGTGGCAATTCTTTTGGAGGAAGCTTTGGAAATCTTGGCAAATTGAAGATTATAGAGAAGCTTGGCATCAATCCTCAAGGCAACAATTCTTCTAGAACAGGTTCCTTAAATTGTCTTTATGAATTTTGATTTGAAAGAGTTATTTAATTATTGTAATGCAAATTGGAAAAGATTAGAAGAGTTTTTCATTATTTGTAGAAGCTTTTGTTTTTAAAAGATTGTCGGGAATGTTTATAGCCTCTGTAGAATATATTGTAGTTCCTCTATTGAAATTGAAACAAACTTAGAAAACCTCTTCTTTCTGGAAAGTTGAATTTAATTCATCTATAGAAAATATTTATTAAGATAGGAAACCTCTGTAAAATACACATACATTGTTCCTGTAGAAGATTTCTTTCTATTAAAATTATAGATCCTTTGTGTAAAATTCGTTTATCTTTCCTGTAGAAAACTTCTGCTGTTTAAATTAATTGCCCAACTTGAACAAATGCTTGGATAAATTTATATATAAATATATATACATATATATTGAAATATATATATGTACATATACATATATATTATATATAAATATTTTCTATTTTATAAGGTAATGTAATTTTCCTGTAGGAATTTTTATTTTGAAATGAAATTGGGAAAAATTGTTGTACGTGATTTTCATTAATCGCAGGGGTTTTATTAAAAAAAATGTATATTGTGTGAGGCTGGGGGAGCTACCCCCACAGCTATCCCTCCCACATGGGAGACGATAGTGGGAGACGATAGTGAGGGTAGCGCCCGCTGCCTTCATAGGCAACACTGGCATGGCCGACCCCCATAGCAGGGAGGCTCGACTCCCTCATGATTGCCTAGCACGACCAGTTTGTGTGCTATAGGTTTTCGTACAATAGTTTCTTTAATATATATTTTATATATATATAATATATATATGTTATATATTATATATATTATAAATGTATATTATGTATACATTAATTAATATGGTTGTAATGTAATATAATTTTGTATATTAAATAATATATTTATTATATATATAATTGTATATATTTATATATATAATTATATATATATATATTTAAATATAATTATTTAAATTTTTTTTTTTTAGAAGGTAAGTAAATGATTTTTAAATGAATATTATATCGTTAGTGCTTGCAAAGCACTAGTAAATATTTTATTAAAAAAATATTTTTTATTAGAAGAATTGAGATTTGTTTAATTATAATAGTGAAATTGGAATTAAAACATTTAGCACTATTTAGCTGTTGTTTTATAAATTGAAATTGTGTTTTGGATGATGTATTTAAATATGGGATATTGATTGATTTGGATTTAGGAAATCCGAATAGTAGTTTTTTGAATTGCTTAAGTTTGTGTTTATAATATTTAGTGTTTTTGTAATTGTGTATTGGGGGGGGGAGTATTTTTTATTGTGAAATCTAAGTCTTCCAGATTTTAATTGTGAAAGGGTTGTCACTTATGTTAGTCGCCTTGATATTTCGCTGGGTAGTGCATGTAGTTGGATTCAGTATTGGACATCCGTAGGGATGTGTTATCTTTTGTGTTATGTTATTATCAGATTGTGCATTGTCTACCCTTGGGTGTAGAATGAGTTATTGTGTTGTCGATAGGGGAGTGGCTTTCAACGGGGGCTGGGACACAAATTGGTCTAGGATAACTCATGTGGAAGTCAGTGTAATCAGTGGAAATTAAATAACCTACATTAGGGGAATGGGTAGTTAACATATTTAACTTGATAATTAGCCTCGCTCATTGGCTCAAGGGCTTGTGTTGGACTTGAGATGAGTCGGGAAGGCTTGGAATGGCAAGATCGTTATCTTGTCTTCTCAAAAGATAATAGATTTTGTATTGGTATGCATGTGGAGCCGAAGTTCGTAAGAGGTTACTAAGATAACCCAAGATGGGGCTCGGGACCTAGGAAGATCTCCTTAGGATAACCAATGCAACCTCTATGATGACACTCCTCCTATGACAATAGTTAGTTTTTGTTGTACAGTGATTGTTCTTGATTCGGTGATTCTGCAAGCAATGTGACCTTTGTTTGTGTTTACTAGTACTGTGTTATCTTGTATATTGCATGTGTATAGAGGTAATAGGTTTGTCTTGGTTACCTTTTACTATCTCCTAGCATGGGGGTTGGGCCTACAGGTACCATATGGTTGGGTGGCATGCACCTTACACTATTGAGCTTTCTCTTCCTATTCGTGATGGTGAGATCTTCTTGTTCAAGGAGCTTGTGTGGTTCTATGGATTTGTACTTCTCTTTCTCATTGTAACAGTGGACACTATATATTGTATTCCTTATTTGTAATCAAGGAGGAACCCTTGTGATGTAATTGTAACATTATTTATGATCTATTCATTGTTGGATTAAATGGTGTATATTGTTTATATGATGTTGTATCTGTGGAAATATTCTCATTACATTTCTATGAGTTAGATTTATTATGGAATGGTGAATGCTTTGTTGTATGTTGTTATCATGAGTTAATTCCATATACTATGTTTTAGAATAATTTTGTAAGTTTGGAATTTCACATGTAGACATGTTGCGTAGCCTAGAGGATGTATGTGTTAGAGTAGGTTACTTCACTCGTCATTGTTACTCTTTTTAAGAAAAACAATTAGTTGTGCTTCCACAGTGTAGCATCGTCCTCTAGGTTGTGAGACGGGGTTTTACAAAATATATGTACTACATAGTATGCAATATAATATATAATATAATAATATAATATAATAATGTATAATATAATATATTATATATAATACATAATACATATTATTTAATATTATGTATTATAAATAATATAAGAAAATATAGGTAACGAATATTCGTCTAATAACAGTTATTAGTTTTGAAAAAAGAACAAATATTCATTATGAACGGATATTGGCTTGGGATTTGGTTTGGGATTGTCTAACTTGGAAATTCAACCCAAAAGATGTGTTTTTGAAAATTTATTTAGTTTTCTAAAGTTCACCCTCGTGGATGACGACTTATTTTTTTACCTATATTTTATCAAATGAAAAGGGTTTATAGAAAAAATTGCCAGCTTTCCACCAATATAACTTTTGCCTTATTTTTAATTTAATAAATAATTATTATTTATTTTCTACCTACATTACATCTAAAGTCTTGATTGATAGGCTGATTGAAAAACTTCTATAACTTTCAAACTACTTAACATTTTTCGAATCTACAAGATGCATCACATTCTATGCTTTGCATACTATAAAATTTTAAAAAAATTGAATTTCATAATTTTTTGACCAAGTTATGGTGGTCAGACACAAACATTTTAATAATTCTGAAAAGTTCTAATAAAAAAATCATAACTAATTATTTACATAAAAAAAAAATACAAAAAAAATTCGGCACATCCAGGCATGTGTCCTCTACTTATATTGAAAAATTCAAAAAAAATATTATGTTTTTCTTGTACTTAGGGTGGTCAGACATACACTTGCTTCTTATCTTTTTTCTTGAAAATTTAGTACCATTGCATTGAAATTTCAAATTTTCTCAAAATAAATTTAGTGTTTTCCAATAAAGGACTAATAGCCTAGAAACTAAATTCAATTTGCTACAACTTTTGTTCTTACATATTTTTCAAATTATGTTAATAACCTATTCAAATTTTTATGTCAAGTTGCCTAACTATGATTTTCTCAATTTTCATCGCCACTTAGAGGCCTAGTTTGGACCCCCATGATCCTGCACTAACCCAATAGTAAAAAATAAAAATTTTGGAAGAAAAGAATGTGGAAGGGTCTCTAGTTAGGAAGGGGAAGAAGGTGGCTAGGGAGGAAAAGACTTCCTCCTCTAAGGATTATGTGTCAGACAGTTTGGGAGATGGTGAATCTCCTAAGGAGGAGGAGTCGAGGTTGGAGGACGTGGAAGATTCTAGCCAAGAGGAGGAGGAAGAGGATGTGCAGGATGTTGAAGAGGACACTGATATGGCTGAGGAAAAAGGAATTGCTACTAGTGACCCGGAGCATATGGATATTACTAACCTTGGTAATGATGATTTGAAAGATAACATGTCGAGTTTAGATATTGCTAGAGTGCAAAGGTTGGAGGAAAGGATGGAGTTGTTGGAAAAAATGATGAAGGATGATAATACCAGTAGGTTCCAGGCACTTGAGAGTGTTGTGACAAATATGTGCAGGGTTGTGGATGTGGTAATGAAAAAAGTTGTTATGGTCGCTATCTCAGGACAAGGAAAAATCAAGAAACAACAGAGGAAAAAGGTGAATAATGACAAGGTCGATTTGTCTAGAAAGATGCAACCCAAAAATAACTTTAAAGATTCGGTTGAGGAACTAGTGAAGGCTTGGAGCCTTATTGAGGATGCTTAATCCTCGGCTCTTGTTTCTCCTACTTTTTTTTACTTATTTCCATGAAGTTCTTTTGCTCTTCTCTATGGTGTTTTGGTGGTATAGGTTGTAGTTGCCTGGACTATTATAATTCTAGTTTTATCTCTATTAAGAACTCTAGTTTTTCGTTGGATACTTTATTAAGGTTATGCTTATATAATTTTTTTGTGGATGGATATTAAGATGGACAAATTATATCTTTCTAGGATTATTGATAGGTTTATAATGTTTGATGTGGTTGGTATAGGCTAATATTTTTGGTTGATTAGGTTTGGGGAAGTGGTTATTTTTCTGTCATGCTTCCTCAATTGTGTTGTTTAGTCTTGTTGTTAGTCTCTGGACTATTGTTCGTATCTATAAGGGTTAGGGCCCTTTCCTTGCTTACTCAATCAAAAAAAATTGGTGGGATCACATTGAATTTCTTCTTAATTAACCAAGCTTGATAGGCCTCATATGAGAGAAAAATAGGAAGGCGTCAACTAATTAACTCTCATTTGTCATTTCAATTTTATAACTCTTAACTCTCTAAATTTGTCTTAGTAAATTGTTAGTTCATTTGCTTCTAAGCTCAAAATTGGAGCACGTACTCTTTCATCCACTCAATAAAATGCAACCGACTACACCCAAGAAAGTTACAAGACTTATTGTATGTGCATTTCAACTTGCTCCTTTCAAATAAACAAAGTGGTTGTAAGGAAGTGGTATATTGAGATAGATCATTTTGTACTTGTTGCACTTGATGTTGAGGATGAGCCAACTAATGAGCATGAGTGTTATTGGCACTTGTAGACACCTAAAAACATCTAGATCCTAAACAAACCCAATTTTATCCCCATCTAGTCTTAATTAAATAAAAAAATATTTAATTAATATTCCCAATTATCTTCTAACATTAATTAAATAAATGCAATCATTTATTTATTTCAAGTTATCTTTTATTCCCCTTTTCTTCTTAAGTCCCCCTTAATTAAATAAATTCACATTTATTTAATTAAGTTGACCCTTCACATTCTTATCTTTCAATAAATAAATAAATAAATGCTATTTCTTCATTTCTACAAAAATCTTCTAATTAATTAGTTGACTAAAACCAATTAGTTAACTAATTAATTCACTTGCACATTCCAAAACATGATTAAGCCATGTTATGCACTTGTTTGATCCATTCTTCTCCAAAAATCCTCTCATACAATATCAAACATTCACTCCCCAAAAGGATCTATACCCTCCATCTTACCCATGTGAGATTTCTTACCTATCAAAATCACATATTCACATTTGATTATCATAAATGTGTGAGACTGATCACATGTCGCAATCACACATCCCCATGATCCTTCCCACGCATGTCAAAAATTTTAATCTCCACCCTCTGTTCACACAAACAATCTTGAGCATCGAAATCCCTTTGAACCTTGCCCTCTTCAAGTACATTAATCACAAGGTTCCACTTGGAGGATTGTCCTTCCTCCAAACCTCTTAATCATGCTCAATCATTGATCTCTTGAATAAATCTCAATCTTGATCAATCGTCCTCCCAATCTATAAATCAAACCATCCCCAATGCAAAGAAAGGAGAGCCTCTTGAATGCAAAGGCATGGTGTTGGTCGGAAAAGAAACCCCCATATCATCTCTCAATCACAAATACATTAGAACCCAACCACACATATCTTGTGTGTGCAACAAGGAGTTGTGGGTGGGAGAACTTTAGTTTTCTTTTACCTTTTTATGCAATAACTCTACTTAATCAAAGGTGTAAATTGATGTAGATTTGGATTTGGAATGCATGTTTGAATCCTTATTGTACCTTCTACATCTTTATTTTTCACAACATTGTGGTTCTTCTAATGTACCAATACCTATATCTAATATCTATGGTGATGATGATATTTTTGAAAACCCGGCTGATACTAATATTTAATAAGTGATAGTTAATTATTGACACTTAACATTATTATTTCTAATTTTAATATAATCATGACTTTCAAGTTTGCCAAATTGACATTGTAGTATTTTTTAATTTTTATGGTGGTTTTGTTTATTATATGATGCTGTGTGGTATTTTGAACTTTATTAATGTTTGAAATATGTATACATTTTTTTATTTTTATATGCTTTTGTATGGATGAAACCAACCCTTTTTTTTTTACCAAACCCATGAACCTAAACTTGAACTGGAATACCAAGATCAATGACTTAGCCTAAAACTATCTAACCTAATTAAGCTTACTTAGGATATTAAGAATACTTAATTTTCTTTCTATTTAACATATAAAAAATAAGTTTTAAATCTTTTTTCCTTCTATTGGGTTCACTACTATTATAATATAATAATTATTATTATAATTATATTTTTAATTATATTATATTTAACATCCATATGACATGGTTAATATGATTTACAAAAATTATGTAAATATTTTACACCAACATGACTATCATTAAGATTGGTAGGGGTTTCCTAAACTCACAAGAAACTTGGGTGACATTTCAAAAATGCTCCCCATTTTTTTTATTAGGTATTGCAATCGAAAAAATAAATGATCAATAATAACTAAGAAACATTCCCTTATCATCCTAGTGTATAGTAAGTAGGGAAATATGGGACAAGGTTTTTGAGGAAAGAAATGCATTTACAAGGACCTTTTATTAGCATATGAATATGCCTTGTAATCATGCATTAATGAGATGTTTTTATTTATTGATTTCTATGATTCAAAGGCCACTTTATGTTAAGAATGAAAGACAAATCTAAAATCATACAATATATTTGTCAAATAATATAGGGAAATAAGTAGGGGACAAGGGGTTTTGAGGCAAGAAATGCATTTCCAAGAATATTGCACTCGCATCTAAATATGACTTGTAATCATGCACTAATGCAATGTTCTTGTCTTTTGATTTCTATGCTTCAAAGGGCATTGTAAGTGAAGTAGGTAAATAGGGGACGAGGGGTTAGGAAAATAGAGGACAAGGGGTTTGGAAAAGAGGGGACAAGGGGTTTTGAGGTAGGAAATGCATTTCTAGGGACTCTATATTAGGATTTGAATATGCCTTGTAATCTACACTATTGAGATGCTTTTAGTTGTTAATTTATTTGATTTAAAGGGTGAAGAATGGAAAATAGACAATTTTGAAACCCCATAGACTATTTATCAAATTAACATTGTTTTCCATTAAAAAGTCATGGATAAGCTAAATCCAAGTGATAGTTTACCAAATTTGCGATGGAGTTTAAGGGCAAGAAAAGGTAAATAAGAAGATATATTAGACAAAAAATTAATTTCCATTTCCAAATAGAATCATACAAGTGAGTAAAATGACACTTATATGCATTAAGATATGACATTCCTCTAATCTTGGCCTCTTGATTCTAGAATGTATTTTTGACTTTATCTCTAGTTGTGAAAAGTTCAAGAAGGATGCTCACATTTGGTGGTACTTCCATGGCCAACAATTCCAAAACCTACAACCCCTCACAATCAAAGTTTGATCGCAAGTTTAAAACTTTCTTATTTTTTAATCCTTAAAGTTTCGTTTATAGTTTTCTTTTAAATGACTTTTATAATGTATAATTCTATCTCTCTACTTAGTCTTCATAGGTTGCTACCTCATCTATATCTGAGAAAAAATTGAGCACATGTTCTTTCATCCACTTAGTAAAGCACAACAAATTGCACTCAAAAAGAGCAAGTAATTTAGTGTATGTGCATTCCAACTTGTGCCTCCTTTCACATAAACAATATGGCTCTAAGGGGTTAAGTTGTGGGATATGGAGCCAAAGCATATTGAGTTGGATGCTTCCACTTCCCAACATATTGCACTTGAGGAGTCTAAAAACACACACTTTGTGTTCCTACATCTAACGTCAATGATGACAAAATTGATGATATAAAAAATCCATTTGACATTGGAAACTAATTGTTGAACTCTATATTATTATTTTCATATTAAACTTGAGTTTGAATAATGAATATTTTATTATATTTATCGCTTATATTTTAAATCATATTCAATTTTATGGTGGTTTTGTTATTTCTATGATACGTGGTATTCTAATTTCTTGCTTTTGAGATATATATCCCAAAAGCAAGAAATTAGAATACCAGATAGCATCATATAGAAACAACAAAACCACCAAACCCCGCCTAACCTCACCTAATGTCAACGATGATGATAAAACTGGTGACTTGAAAATCCATTTGACACTGAAAACTAATTGTTGAACTTGATATTATTATTATAAAATTGAATTTGAAGTTTGAACAATTTATATTTTATAATATGTATCATTTATGTTCTGATGAAGTGATGTTTCATAAAAGTGATGTTTCTGCAGTACATGAAATTCAGTGGAGTAGCAAGTCGTGATTCAAACCCAAGACCACTGTTTCGCAATTACACAGACTTGCAACTATGGCAAGTGATTTACCTCTAAGATTCTCGTGCTGTCCAATGAAAAAAAAACAGAATTTGCTTTAAAAAAAAAAGAATTTGCAGAATTTTTTTACAAAACCCTATCACGACAGAATGTTTTTAAAATAAGACGAACCGAAACCTATCTCCCTTTAGTTGCTGCTAGTCATGGTGAGGGTGTTGAAGTACATGACAAATTTCTTTCACGATTTCATACCTAAACTTCAGTTCATCATCTCCTTTACTGAACCTCAACCCTTCAATTCGCCATAATGAATTCAAAGCGTTGTGCCATATGGCTCGTATTTCCTCGGATATCCCCAACTGCTGCCACTTTTCATTATCTAACTGAACGTTTTTAAGAGCATCCGGTGAAATCAGGAAGTACAAGGGTAAAATTTTGAGTTTGGGATTTGTACGGGTTGTGTCTTTCGCTTCCACGAAAGCCACGAGTTTCACCATCGGCCACTTTGATTCGAGGAATTCTTTAAAGAGAAGCAATACTGCTGCTTTGCATGTATTAACGGCTTCAAATATACGAGAGGGGAAAAATTCACCTGGAGGCAAACTTTCAGGATCTTGATCAAAGAAGCAGGACACGCCCAGGTTTGTTAGGTCTCTGTATAGCTGCCAAACAAAAAATTTCTGCTTACCGCTATAACTGAGAAATACATCAAACTTATGTCTGTGGTCACTGTTTATTGAAATGTTGAGTGAGTTTTGAAATTGGATTCATATGGCGGACAAAGACAACCGTTCAAATAAAATGTTCCTCACCTGCGGTTGTGGAGATCGGCGCGATTTCCTGCAATATATAGCCTACCGGCTAAAAAAGAGTGGACAAGAAAGAAAGAAAAAAAAAAAATTAGTTCAAATTTGCATAAAATTAAGTAATCAAAATATACATATATTAACATTTTATTAAAACAAACATAAAAATAAATAAAAATGACATAAATATACAAATTGCACTATTGCATATATATATATATATATAAAAATAAAATTTTCTTTGACCTACATCAATTTTGCATTCCTTACTTTTCAATCACCAATTAAAATCTAACAAACCTTAAATATATGTGACTTGTTCTCCATGAACAATTATAATTATATATAAATTTTATTTTAAAAAATATAAAAAACACAATAGATAGATTAACCTCTAGAAACATATACTTTAAGATTTAATGCATCCTTAAGATTCAATAAACTGTCTTTTAATAAAAATTAGAGGTTTTGGTAGCTAGATAAGACCCCAACTAATTGTCAATTGATGAAAACTTTTAAAAGAGCAAGAGAGTCTTTGAAATATAAAATTTCAAAAGAGCATAGAGCAAGATGAAATATATAATTTATGTGTCTAACAAAAAATCTTTAAATGACAAAGGGTGAACTACCGGGGCTTAAGTTGAACAAAACTAAAGCAAATGCCTCATATTTTGAAAAATACATAAATTTTATGGTTGGAGACATTACCATAGAAAACTAGGAAAGCTGAAGTAATTGAAGTAAATACTCCATATATTTACAAATAGTGCAACTTCCCATGGTTAAGAGATGTTGCTATAAAAAGAGAGGAAAATTGGTTAAAATTGTAGACGATTCATGACTATTTTAATGCTAATATCATTTTAGAAGATAAAATGTGATTAATAACTTTATTAATGATTCAATATGCTCCATCTCATCTTTCTTTTCCATTTGAAAAATATATTAACATATAAAAAAAAATTATGATTATTATAGTTTTCTATGAAATAAAAGACTTTGTTTTCCAATTGGATAAAGGCACTAGCCTATTAGTAGCTCAATGCCCCCATCATCTAAACACACTCATAAAAGCTCAATAGAAACATCTTTTAGTTTAATTGGTTTAGTATGTTCTTGTTGTCATGTCTGAATGATATAACATAAGGGGTTATTATAAAACATATTCTCAATCACTCATAAGATAGATTATCTACTTCAATTAGGTGCTCAACCTTGAGTTTCTCAAACTGACATATAGGTATGGAGCAACAATCATAATAGGGGTGCACTATGTATTGGGTATGGTTGGCGTCAGGTAAATGTTTAGTTTATTTAATAATACCTATTGTAACACTTTACGAAAGCATCCTTTGGTTCAATAGAACTAGAAGTGAAGGAGGTCTTAACCACTTCAATAATTGGCTCTCATTTGCCCAACCTAATCATAGGTTTTGTAGTATTCTTCCCAAATTTGACATCCCTAATAATTGGGAGACTTTCCAACCTTAAGGATTTGGGACCTACAACTTAAATCACCAACAAATCCACAGACACAAAATGTTAAAACAGAAAAATCAAGTTTCCATTCAATATTCTCTAGGACTCAAACTACATGCCACCTAGATTAATAAATCAATGTATCACATAACACAAGGCCAATATACACATGCAAGATTAAAGGTCTTTCACCAAATAGATTAAATTGTTCTAGGATGTATTTCAATTCTGTCTCTTTATGGATTCTTAAAACATTAGCAAAACAAAAATCTTGAAAAAAATAATTACAATATCAACACAACACAAATATTAATTCCAAAGACTTATTTATAGATATCATTATATATATATAATGAAGTAGAAAATTATAAACTCTAATCTTCATGAGACAATGTGACTATCAACAGGGTTCGCCATTGCTTGGGTTTGTATGGAAGAAGCCTATGCTAGACATTACTGCCATAGTTGTAGAATTATTCTCATTGTTCAAATTCATCTTTTTCAAAGAGAAAAATAAATTATAAGTCCAACATCACAAAAAGAATCCATGCAATTACTACCCTTTCATTTATTTTGCATGCTTCTACATTTTGCATTCACGTGGACTAGATCAGTGGTTACTAAGGCATTTGACTGAATTCATTTATCTTTTATTTTGGCATATAGATTAGGAGTAAATGTGAACTAACATGATATGAGTACACTTTAAATGTGAACTACTTGAATTAAAAACAGCTGGATAAGGGATACTTTCATATAACAACACATACAATAAGTATACATATAAACATTACAAACCGATTAAATTTTTTGCTAGATGTGATTTGATTAGATATGATTTTTTTTTAATTAAAAAGCATATATAACTCACAATTTTAGAAAAAATAATAACATTACAACTAGAATATATATATATTTAATAATATATATAAAATACGTCGAGAGATATCCTTCTTCTCAGGCGCCTATTTTAAATATATATATTCAAATTTTCACATAAAAATTGAATAGGCACCTCGAGAAGGATATCTCTCGGCGTATTTTATATATATTATTAAATATATATATTCTAGTAGCAATGCAACATGTATTATCTTAAATAAATTAATTTTATATTTATATATTTTATATTCAATTATTATAATGATTAATATATTATAATATGATAGTATAATATTTGTAATTCAATTTTTAAAAATATTATATATATAATTTAATATTTAAATGTTAATTTAAAATATATAATTATTATTTTAGAATATTTATAATTTATTAATAAAAAAATATTATATCATCAATATTTTGTTAGGATTATTAAAAAAATATTTAGTTAGGATTAGGGTTAGGGTTAAGGTTAAGAGATATAGTTAAGGTTAGGGTTAGGTCTAGAGATATAGTTAGGGTTATGGTTAGAGTTAATAAATAGCTAGGATTGGGGTTAGGGTTAATATCAGGATGAGATACAAGGTTTGCATCAAAATTAGGGTTAGGGTTATCATCAAGATTAGCTTAGGATTAGGTTTCAGGTTATCATGAGGATTAGGGTTACAATTAGGTTTAGGATCAAGTTTAGGGTTAATAGACATAGTTAGGGTTGGGGTAATAATTCAGGTTAAGGTTATCAGGATTAGGGTTATAGTTATGTTTTGGATCAAGTTTAGGGTTAGGATTATGGTTAGGTTGGGGTTAAGAGATATAATTAGGCTTAGGGTTCAGGTTAGGATTATGGCTAGATATATAGTTAGGGTTGGGGTTAGGGTTAAGAGATATAGTTAGGGTTAGAAATATGGTTAACATTATGATGAGGGTTAAGGTTAGCATCAAAATTAGGGTTAGTGTTAGCATTAGGATTAGGGTTACATTTAGGTTTTGCAGTCAATTTTAGGGTTAATAAATGTAGTTAGGGTTGGGGTAATAATTGGGGTTAAGGTTATCAAGATTAGGGTTATAGTTATGTTCTTGATCAAGTTTAGGGTTAGGATTATGTTTAGGTTGGGGTTAAGAGATATAGTTAGGTTTATGGTTTAGGTTAGGATTAGGGTTAGAGATATAGTTAAGCTTATGATTAGGGCTAGAGATATAGTTAAGCTTATTAAACCGTTACACAAAATGAACACTCATTGAACTCTAACCCTAACCCTAATTGAACACTTATCATAATTGGACTTTAAAAGTGTTCCTAATTAAGCTCTAATCCTAACCCTAATTGAACACTTATCATAATTAGACTCCAAAGTGTACCTAATTAAACTCTAACCCTAATTTAACCTTAACCTAAGCACTAATCATAATTGAATTCTAACCCTAATCCTAATTGAATTATAACCTTAACTTTGAAGACCATCTTAATCCTAACCCTAACACTAACCCTTACATGTTGATTAAATCCTATTTATAACCCTAACTCTAATTGATCCCTAATCCTAACCCTTTAATTGAATACTAAACCTAACTCTAATTATAACCCAATTTGAACCCTAACCCCATAATTAGACTCTAACCATAATTAAACCTTTACCCTAATTAAACCATATACCTTACCCTAATTGAACCCTAACCATAATTTAACCTTAGCCCTAACCCTAACCCTAATTAAACCCTATACCTAATTCTAATTGAACCCTAGCCCTAATTAAAATGTAACCCTAATTATATCTTAGCCCTAGTTGAACCCTAACTATAATTGAACTATAATCTTAAGTGAATCGTAAACGTACCTAACCCTGACTTTGACCTTCAATCCTAATTTAATCCTAACCCTAACACTTAACACTAACCCTAACCAAAAACCTAAGCTTTATTAAAGAACTGTAATTGTAACCTAACCCTAGTTGTAATTTAAACCTAACCCCAACCCTAACTATAACCCCAACCCCAACAATAACCCTAATCCTAAACCTTATCCTAATTCTATACCTAACCCTAACTATAACCCTAATTTTAAGTTTACTCCTAATCATAATTCTAACCCTATTTGTAAGCTTAATTCTAATATCAACCCTAACTCTAATTGTAAACCTAACCCTAATTAAACCCTAAACCTATTTGAACCCTAACCCTAACATAACCTTAACACTAACACTAATCGAACCATAACCTAACCTAACCTTAACATTAACACTAATTGAAACCTAACCATAACACTATTTAAATAGTAACCATAACCCTAGTTGAACCCTAGAGTTGTAATTGAACCCTAACCCTAATTAAAATGTATCCCTAATTTAATCTTAGCACTAGTTGAACTCGAACTGTAATTGAACCCTAATCTTAAGTGAAGCCTAAACGTACCTAACCTTGACCCTAACCTTGAACCCTAATTGAATCCTAACTCACACACTTAACAGTAACCCTAATTAAAATCCTAAGCTTTATTGGAGAAGCCTAATTGTAACCCTAACCCTAATTATACCCTAAACATAATTGTAACCCTAACTAAATTCTAACCCTAACTCTAAACTATAATTAAATCTAAAGCCTAATTGTACCCTAACACTAACACTAACCCTTACCCTTACCCTAATTGAGCCCCAAGCCTAAGCCTCATTGAACTTTAATTGAACCCTAATTCAAATCCTAATTGAATTGCAACCCTAACGCTAAATGAACACTATCCACAATTAGACTCTAACCATAAAAAGAACTAAAATTTAACCCTAATTTAATCCAAACCTTAATTGAACTCTAACTATAATCTGAACTTAAATTTAATTCTAATTGAATCTTACACCTAAAATTGATCATAACCCTATTTGAAACCCAGCTGTAACCCTAACCCCAAGCTTTATAATAGAATCTTACCCCTAATTGAATCCTAGTCCCAACCCTTACCCTACCTCTAAGCCTAATTGAACCCTAATGCTAACACTAATCCTAACCCTATTTGAACCCTAACCTTCATTGAATTGTAACTATAATTGAAGCCTAACCCTAATCCTACTCCAAAATCTTATCTAATTGAACCCCAAGTGTAATTAAATCCTATCCAAAATCCTAATTTAACCCATGTATTCAAATCGTTGTGAGGTTTATTTATTTAGCATTTCTTATTGATTTATATTTTAAATATTTATTTTATTTATCTTTGTGATTAAATCTTTGATTTATCTTAAATATTTTCTTTATTTATTTGATCTTTTAGTTTATTTTTTATTTTTTATTTATTTATTTGATTTTTTAATTTATTCAAATCTTTGTGGTCATTTTTTATTTATCTTTTATGTTTTCTTTATTTATTTGATCTTTATTAATTTATTCAAAACTTTGTTACCATTTTTTATTTATCTTTTATCTTTGATTTATTTATTTCATCTTTTAATTTGTCTATGGTAAAGGTTCTCAAATCTTTCTAATTTATCTTTGATTTCTCTTTCTTATCAAATCTCTTTGATTTATCTCTTTGGTCTCTTAATTTATTTTTATTTATCTTTTATCTTTTATTTATTTATTTCATCTTTTAATTTGTCTATGGTAAAGATTCTCAAATCTTTCTAATTTATCTTTGATTTCTCTTTCTTATCAAATCTCTTTGATTTATCTCTTTGGTCTGTTAATTTATTTCTATTTGATTTATCTATTTGATCTTTTAATTTTAATTTTTATATCTTTGATTAGTTTATTTGATATTTTAGTCAAATCTTTGTGATCAAATCTCTAATTTTCCTCATTGATTGATTTCTCTTTGTGATCTAATATTTTTATTTATTTATTTATTTCATCTTTGAATTTATTCAAATATTTGAATTATCTTTTATCTTTGATTTATTTATTTGATCTTTAATTTATCTATGATAAGGATTTTTATTTCATCTGTTGGATTTATCTTTTAATTTTTATTTATTTACTTGATGATCTTTTAGTTTATTTATGGTAAATATATATTCAAATCTTTGTGATTTATACTTTATTTTTTCTTTTGATCAAACCTTTTTTATTTATTTTTTAAGTTTTTTATAATAAATATTTTCAATTTTTTGTGATTTATCATTGATTTCTTTTTTGACCAAATCTCTTTGATTTTTATTTTTTATTTAAATCTCTTTGATTTGATTTTTTTGTTTCATCAAATCTCTTAATCTCTTTGATTTTGATTTCTAAAAATATTTTAAAATATAATTTCAATTATATTTTTATTGTCTTAAATTGAAGAAAAACTAAATGATTTTTCCAATATAAATTATCAAAAAATTATCCAAAAAATATATTCTTGTCTCAAGGATGATAAACCTCTCTCTATTGTATATTTCAAATTATTAGTCTTCTAAATTAAAAGACATTTTTAAAATAATAATTGAGCTACAAACATTATTTTATCAATATATAGAATCATAATATATACAAATTAAAGAATAGTCTTTGTGTTAGTTGCAACATAATAGTGGTAAGAAACTTCAACACATTAAAATTGTTTTTTAACCTAGCACACAATGCATTAATACAATTGGTCCAAACCCACAACAACAAATAATTTCTATATATTTTCTTACATTTTTCATCATTATAATTTTTTATATAATGACGTATAAATTTTCCACAATTTATAATTCAATACACACATTAAATTTTAAACATAGTACAATAAGAAGAATTAATCAGTAAAGAACACTTTTTTAATTTGACTCTTGAATTTTCTCAACAACACCAATTTAAAAATGGCTTTAACCTCATTTATTAAATCATAAAAATTACTCAAACCTCCTCCATATAACCATAAATGATATGGAAATAAGATGTCAATATCATCATTCCAAACAACTCAGATTACCCAACTTATTGTTACAACCAAAACCATTCTTCCAATGCAAGAGAGATGAACGTGATAATAAAAACTTCCATTGAAAACAACCTTTTCTTTTGGGATTATTGAGTGCATTAAATCCCAACACAGATAATGACGCACATAAAGCACAAAATAAAAGCAATCCTTACAATTAAATTTGCAAGCAATACACAAATCTTTCTAAAAATTCCAAAATCCAAAATTCAATAACCTTCAAACACGCAGAAAAATATATCTACACCTAGAAAAAACAAAATAAAGTTTGTGCCCCCGATAAATCGGGAGTACTACATAGTGATAAAATCCACATTCCAAACGTTGGACAGAGAAATTTGCACAGCTTGAACAGAAAATTTCAATGATTTGCAGCCAAAATATAGGTTCAATTATCTAAAGCATAAATTTATAAATATTTTCAATTATCTCTTTCTAAGCTTATAATAAACACAACTCTCAAAATATTTATGGAATTTCTAAGCATATTTTTCATCTAGAAACAATAAATATGGAATTCCATAAAAAATTTCAGGTCTTCTGGCTTCGTAACCCTAAATCCATGGCCGAAAAAGAAAAAACATTACCTGCTTCATTAATTCATTAGTAAAGAATTTCATCGAATGCCATCATAAGATGATTCGATGAAATCAAATCAAATTTTGAGTTTCCATGAGTCACACAGGAGACTAAAAAAAATGCAGTATAACCCTTTAATGCGGTTAAGGCAATAATGAAGCAGGGATAATGAGGGGCGTCCCAGCCATGGCGGCTCACAACTGGCACCAAAAATCAAGCATAAAGAGTGTCCATTGTAACACGCAAAGGACAGGCACAGGTCGATGATTGCAGCAAACCTGTCAAGCTTAAGCAATTCGTTTATTTAAGAAGACAAAATTCATGGCTGCGCTTGAACAGATATTGAAAACGGTCTAGAAGGAAACATAAATCGGGAGGAAATGGCGAAGGCAAGGTAATGGAAACTACAAAACCAGAAGATAGTACTAAAACTCCACATGATTTCCAATAAATAAAACACCTGTAGTTAGAGCCTTACTGAAATGCCAACCCAAATAATGCAGAATGTACCTTCTAGACAGATCTGCAGACATAAAAAATAAGATCAAAATATTAAATTAATTAAAATATTCTGAAACACATAATATGCAACCACATGCTCATACTCAGTATTTTATCTGTGAAATACAGTCAATATAGCCGTGGCTACAGAAACTATAACTGAAACACAAATAACATGAATCTTTTTGTTTCTTTTATCTGTGACATACAGTCAATATAGCCAACGAAAATGATGATGAAAGTGGCTACAGAAAGTTTGAGGGTTGTATTCGTCTTCCTTCAGTCTGCTAACGCAATGGCACGAAAATAAAATAAATACGGTAGATAGAATACAGATTTTTCTTTCAAAGTTCTAAAACATGAGAGTAATCAAATTAAAAAATAACGAAAAGGCCACACATAATGTACAGGGCTCTCATCCCGGTTCACCAGAATCCTCTGTTGGATAACGGATAAAAATGAAATGAAAGGTATGGGAAACAAAGAATCTTCTGTTACTAAGCGTCCATTGAAACACATAAGAAATGTTAGAGAGACGCTGATGCAGAGCTTCAGTGATGAAGAAATTCAAACATTGCACAAACACAGCAATTTGAAGCTAAACGGGTAATTGAAAGCTCACCTTGGGGACTTTCCTCTGGCCTGTTTGAAACTTAGGCGTATTTCTCTTTAACCTAACAGCAGATTTCCAGAAGCAATCGCTATGCAAATGCGATTAAATATGAATGGAATAACCTTTCTCCACTCAGCCGACTCAAAAGAAACGGTAGAATAATTCCAGAAAACGGTAGAATAATTTTAGAAAACTTCAGAAAAATAAAGGAGACATTACATGAACAATTACTAAAGAGTGGCAGCTGTAACGAAAGTTAGTGGAAGAACGTTACAACCTACAAATTACATTTTGTCACAGTATAAGTTTTTATCTCTCGACGTAATTATTTTCTCCACTTAATTTTACATTTTTAATTTAAAAAAATATGTCGGCTGTATTTGGTTTTTATGTACACGTCATCCATAACCCTGCCGCCATTCTATGACGCCTCTGGCGTAAGAAAATGGGACCATTATTATGACTATTTTTAGAGGTCACTATTTTAATTTGTTTTTTTCTAGATTTTATTAGGCAGCTGAGTGCATATTTTAATACTGGCAGCTGCCTGTCAATTTTTTTAAAAATGCCCAAAAGTTAACAAAGATTTGGCTGCCACTGTAGATCGCCTCCTCTCGGCGGAATAACTTCAAAAATGAAATAAATTTTCGCTTCCCCACTATTTTCCAAAAAATATAACCCCAAGAAGTTAAAAAGTAGGAAGATAAAGACTTTAAATTTCTACGCAAGGATAAACAAATAAGAAAATTCTTGAAATATTTATGCTTTTTAAAGATTAAGTTGACAAAAACGCCTACCAAAGTGAAGGAAAAAATGACCGCCTAAGTGAAGAAAAGTAGCTACCGCTTGGAGACTGTCAGAGCTACCATCTCGATAAGCAGTTGTTTGCTTCTCTTTTGGCATAGTCTGTTACAAGCAATTATGTCCACATGTGAAATAAAATAAGAATCTTGACAGATCTCTTTAGTCAAACAGCAACACAAACACCCTTCGACAATTAGGCGCAATATCACAGCAATATTGTGTATTTTTGGCAAATCTTCTGGCATATCATATAGAGAGCGCCTTCCATAATCAAATCTATATATAAACTCTGCCAACAGATCTACTATAAATATAGAACATAAAACCCAGAAAACTTCTTTACGCAGTAAACGGACCAAGTCTCCTCCTAGGAGAATTGTTCCTGTCACTAAAATCATTGCATTGATAGCAGAGGGAGTATGGAAAATTAAAGCCTTCCACTTTTGATCTTTCGTAACATTGCTCGATGGATTCCTCCTTAGACTCCTCCTCAAACTCCTCCTCAATTTCGACAGCGGCATAAATCCTTCGAATAAAATAATTGACAGCGGCATAATTCCTTCGAATAAAATAATCAAAACTGCAACCATCAAGAGTATTGCATTTTTTTTTTGTGTCATGTCCTCGCCATATAAAAGCAGGGTAATGAGCGCACTGCTCATCACTAGCTTGAGAGTAATGACTCCTATACTGCTGTAATCAAAGAGTCGATGAAGATTTCTAGTGCCCTCTGCTTCAATCAACGCTGCCAAGTAAGGTTGAACTGTGTTATAAAAAACAACCTTTATGATGAGGATACACCAGCCCAGCCAAAACAGAGGGCCAGGCAGCGACAATCCATAACTTCCAAGGATAAGCTGGAGGGCACCGACGCTAAACGTAGAAACCCCATCAGCAAATCTCTGGACGCGATGATCATTTGCCTTTGAAGTCTGTGCAGAAGTAGGTAAAAGCCCTGTAGACAAATGGTCCACAAAAGTATGTGACAGGCTTCAAATCAACGAAATACTATCTAAATTTGAAGATTCACCTTTGCTGCAAAATTGAGAATAATTTCCTTCCAGCTCACCTATTTCAGGGTCTCCATCAGCCACAGGTCTACTGCTAAGCAGCCTTGTGTTTCTAACTTTCCCTCCAATCACCTGAAGGGCCCTTTCATTTGTTTTCAACAATAGGATATCAAATTATCTCAAATCAATAAAGAAAGAGAAGAGTCAATCTGAACTTACCTCCATTCTGATATTTTCGTTTTGATCTCAGCCTTGTTCTCTGCTGCAGATACACTAAAGACTTGGTTTGTACGTATGTTCATTTGGGACGCGGATAATCAGGTGCTGTCGTAAACCTACTGTATTTTGAACCCAACAATTTTCATATGTTAAATAAAAGGAAACAAGATTTAAGACTTAAATATAAATGGAAGCATGACCACACACAACACATGAATACAAAAAAATAATGATAAAATCAACATCCACAACCCAATAGTTCTTTCAATTTGACATACAAATTTCAATTTCCAATTTGTTCCATCTTTCCATGTATAGATTATATACATCACTAAGTATGCCACAAAAGTATAGAGTTGGTCTGAAAGTTATCACCAAAATTAAAAAATCATCTTTTCTGTTTCATTTTTCAAGCTCATAATTGATAGATTGGGACATCCTCGTAAACCTTTCTACTAATGAAAATTATAAATTCTAATTATTAATACATTTTCTTGCAATAAATAACTTGGTTACAGCATTTTATTACTTCATCAGCTAGTTATGTTTTTTAAAAGCTGAGAATATTACTTCAGGGAGTATATCAGTTTCTTCCAACTGAAATGCAATCAGGTTGTATGACTAAGCTAATCTAGGTGCTATCGGATTTAGGAATGCGGAAGATCTTTTTATCTGAATATCTTATCTAGGAATGCTTTAGATTATATGGAACACATGGCTATTCATTAAGATTCATATACAAATGTAAGTCCCTTATGAATTATCAATTAGCCTTTATCTTACTAGCACTTGCACATAGGAAAATATATAGATATTATGACTACTACATTGATTCTTAACATTGTACCTACATATCAATACAACAAGGCAATGGGCGCTCTTAATGAAAGTTCATCAAATAGTGTTATCCAGATACATTAAAAATTAAAATAACCTTTCTCGTAGATTGTATTGGTGACATTATAGCCCCCCTATATAAACACAAATGGGAAACGAATTGCTAGTGAAGACTCAATTTCTGGTGTTATATACATATATACAAAGCCCCCTTCTCCCAACATAACAGGGAGGATTCTTAACATTGTACCCACACATACAAATACAGCTAAGCAATAGGGTCCATGTTCAGCCTTACATACATAAAAAATTCCTTCCCTTCAGTTTCATTGAATGAATTCTTGACATTGCAGTCACATGTATCAATGGAATAGGGCAGTGAATGAATGAAGGAATTTTAATGACATCCACAAGACCGAGCAGTCTAAAAGACCCAGAAGACCAACTCTAACAGCTTGTCAAGCAGTGGAATCTTAGCATCTAATCTTAGTATCTTACTCAAGACTTGCATTCTCGTGTCCAATTTCCCTAACCCTTCTCCTCCCACAAACGAAATTAAGCATCTACCCACCCGGCCATTTATCCAATCATTAATGTCCTCGCCAAGGAGCAGCATATCATAGAGATTATACAACGTGGGTATGCAGTATATATCTCTGAATTCTACCATTGAATGTTAGCTCACCGCAAGAACCCAAAAAAGGAAATTGAATGCAACCGACCAATAGACTCCTAATGAAGAATCATCTACATTTGCATACGTACACACAAACATGGACTTCCACAGTGTCCAAGAAAATTTGACAGCCACTGTTCTGACCACCTATCCATATAATTGATGTGGTTAGCATGTAGCACCATATCCTAACCGTTACATCACATGAATATCTACTATAAGTCTCTCTGTGTGCATAACACTGATAATATGCTCATCTGCAACCAAATAAGAATAATCCAAATAAAAAACTCACTTACCTTTCAATCAACGTTGAGTGGATTAGGGTTTCATCCAGGTCCAATATGAGCGTCTTCTTGTTCATTTTTCTCTGTCTTCCCCATGGGAGGCAACATATGGTCATCGAGGTTAAGAGAAGATAACATTTGTGCATAGGAGAGAAGATCTTCTCTCACGTCTGATGGGGCTGTGGTCTTTGCAAGATGCTTATAGAAGCCCATGAGCTCAAACAGGGCTCTGTCATTCGTGTCGCCCTTAAATTCACACAGCGGAAAGGCATTTTCTGACTGGTAGAAAAAAATAGGGCTTGTCGTCGACCAATATCAGCTTGCTCAAATCCTTCCCAAGCATTGAAAGATCTTTGATTAGTACAAAATTTGTCAGGTTCCTGCAATGTCGTCTGTAAAAACGGTGGGTCATGGGAACAGGATTGTCCAGTTTTTGTAGCACATCATCCACAAACCCCTTTTCAGCTGCAGTGAAGATCACAATCTCATAACCAAGATCTCGCAATTTACTTAACAGTTGCTCCAGCCCAGGCCTTTTTAACACATAATAGGTCTGTCTCCACTGCAAGCCTTCTAATTCAACTGTAAAATCATAGCTTGGAAGACTTGCGGTGCTTGACTGGATAACTGTTCCACTAAGGTTTAATGCAATAGTCCTATTATAATTTCCTTTCATAGCGGGCAACCAGGGCACATTGTCATTGTTGTTCTGTTCTTCATTCATATCCTTCTCAGCCGCTAAAAGCGTCCTCACATCAAAAGGCCTGGACTCTGCAACACGACTGCAAAAGTCCATGAGGGTAAACAGTGCCGTGTCTGTATCTTTAATATCCCTGCTGAAAAAATCCACAGTGCGCGAATTTTCTGGTTGTAAAGAAACACAAGGCCACACATCAACATAAATCACCTTCTCCAGATCCCTCCCAAGCTTTCCAAGGTCTTTCACAAGGCCGCCTGGGATTTCTGTGCGTGAATTTCTGAACAGCCTATGTGTAAGCGGGATCACTTTCTATTCAGGATCAAGCTTATCCAACAGAGCACTTGCATTAGGCCTCTCTACTTCAGTAAACACCACAATTTCGTAAAGCCCTTGTAATTCTTCCAAGAATTTGTCCAATCCAGGCCTTTTCAACACAAAAGCAGTGTGCATCTCTCCCCCAAATCCATACTCCACTCTCAATTCCCTCTTCTGGGGCATTGAGTTAATATCAACCAGTGCTCCATTCAACTCCAATACTAGTGTAAACTTACTATGATCCACAGGAGGCAAAAGGAAATTGTTATACATAGACAAGGGATAAGAAGCAATATCTTCTCTTACATCTGAAGTTCTATCTGCAACTCTCTTACAAAAATCTATAAGCTGGAACAGCATTCCATCATTCTTCACACTCACAGGAAAGCCATTCTCGCATTGGTAAGTATGGTAAGGCTTGTCATCAACCAATATGACCTTGCTCAAATCCCTGTCAAGTAAAGAAAGATCTTTTATAAAGACTGGAATAGGATGCCTTACCATGCAAGAGTCTGCATATAAGTGGTGGGTCATGGGAATTGCAGCTTCGTTGGGGTCGAGTTGTTTGAGAAGAGCATCTGTAAAGTCCTTCCTGTTTTCAGTGAAAATCGCAATTTCATAAACATTGCAGAGCATCTGGTATATCCACAATTATCTGCCCTTTGCCTTTTCCTTCAGATTTTGGAGACTTATGTGCCAGAGGGGTGTCATCAGCAAACTCTAGAGCCCTTTTCTATTTCCTTTCTGTTTTACCAGAAGATGATCAACCTTCAAGCATCTTTACCAAAAGGGGAATGTTAACTTCTCCAAACTTCCCTAGCAATTCCTTAAAGAAATTTGCATATACTTTCTCATAATTTCTCAAAGCATTAGAATGTTCAAAAAATTTCTTACAAACCGGTTCATTTTCCTTCCATACCACATTATCATTCTAAGGCAAGCAGTTCAATAAATACATCATGATACATATGATCAAAGTACCAAACCTGAAGGGGTAATTTGCTTCTTTCGTCAATTGCACATTTTCCATCAACTAATCCTTCAGCAATCCACACAAATCAAAGTCTTCATCTTCCATTATTATTTTGTGAGCGATATAAACTGCGCCTTCCTTGTTTCTGAAGAAAATTTTGTATGAAATCCAATGTACAATGTACCTTGTTATTGGATCTTTGATCGTTGAAATTACTAGAGCCCTTTGATCTCCTGTCACTCTAGTTAGGGTTTCAACTTCCTTGTTCTGAATTGACTTCTTTTTCAGAATATCACCAACATTGCATAGACCAGTTAAATTTCTAATCACATCCTTTGAAATAAGATAGGGTTTATCCAAGGTTAGCATGTCCTCATTCAATCTGTTCAGGATAAACTTGACCACTTTCGCGTTAACGAAATAAGGAAAATCATTCCAAATGTCCAAACTTTTATGTTTCGCACCTTCAAGCCACTTCAATTCACCGACTGGCAACAAATTTCTCACAACCCTAATCTTTCCAATGTTAAACTCATCCAAATTCACCATTCCTTTGATTTGCTTCATTTTTCTTTCCGTACGAAACAAGTATTTCTACCGAGCACAAAATTCGAAATTTTACAAGCAACTGAAATACCTGATGAATTCGCCGCCGAATTTGCTTTACTCCTTTGAAATTTTTCTACAAAGGCTCTCCTTTTGTTCTTTAATGCAAGGTGACAAATGAGGGTTCCAAATACCCTTATATAACTTTGCGCACCTAACCTTTTTGCCGCATTAAAAATTTTGCCATAGGAGTTTCGGGTACTTTGTTTTCTCAGACAACAAAAGAAAAATTTGTTTGCGGACCTTCCACTTCTCATGTTTCTACATAAGCGATTACTGATGCATTTGCAAACTTTTATCACAGCTACTAACAATTTCCTGCATTCCAGTGCTAGCTACCGATAGGGGAACAAAGGATTTTTCTTGAAAGACTCCCCCTAGGCCAATGGCCTGAGATCAATTTCCGAAGGAATTACTAGAAGAAGATTCTGGTGTAGACTTATTCCCTTCAATAGAGTCACTCTCCCTTACCTATGTTTTCTTCATCTAATCTCTAATCTCTTCCACAGTGACTTTCTCTTTTCCTTTTTCATCTTTCTATGAGATTTTTCCCTTGTATACCGAACCTCTTCTATCCATGTTTTTGTTCCTGCAGAATCTTGTAATGTGACCAAATCTATTGCAATTGTAACACACTAGATTTCTTTGTCTAGACCATTCATTCCATTGATTTCCCTTTGATCCACACTGATTAGCAATATGCCCAAATTTTCCACAGGTATAGCATTTAACATTCCTTACACTGACAGACATGCTTCTGCATTCAATTGACTTATGACCAAACTTATTACAACTAAAACACTGACCGCGAAATGATGGACTACTTGAATTGATTTTACTTCTACATTGAGAAGCCATATGACCAAATTTATTGCAAGCAAAGCAGTAACCATTGAACTTCTGAGCATTGGGTTGTCTTATCGGATACCTTCTGCCTTTGTTCATTTGATTTCTTTATTTGGAATCCTTAAGTTCAGATCTGGAGCTTTCTTCTTTCTCATATCCAAGACCTCGCTTATCATTTGTATCCTTTTGTCCTTTAGTTAGCTCTTCAAGCTTAGCATAACTAGTTCTAAACTTCTCCTTGTACTCATTTGCAATAGTGAGTTCATCTCTAAGAATAACTATCTGTCTTTCAAGCTCTTGTTCATTATTTCTGGATTGTTGCAATTCAATCTCCATCTGAATGAATCCACTATTTACTCTATTGCATTCTTCAGATTTTCTTTTTAAAGACTAGGCCAGATTCTCCTCATTCTTTGTCCTTTCTTCAATCTCCTTGGTTAGCTTCATTGCCACAGATTCCATTTCAAGCTTTAGAGTAGCATTGTCCCTAGCAAGCTTTTCACATTCTTCAGTTATTTCTTTTAGGGTCTGATTCAAGTGAACATCTTCCAAGCTTTTATTTTCTTTCTGCTTTAGCTGATCACAAAGTTCCCCCCTCTTTTCTCTTGACTCATTGATTTTATCCTTCAATGATTGAATGAATTTCTCAGCATCCACAAGATTTGTTTTTAATTCTATGACTTCTGCTTTAGACTGATCAAGATTATCAAGTGCCACCATAAGCTATTGTTGAAGACCACCAGAGTCCATTGCAAGTCAAGATCCACCTGAAGCTATTAAACTTTCTGCAGAGGAACTTGGCTCTGATACCAATTGTTGGACTCAAGGAACACTGAAAGGGAGGGGAAGGGTGAGAAGGGTGAGGGGGAGGAGTGAATCAGTGTTCAACAAATCTAAACTTTAAATCCAAACCTTAAACCATTTACAACACATAAACAAAAATAAAGATGCAAGCACATGAACAAGATAATCAAAGCACCATAACACCAATATTTTTACGTGGAAACCCTGTTAGGGGAAAAACTACGGTGGAGATTAATCCACAATTATACTTTGTTAAAAGTATGAATAAAAGGGAATGCACATGCATTCAGGCACATTGCCTAGAGCTCACTGCTCAAAATATGGAAGGCTCACTACATTACAAAATGTTTGCATTACAACAAAATGTTGAACTGAGAAAATAGCATCTCCAAATGCTTGGATTCAGTTCTAGTGAAGCTCAGTAGACACTCTTCAGCCCTTCTGACTGATTTTGTACTTCTGCTCTGCTTTGCTCTGCTCTTCTCTGTTGTTTTGCCCTGCTGAAACTATGCAAAGATCGCTCAATCACCCTTCTAATACTCACACACACATCTGTTCTGCTCTTCACACACTTTCACACTTGCTTGCATTCACAAAATGAATTACCGATCTCATATATATATATCCGCTAACAAAGATTTCATCGCCTCAAGTCGGCTTTAACAAAACATGAAATATCCTTCAATGGTTGGCTCAAATTGAATTTAATGCACACCCATCAAAGTCATCTAAGACATAGCTAGGACCCAAAACAAAATAACCAACACAAGAAACAATTACTCCTTATACATCCACGACATGCGACATTCACTAGGTCGGCCACAATGAGCAAATAAACAGAAAAACATCCTGCCAAAGCATCCAACTAGATCTCCTAACACATACACTAATTAATGCGACACCACTAAACTTAACAACAAGATAGTATAGATGCTTAACAAACTCTCTTAGAGATCCACAACTCAAAATGATGATCCGGTGAAGCATACAGATTGATATACTAACCAGATACCCTGTTCTTCATACTCTCTGATGGTAAAATACTGCTCTCTACATTTCTTGTCGATATGAGCAAATTCTGATTTGCGGACCGGAGGAATGACTTAGGTTGCCATCAATGACAACATTAGAAGCCACATGCCATCAAGCAAGCCATATGCCAACATAGTATACATTGAGGAAAATAAGAGTTTTCCCTCCAAAAGTTATTTGAACATTGTCTCTACCAACAACAATATACTCCTCACCACCATCGAAAATCATTGAATCGAAGCAAGTCATGTACTCTATGAACCAATCCTTCCTGTGACAAATGTTGAGACGCTCAAGAATTGATGTACCACACAGTCAACTTGACCTTATTTATCGGTGGTTTGACCATGAAAGCATAAAAGGCTAACTCCTACTCAAAATGCTCTACGACATGAGCCTTTTGTGGAGGCCCTCCCTGGTTGGATTTTTTATTAGCCAACCTCTTTTTGCATTGCTTCTTCATATGACCAAGTTTACCACAATAGTGACATGTGCTAGTCTTTAGATTCTTTGAAGTATCTTCAAAATTCCCTTGACCTTTCTTCTAAGGCCACTTGCCTTTGCCCTTGTCCTTGGTTGCAAAAAGGCCTATTCCACACTCAGTGAATCACTACTACTACCAAATTGCTTCTTCCATCTGCCCTACTACAAGGGTTTGTTGCACAAATCATCGAACTTTGAGTCAACATTCGTAGAGGTGATGTTGAGTGTTTCTATGAAATGCTCATATGACTATGGTAAGTTTTCAATGTTATGACAACCATGTCTTTTTCCATCGTGCGACCTATGGCTTGCAACTGATCGTGAATTTCTTTGATCTTCATCAAATGTTCCTACAAAGATATTTTCTTATCCATCATGATGGAGAAAAGCATATTCTTTCAAGAAGAAGGCCCTTCCTTTATTTGACATCTTGTGCAAATCTCGTAGGTGCATCCAAATCTCCATAGAAGTTTTTCCTAATGGAACCTCCAAAAGCATCCCATCTATTACCGATAATTTAATGAGCATAACGGTTTCACAATTACGCACATCAAACTTGTCCTAGTCTTTACCCGCAACCATTGGCCGAGTATCTGTATCGAGGACAACTTGATCAAGGCACCTGTGTTCAAAGATCCTGACCATTCTCTATTTCCAAGTGTTATAATTTTCACCAGTGAACCTTTGGTTGCCTTCCAACATCATGTTGGGCAATGAAGCCATACCTCCCACAAATCAAAATTACAAAAAATAAGGCAACCCCCTATTTGTTGTTCAAGTAATGTGAAACCCTATCCAGCAAAGTAAAACTCACAATTTTAGTAGAAAATTGCCAAAAATTTGCAAGAAAAAAACTTTGGAAAATTTTGAACTGTTAGCTAAAACCCTAGTCATCATTGGAAAATGCAGATAACCTGTAATTCTGTGAAAAATCACATAAAATCTGCTCGTTGCAGCCAGAAAAACTCACAATTTTAATGAAAAATTGTCAAAACTTGCAAAAAAACAAGTCGTGATTTTTACAAACAAAAAAATCTGTGATTTTGACAAAAAAAGATACACGATTTGGAAGAAAATGCCATGATTTGCAATAGAAAAAGCCCACGAGATTTGTAGACAAAATTAACACCAATTTCCAAGAGAAAATCCACGATTTTTAGGGGTAAAAAAAATTGCTTTTCTGCAAAAACCTGAGCACCATTTTTCTTATAAAAAAAACCCATGAATTTTGTAAAAAAATCAAAAAATATACCCACAAATTTATTGAAAAAAATTGCCAAAAACCCTTGTAGGAATCCATACAACTTCATTTGGCAAGTTGTTTTATGTCTCATGCGTGCAATTCATCACTGTCATAGTCTGAAATTCACATGCTCAACAATCCCAGTAATTTTCAAAACCCGAGCTCTAATACCATATTACGGAAAGTAATAACATAGAGAATGATTACCAAGATATTCAATATTAGCAAAGGAGCAAAAATCTCCTTAAATAAGAATTACAAATGATATATCCAGTAAGGATAAGATCAACAACTAAGAAAGCAAAGGATAAGAACTTAACAGAAAGATTAAAAGAATATTCTTACAGACTTAATTGACCATTATAAACTAAATATTACAATATTACTTTAATAAGCTTGTGATTGCAGATGTGCAATTGAAGATGATGAGTTCAATTGTTTACTTCCTTTGCTGGATGACTTCTTTTAAGAAGATTGCCATGGCAAGGTTGAGAAGAACCAATTTGCTCAATGTCCATCATCACCATGTGAGGAGTTTTGCAGCATTTGCTACCAAAGATTGATATTTTCCTTCAACATATTCACTTTGATGATGATCTCATAATCCAAACAGATGCTATTCTTAAAGGTTTGCTCGACCAAGATCCAATGTGTGCAAATGATGAAGAAGTGTTGCTAGCATATGATTCATGGCCAATTCCACTTTGTATACTTGGTGAGTCAAATGAAAGTGAAAGAGATATTTCAACTCCAGCCTCTTCCAAACCATAATGATTCATCTAATTTCAAGGTTAAGTATATCAAGGTGACCAATTAAGAGGAAAAAATAAAATATGAGGTGGTCATCATTCCTGTAGATGTGTTGCAGCCAGAGGATTTAGCGAGGTATCTTCAAAAGGAGGCAAGGTATCTCCATCTAATGTACAGGCTTTTCAATGAAGAAAAATTCCTTGAACCACTTAACATTAGCGAGTTCATCCTTGAGTTTTCACTGCATGACCATTCCTACCAGCCTGAGCCATAGATCTTCAAAAAAATTTGCAGAAGTTTCCAAAATGTGAGTTGCCACAGTTGGAGACATGGCTCAAACGGAGGGTTTGTTTTTTCCTGGTCTATAAATGACTTCATATAGCGAAATCATACCCTTCTGTTTGTAGGTAGGTACGTGTTGTATTTCTCAGTGTTCTTCATATTGTAATGTTTTTCCCTTGCAGATAATGTGTTTGCTTATTTATCATTTTAAGTTCATTGTCTGTTTAGATGTTAGGTACCTATAATTTTTGTTGGGTCCCCCAAAAACGCCATTTGTTGGTACCTATACAAAAATCGATGCTCATACTACTTTGTCTCTCTTTTTGTAATAGATCATGAAAGACTTGAGCACAAGTGAAGATATCTCACCCTTAATTAAGGACGCCATCAAAAACAAGGCTAAAGTGTAAAAGGAAAAAGAAAAAGAAGCCAGCTTTCCAAAGGATTCAGTCTGTTGACATTCACATTTCCATGAGAGGCAGCAATCATGGAGCCATAACGTGGAATATCTGAATAGCAATGACCATGGGTATGCATAGAATTAAAGAAACAAACATTGTGGACATGCTTGGCTCTAGAAGAGCAAAAGGCTATGGACATTTATAAAATTAAAGAAGCTAACAACTAGAGTTATGCACATTGTTAGAGGAGCAACTAATATGGACAAGTTTGCAATTTGAGTAGCTCAGAGTAACCGTGGCATCAACAAGGACCATTATCTATTAGACCACATATGGTTGGATAATCATGCATGATTTCAAGCACACATGGATTTATATAAGTATTACTACTTGGTTTTCATGTTTTAAGAGAAAAACATATTTATACACCTAATGCCATGATATTGTGATGATTATTTCTACCTGTGCTAAATCCAAATGGTAGCCTATTCTGATGATCGGTGATACCGCCAGTTTCCAGGCATTCCCTTTTTCCAATTGTCAACCTGTCTTATAAGAAGATTAACAACAATTTCACCACATTTTTGAAAAAACTTGACATTTCCATAAGGAATGTCATGTCTTTTACAAAAAGGCATGGTGACACTGCTTGTGGGCTTCCTTTGCCTCCTAGGCACTATTGAAGACTACTTTCCTTATAACTCTACCATTTGGTCCTTATTTTTTAGGATTATAATGCATTGATCCATCCACTTTAACTTTAGAGTTAGTTCACATACAATCATTACAACAGGACATTTGCCATGCATTTGCATACCTCTACACCACTACACGTTTTTACAAACAATCCTCCAGGATTGCTAGTGGTACCACACAACCTTGGAGCTCCTAAAAATTGGTGAGTGGTCTCTACGTATCTTTAGCAAGCCTACTGGCCTATATATCTATAGGATTAATTTCTTTAGAGTATACATTGTTATCTTTGCATATTCAGGCTTTGGACTCATGTATTGTCTCTAGAATGTAAAATCTGCATTAATACATCTTATTTATCACATTCATATTCTAGTTTATCAAGTCTGAATTGGATTGCCTGTTTTTTAACTAGTCCGCAGCAAAATTCCCAAACATGAGCAATTGGAGGTTTATTCACAAATAAATTGTGAATTTTTCAAAAATCACAAGTTTTAAAATTTTGATTTTTTTTTAAATTCTAGTTTATTCATAAATATGCTGGTTTTTCCAGCTTGTGTATAAAATACTTGTTTTTGCAATAAAAACATTATTTAAAATTTATACATTGCAAATTTTGTTTTTTTCAGAGCAGATTTAGATTTTACAGAAGTAACAAAATACTAGACCAATTAGGGCACACACACTCAGGGCAGTCATTCTTCAGCCGATATCCATTTCATTCTTATTCAATTAGGGCAAACAAAAGAGGTAAAGCCCTAAAGACTTATTTTTTTCAAGTTTTTAATTCAGTGTCATGTCCCCTTTCCAGAACTAAAGAATTAATAATATTTTTAAGTGGGCCTGATCACTTGTGGCCACTTAAATATTATTTAGGTCCTATATAATGTTTAAAAAGTATCTTTTACACTTTATTCAAAATGTAATTCAAAAAGGAACTTTTGGATGTAATTTAAAGTATTTTTAAGTTTTTAACTACGTGGAGGGAAAAGTAAATTACAATAAAAATAAAATAAAATGGAGGGCCTAAAAAAGGAAACAACAAAAGAGAGGTCAAGGCACAAAGCAAATAATCTAATTTTGTCATTTCAGTATTCCTTTCATTTTGGCTATCGAAACATTCAAGGACAAAAAACCCCTTGGCTTTCGATAGTTTGATTTGGGGACAAAAACTCTGTTGGCTTCCCATATATAAATTTGGGATGAAAACTCTCATCTCCATTTTAGGCGATTCTATTCAAAGATCATACTTGGGCTTATAGATTGAAATCACTTTCAACTTGATACAATGTCACTATAGTGCCACTACAGTGATTTATTGAGAATTTCAGCTTGTGGAGGTTTGAATTGATTAATATTTGCAAGCAAATCACATATATATATTTTATTGGTTGTTTGAAAGGCATTTTCAGATCAAAACAACCTCCTTCATGCTCTGCCAAAAGAAATTTCATGTGATATTTTGTAGATTTTCTGGAAACCTACATTGCTTGAAGATGGGGACTTGTGTAATGTCCCTATTCTAGTGGGGGCATTTAATCCTGAATCTTTCATTCAAAGTGTTTTTCAAAGAGACATTAGAAACGTTAGAGATCAATAAATTTCAGTAATAACAACTTTTAAGATCAAAGATGATATAAATATTTCATTCTTATCAAAGGATTATTCATTTCCTCCTTTTCACTCACTATGAATGAATCTTCTATAATATATTTCATAAGTATATTAGATATTAAGCATCTTTCAAGATCCCATAGATGGAATTTTATTATACCATTTAACATCATAATGAATAAATAGAGTCATTATTACTTATAAGGCTCAATAATTGCTACAAGCATCATTATTGGATAGTTGTAAATAATATAGTATATATATATATATATATTATCTTATATATATTATCTTGTATATATTGTATGTGCTCACCATCTATGATGTATCTATGAATTTTAACATATATATATATATACATGCATTGTATTTGTCCATCATCACAATATATATTTATCACTTATCAAAGTATGCTTAAGTATATTCATAAATCATAACACATTTAAATATATTTATAAGTATCAACTGTAATCTAAATTAATAATATATTTAATTACCAACCTTTATTCAACATATGATAATACTTACCTCCCAATACTCACCCTTACTTGGATTCAATCTGCTGATTCCTTATTCTTTTCCTTCCATCTGAATTTTACACCTCTGCTATACTCAGAAATATATACTCCACAGTTCCTGTTTTATTTTCCATACTCTGCTTGGTTGGTCTACTCTCTTTTTCCTTAATCTACTATATTTATCAGAATATCAGAAATTCTAATTTCTTTCTTCTCTTGGATCGCTGCATTTACATATTCTTCTTTTATGTGAATAAAACAAGGTATCTCCCCCTTTGAATAAGACAAATTATGTCTTGTTTGATTGTTCTCCTCCCTTTCTTCCCCTTTTTCCCTTTTTATTTGAAATTACCTCTATACATAGATGACTCGATCTGCCCTAGGACACGTCTCTTCAAGTCTCATACCTTTTGGCATTAATCACACCTCTCTAGGGTGACGTATCCCTTGTATTTGGTAGATGCTTTTTCCACTAGTCGTGGCTATTGGCATACTGGTTGCTGTTTGACTCATTAATAATTATTATTGTCTTCTTTGCTGGGGATCGCTCTTATTTATGTATTAGCTAAGGCAGTTCCATTTAATAATAATATTGGTTTGTATACATATTATTTTAATATTGTTTTTCTTGTGGATATTACTTTTACTATTATGATATTTATAATTACTAATAGATGATATTTATAATATTATCTCATAATATTTATAATTATAATAATGATAAATTGCTAATATTCTTCTTTGTATCTTTTAATATGTATTTTATATTTGTAATTATTTCATTTATAATTCACAATTATAATATTATCCTCGGATAATTATAATTATAATGGTAATATTTTAAATTAAGATTACTTGTATTTATATTCTGGATATTTATTTAATTTCATTATCTGTATTTTGGTATTATTTTGTCATTTCAAAGGTATGTCATTTCAAAGGTATGTCATTTCGGGGACATGACAACTTGTGCCCATACTAGAGTGCCTTTCAAAGTCAAACCAAAGACAATCCATGTTTGGAATAAATACAATCTCCGAAGAGGATGATGCCATTGCAGACTAACCACGCCCTTTCGTCGCTTCTACAATTTCTTGCCTTAGTTGGACTTTCCTTAGGCCACATAAATAATTTTAAAGGAGATCTTGTAGCAAAGAAAATTAACTAATGAAAGACAGGTAACACCTCTTCACACAAGGCGTCAAGCCACAACATTCTCTTTCCCCCTCTTATAAAGATCTCAAGGTCATATGCCTGCAAATTACTAATCCACTTTTGTTAAGCCTTTGTAGGAAAGCCTTGTGTCAACAAGAGCTTGATGCTGAAATGGTACATTTTAATAAAGAATTTGCTTTCAAACAAAAATATATGCCTTCAAGCCATTGCCTATAGATTGGACAAGATCTCCTTGCTATGTTGACATTCGCCCCTCCTTACAATTAAGCTTTTTAGTGATGCCTATGAAATTTTGGGATTTTCTAAGATTGGAACACTAACAAGAGCCTACTTGAGCTTGTCGAAAAAAATCATGCCTTCATTGACCAATTTAAGGATTCCCTTTTTTGCGAGGTCAATCTAAGGACAAGACATGGTAGAGACATGTCTCACAAACATCTAATAAAAACCTGCTAAGCCTGGGAAACTCTGAAGTTCCTTAAATGACCTAGGCAAGGACCAATAGCATATCACCTTTATTTTGGTTGGGTTAGTGCACACTCCCTTGGCAAGAATAATATGATCCAGGTATTCTAAAAATGGCTTAGAAAATTCACACTAAGAGGCTTGGGCATGCAATTTCTCTTCAGCTAAAATATAGAGCACAAGGCTTGAATGCTTTAGATGGGATGTTACAGATTTACTATAAACAAGGATAACATGAAAAAATACAAGAACATGTTTACCTTGTTCATCAATGATTGAAATCTAGCAGGGCTCTGTATCAATGATTGAAATCTAGCAGGTGCTAAACAGAGCCCAAAAAGCATAACCCAGAATTGACAGTGACCTTGATCACTTATGAATACTATCTTCTCCTAGTCCTATAGACAGAGTGGTATTTAATAGTATCCCGATTAGAGGTTAATTGTTGAAAATTACTTTGCCCCATGTAACTCATCAAGATGATCATCAATCTTGGGCACGGGGAATTTATTTTTTAACAATAACTTCATTGAGTGTTCTATAATCAATACAAAGACAACATGACCCATCTGTCTTCCTAGCTAGGACCACCAATGCTACATAAAGGCTCCTACTAGGACCAATAATCCCTGCATCCAATAGCTCTTGTATAAGACTTTTAGTCTCTGACTTCTGAAAGCACATGTATCAACACAGCCATACACCATTGCTGGGCCTAGGGCAGGATCAAGCTCAATAATAATATGAGCTAGCCTGTTTGGTCATAAACACTTTGGTATATCTTGGAACACTACCTTGTACATGCAAAGTAATTATGAATTTTTTGTAGCTTGCCTGTGTGGATCAGAATGATCAAATTCATAATGAACAAGTGAGCCATAGATTGGAAATGACCTTTCTTTAGAATATTGTCCATTTGGCTTGAATCAATAGTTCAGATTTTCTTCAGGCATATAAGGATGTAATAGTATACTCATCATCCCTTCACTTGAATGTCAATAACCTCTCGTGGTGATTGATGGAGTAGGTTCCCAAAAAATACAACCACTGAACACCCAATACAACATGTTTTCCTCCAATATCAACAACATGAACATATCCTTAAGGGGTATAAATAACCACAGTTAGCTCCACATTATGTAACACTCCTAGGCATTCAAGGCTCCAATGAAACATATACCGGATGGGAAAATACTCAAAAAATTCTAGATGGAGACTCAACCTACAAATGTGTTTCTAATCTAGACTATTAAAGGTGCTCACTTTCTGGTTCACACTTGACATCACCTTAGCCAGAAGTATGTTATTTTCCTTGGAAATTTTAGGCTTTGAAGGACACATCTTCAGCCACATAAAAAAAATTGGATTTCAATACATGACCCTTACTCCATGGAGTGAAATATTTATAATATGGGTTTGACAATTGGGAATTGGAGTTGTAACAATTGGATGGCTGGGATATTTTGACAAAAAACCAATCTTCTCCCGTTCCTAAAATTTATATCCAGGCCCACGTGAATGATTTCAATGTCCTATACCATTATAATATGTACATGACAGTAATATTCCTCTACAGTAATCCATTAATGGGGTAATAGATGAGCAACTAATTAGATAAAGATTCACAACAAATGAAACTCCCGCAGAGCTTTTGTCCATTCAATTTTGATGGTGCCTCTAGCGATAATCATGGATCAACTAGGGAAGAAGAAGGTGTTTGTGATTTAAATGCTTTTTTCTTGAAAGTGGTTTCTACTTTCTAGGAACTAAAACTAATAATGAAATGGAACAAGCAGCAGTAATCAAATGCCTCTCTCTAGCCTCAAACTTGGGCTACAAAAAAGCCTATAGTTATTCCTCAGTAGTTATTTTAGGGTTTGAGCAAAATGGATGTCCAAGTTGGAAAAATAGAAGTTTGTTGGATATTCACATTCACATTCAGACAGCAGTTAAACAATTCTTCAGACTTTCCCAAGCAAATATAAACACCAAACCAGAAATTTTGTGATAATCAAAATAGGGCACAGCAGCATGCATTCTACATTGCTCCTGCAAACCCTTGTTTCATGCATTTTTTAGTAGCTACATAACAAAGGTAGGGTTTTTCAACATGTATTTTTCTGAGCTTAAACCCTGATCACAATTTAGAACAGACCACAGCCATTTAGGAAAAGTCTTCATTTAGTTAAGAGGGTTTGGATATCTTTAATGAGGTTATGGATGATCACGGATGTACTCATGCTGCAAATGGTTGTAGACACGGGCATTGACTTCCATTTCACATCTCTAGTCACCATTTTTTTGTATATGACAATATGTACTGTACAACTGAAAAACCTATAAGGAGAATTTGAGGGTAAATAGTAACATTGAATCTTCATTTATATCTGATACTTTAAGTTTGGATTTTGTTTCTCTTTTTAATCTCTCTATTTGGCATGAAATAACAATTGCAGTTTTCTTTCCATGTTTTTTTGAATACTTTAGTGTTTTATAATTTGCTGTGTTTTTCCCATTTTAAATTATGTAATTGAATTCCATTTACACTTTCAGTTTGTCATGCCATTACCATTAAGTATAATGCTACAATGGTCTGAAAGTCCATCGAAGATAACTTTTTTATTCACTATTTTGGTGAATGCAATAAGGTTGCTGATCTTTTAGTCAGTGTTGGAGTTGATCAACCCCCATTCTCAGCTTTGGTTAGGGAGAGGCAGAAGACTTGGGATGGTTTGGATAATCTTCTGATTCTCAACTCACTGCCATCAGTTTGACTTTGGGCTTTTATTAGCTGGTTTTTCACTTAATTTTTGAGGGCCCACATAATGCTTATATTTTATTAAACTATTGGAGGAAATCTATTTCTAATAAATTATATGGCATAAGCCATATTCATGGTTACAATAGCCATCTTTGTTCATCATTTATTTTTGTTATCAGAGAGGCCAAATTATTTTGGGCATGTAAGGAATGCATCCTCTATATCATTACATGTGCAAGCTTCTTGACAAGCCAAATCTTACAGCATGGCAAGGGCTATCCTTCTATGCGTGTTCTTTTCATTTGCTTGGCTTGTACTTCTCTCTACAATCACTTCCGTATTTTGGTTCGGTGGCCACAAGTTCTATGATTGTAAGGTTGACAATTGCCTCATTTACTTTACAATCTTCACCTTATGATTTTGAACTCGTTTTGGTGTACATTCGTATACATGCACAGGACTCATTTGCCTCATTTCTCAGCCTAAACCTGTCACTAGTATGATTTGCAGAAATTTTTAGGCTATCCCAGTTGTCATAAACCTACCTCAGAAATCTAAACTCTTGACTCTTTAAAGATACTTTTGCATATGGAAGCTATTGATGATAACACTTTTGCACCTTGACACTAGTCTCCATCTTCAAAATTCAAAATTTTGGGTTCACAAATGGTCAAAACCCTAAACCTAATGATGCCCTGCATTTTCTATTGGACCTTTGGCCCTATACATCATATAAGTTTACCCTAGCTCTCATTTTGAGGAGACTTCTAGCCCTCATGGTCTCTCTCTCTCTCTCTATTTGCAGGCATTATGTTCTACTCTTCGAATCCATTGCTGCAACTTTGTTTCCAAATTCATCTTCGCCATCTTCCACACACTCTATTGCTGAAAATACTCCCAATAAGTGTCATTTCCTTTGTCTCACCCTTCCCATCACTATTTGCCTATTGCTCTATTTTTGTTGTTCAAAAAGCATCTTCCACTATTTCCCAAAGGCCTAGAAGTTGAGATCCACATTCCTTCTCATTCCTTTCTACTTATCAATCCATTCGATCTCTATTGTCCTTCCCCCAAGTATTCCAGTGACAAGCATCATCCCTCTTGTCCTCTTCATTACACTTGCACACACCACCTAAGGTTTTAAATTTCCACTAGGTTTTAACCATTACACATCTTCCACTAAACAGTTACACCTTCACCTAGTAAGCACGCACTCAAATTTTTTGTGCTTGTTAAATTTTCAGACCATGGTAAGCAAATTTTGCACTCAGAAAATTAACCTAATTGCATCATAGATTAAAATGAAAAACTCAATCAAAACAGCAGATTTGAGTAATGTTGATCTACAAACATATATTGCTGAAAATATTAAGTTGAACAGAAAATACTCACAAATCTTAATGCTCAACATTGCATCTATCTTCTATTAAAACTAAAAGAATTACTTTGCACTGGCTCAACACTCAGAGATGCTCTATGCCAAGGTGAACGAGCCTCAACCAATACAAATGCCAGAATTTAGTAATGTGGCCAAAAGGATATGCAATAAACCAGAGCCATGACCAATTAAAATAATCAAACCATTACAAAGAATACATCTTAAAGAAATCCTAACATCCTAGGAGCAAATTACCTATATTCCATCCACCGAAGTCCCATGAAAATGGCAAGCCTAAGAATACCCCCAGAATCCTAAGAACCATATATATAGAACAACACCATGGAAACGGGGACAGGGAAACAAGAATAAGGGATAAATAGTAGAATCATCCTAGTGGAACATGGAATTTCCAATTTCTGTCTGCTCAGAAATTCATACATGGGAATTCAACCTTGATTTCAATAAACTAGTTCCTTGAATAAATCTTCCATAGATAGGACTATCTCTATTCTTACAGTAATTTTGTTCCTCGCCTACCTGTCCTCTATTTTAATCTTACAAACAATAACAGATTTTAAACTTGTCACTAACTGGATAAATTTATAGATACCTAATATGAAAAGGGGGCGCAAAAAAGTGTGTTCATGACAGTTTAGGAGTCAAGAGTATGTTAGTGTATGTTCAACAAGAAGCAGCTCCTCCATTTTCTGAATTATGTGGACACCCATATCATAATAACCACCATTTTGAATAATTCTGGGCAAAGACTTACTTTTTCAAAACAAAATTCAGAGGTATTCTTCAAGTTTTGACTCGACTCCTTAAGTTAGGTACAGTAATGAATAATCTGATTTTGTGGGTTGAACACAGAGAAACCATATATGCCATATAATTGCGACAGAAGTTCTAAGACCAGATAAGGGGAAAAAACATTGTAAATAGAACTAGTTTCTACAACAACATACAGCCAAAAAAAGGCAAGGAGAAAAGAAGGATGAGAGTTAAACAAATTACATCTTTGTAACAATTTTGCTTTTGGCATTAGGGGAGAAACTCCAGCTGTTGTGTTCCATGAGAGAATTATTGTATTCGTTTGTGTAAGTAATTTGCAGGGCCTTTTGTCAGCAAAAGTAGTTGTTAATGAATTGGAACAAATGAATTTTGTGGTAATAGAAAACAAACGGATGTGTCACATGATTGAATTGGGTACAAGTGTGGAAATTCTGTAAATTCTCTTTTCGCTTTCCAAAATATAGAAAAAGAGAAAGCAGGTGCAATATATGAACAAAAAGAAAAATTAAATTGTCTTACAACAGTCAATTAACACTTGGTTGACTTTTTATTAAAGCACAGAGAATTGACGATCTTTACCTTTTCCATACGGGATGTGGGAGGACCCAAGTTGGCACCATATTTCACATGTTCCTAGCAGCTGTACCCTAGAGTTTATCCTTGGAAGTTACGGATCAATGCTTTCAAACTCTCTATTTTGGTTATGTTGGATTATTCTCATTACAAAGGCTTTTAATTACTGCATACAACCTTATTGGGAGTGGATTGAAGATTCCACACAAACAGCAGATCAATCAGAGGGCACAAGAAAGCCTCGTCAACTCTTTGATTATGTCAGAATAGGAACCATTTTTCTCAAAGTGGTGACAAGTAGTGCCCTCATTACCCTACTTTTATGTAGCCAAAACATGACACAAAGAGAAAACACAAAACTCTTGATTACTGCAGTTCTTATTATTACTTACATTTGAAAGACTTATGATGCTTTTAAAAGTAATCGAAGAATTGAAGAGTTCAAAGAGGAATCCATTGGACAATATTACAGAATGTCAAAAATGGAAGGCTTTCACTTTCCTTATTCCCTTTGCTATACATACAATGATTTTTGTGACAAGACCAATTGCTCTCGGAGAAGACTTGGACCGTCTAATGCATTTGGAAGCCTTTTGGGTTTTTTTTTGTATTTTTGTGTGAAATCTTCTAGCAAAGTTCATATATAAATTGAATTGTGAAAGACACTTTCTATCTATTACGTCAGAAGATATGCCAAAAATACAAATTGTTGTTGTCATATTGCGATTGGTTAATGGGTGTTTATGTTGCTAGTTGACTATAAAGATCCGGCAAAATTCTTATTTTTCTTCACATATGGACATTAATGCCTATAACAAGTTATGCCAAGAGAGAAGCAAGCAATTGCTCATCACCATGGTAGCTGTAGGAATTCTCTAAGCGACGATGACTTTCCATCACCTCTTTAAGTTCTTGCATTTTTGGTCTTGGTAATGACCCTGCAACTCTTTAAATATTTAAATTCTGCCACTCTTTAAATATTTAAGTTCTAAAATGAAATCCAAATCACTTGTGTACAAATTTTAAGTATGTTTTTTTTCACAAGTACTTTGGACTTCATTTTAGAACTTAAATATTTAAAGAGTGGTAGAACTTAAATATTTAAAGCATGGCAAGGTCACATTACCAGGACCAAGAACGCAAAAACCTAAAGAAGTGATGGAAAGTCACTGCCACTTTCAGAATTCCCATAACTACCGTGATGATGAACACTTGCTTGCTTCTCTCTTGGTATAGTTTGTTATAGGCATTAATGTCCATATGTGAAGGAAAAAAAAAATTGCTAGATCTCTATAGTCAACCAACAACATAAACACCCATCAACCAATCGCAATATGACAAAAACAATTTGTATTTTTGACAAATCCTCCGACGCAATAGATAGAAAGCGCCTTTCACAATCCAATTTATATATGAACTCCACCAAGAGATCTCCCACAAATATACAACAGAAAACCCATAAGGCTTCCAAACAAATTAGACGGCCCTAGTCTCCTCTGAAAGCAATTGGTCCTATCACAAAAAACATTACATGTATAGCAAAGGGGATAAGGAAAGTGAAAACCTTCCACTTTTGAGATTTTGTAATATTGTCCGATGGATTGCTCTTTGAACTCCTCAAATCCTCGATTACTTTTAAAAACAGCATAAGTCCTTCAAATGTAATAATAAAAACTACAATAATAAAAAATACTATGTTTTCTCTTTGTGTCATGTCCTAGCTACATAAAAGCAGGATAATGAGGACACTGCTCATCACCACATTGAGAATAATAGTTCCTATTCTAACATAATCAAAGAGTCGATGAGACTTTCTAGTGCCCTCTAATTGATCTGTTGTTCATGTGGAATCTTCAATCCACTCCCAGTAAGGTTGTATGCAATAATTAAAAGTCTTTGTAATGAGGATAATCCAATATAATCAAAATAGAAAATTTGACAACATTGATCCATAACTTCCAAGGATAACTCTAGGGTACAACCACTAGACATTGAAACACCATCAGCAAATGAAGTCCATGCAGAAGTAGGTGAAGTCCCCATGGACGAATGGTCTACAAAAGAATGTCACAAGCTAAAAATCAATGATATCAAGTTTCCACAATCCATATTGCTTAATAAAATTGTCGTTTTTGGATTTGATTGTGTATGAGTTTTTGGCATCGACATTTTGGATCACACTCCGTTATCCATCATCAAGATAGAAGAGAACTACATAGCTGCACCTTACATCGATAAAGGATAGATCTGAGGTAGGAGGAGCATATCAAACAGAAGAAAAACATCCCAGACAAATGTCCTGAATATAATGATTTACCCTGCCTATGAAGCAATTTTTTTCTAGACAGTTATCCATTGGAAGTTGCTCTTCAATTGTTGAGAATATTTTATTTTAAAATATATATTATAGAATAAATATATATTTATGAAGATTTTGAATCTAATCCTTTTCTCTACATCAGTTGAATGTCAATCGATACAGCAAAAAAAGAATTACTTACAGTTCACACATCATTCACATAAATTAAATCCCTTAATAGCCATAAAAGAAACAACAGTCATAAGAGAAAATACTAGAACTCGGCTATCAGCACAACTAGAAAATTCTGAATTATTTCTAAATTGGCAGTCTTCTTCAATATTTAACTGTGTTACACGGGGACGCGTCCCCCCACCCAAACCCTACGTCCCCGTCCCCTATGGCGTTTCGGGGACGGGGGGACGGCAAGGGACGTCCCCCAGGCGTCCCCGATTTTTGGCGGGGGGAGGAAAGCGTCCCCAAAAAGGGGGACGGCTGGAAAATAAAAGGGGATGCCTAGGCGTCCCCGAAACGGCTAGGGGACGGCTAGAAGTCCCCCAATCGTATCGGGGACGCCCAGGAGTCCCCCTTTTGTCAAAGTAAAAAAATCTTTTAATTTTTGACAAATTAAATAAAAATTGCTTAATAATATTAAATATTTCATCATATTTGATAAAAAAAATTAATTTTTAATTGCTTGTAAGTTAATTATATTATGAAATAAAATAAAATTGCGTGATAATTAATAAATAATAAATATTAAATATTATTATATTTCATTAAATAAAAATTTGATAAAACATTTAATTTTTAAGCATAACTATTTAATATTATAATTTATTGTCAAATTAAAAAAAATTACGAGTAATAAAATGAATTTTTAAACAAACTATTATTTAGTTTAAATTTAAAATAATAAAATAATAAAATAAAATTAAAATAAGCATAACTATTTAAAATTTTAATATTATTGTAAAATTAAATAAAAAATTACGAATAATAAAATTGATTTTTAAACCAACTATTATTTTTAAACAAACTAGTTAGGCAGATTGATGAGGAGGAGGTGCAACTAGGAATGGTTGGCCTTCCTTTGGATGATCCACTTCAGGCAAAGAGTGACAGTGACACAGATAGTGCTTTTGATATTGATAGCCCGAATGAGGCATAGTGTCATAGATTGACAGATTGTTGTATTTAAACTTTAAAGTTTGAGACGTTGATCTTTGAGTTATTTAACTTTAGTGTTAAAACTTGAACAAAATGCTTTTATATTTAATTGTTAAGTTATTGGCATTGCTGTTAGTGTTTACCTTTATGTTTATATTGTTGTTATACTATTGCTATATTGTTGTTATACTGTTGTTATACTCTTTATCTATGCACGTATTGTCATATTGAAATTGTTGCACATATTTGATATTTCAAATTGCTCTCTTTCTCTCTCTCTATATAATATATTTTTAAAAATTCATATATATATGTAATTGTGTATATATATATATTTTGAAAAAAATTTGTATCGCCGTCCCCAAAAATCTGCCCTCGAACTGCCGTCCCCTCGTCCTCGTCCCCGAAACGCCGTGGAACACAGATATTTAATTGTCTTCTCTCCAAAAAAAAAACAAAGAAATGAGGTGGCTATATTTATAGATGTTTTAGAGTCCTAAAATAACAGTAAATGAAGAGTTTAAATACCTATCATGCTTCAAGCAGCAATCAAACTTAGGACACTTGCATTTAATATGCATATATTAAACAGTTCATGCATATTAATTTCTAAAAAAAATGATCAGAATCTCCTACCAGCTCATAAATAACAACAGTATTATAGACTTTAATCGGAAAAGTTTATATAGATATTTGCTAAAGGAAAAAGTAGAACCTGTTTTTCATACACCCAAAACAAGACAAAACCTTCACAGAAACATCACAAACTGGCTGATTGTCAATATTAAGGCTAATAGTTGCCAAAACCTCAAAATACACTGCTGAAACACTAGATAAGATTAAGCTTTTCTATCTAAAATGATACACCTGAGTTATGTTCTCAAATTTGAATAAATATGCTCAACGTAAATGACAATCATGAAAGAAACTCAAGAATACTATCATAAGGTTTACCAAGGTAACCATTAACAGAATACAATACAACCAATATGTTCTTGCACATAACGTAAATCCATTTGAAAAGGAAAATATGGTTACAAAACCCTTCTTACCCGAGTACATAATAAACCCCTGGGTAGCCTGATCATACAAACGCAGCTAAATTTCAAAATACTACAAAACTGGGATTTTCATTCATATTTCCTGATAATCTACAAACATAACTCAAACAAGCATATGAGCCAAGTGAATATAATACTTAGCTCCAACCCAACTGATACTAACAAAACCAGGTATTTCGTAAATCAAAATAGGGGATTAAAAACATACTAACATGGTAAAACTGGTAAAACTTTACGAAAAAAAAAGAAAAAGAATGCGTAAAAAGATAACTGAAATGGACTGTTCACCTTTTCGTGTTTTTCCTCCATGGGGTGAACTACTGGTGGAGCGGCCATGGAAAGGCTGATAAAAAAGATGGGTAAAAAAATAACATGTAGAAGAATGCGTGGAAGCATATGGCTTTGGGATTTGAGCATTAAATTATCGAAAAAGACACAGAAAATGGGCTGTGGCTATACAGCCCCTACAATGCACCGAGACATGCACCCGACATGATACCATACATGCATTAGGCATGATAATGCAGGGCAGTTTGAAAGCTACATTTATGTAATTTAAGGACAGTGCAATGCACCGATACATGCACCCGGCATGATACCATACAGGCATTAGGCATGATAATGCAGGGCAGTTTGAAAGCTACATTTATGTAATTTAAGGACAGGGGTGTCGATTGGCAGAGTTTATAGCACTCCAGTTCAAAGCCAGTTAATGGTTACCAATTCCTTTGCACTCCAGTTCAATGCCAGTAAACTGTTGCAAATACTCTACATGCAATTTAATAACTGCCCTTACAAAGCTAAAAATATCGACGCCGTTCAAATCAGATTTGTTCTTAAACCCTGTGAAACTCATACAAATCGTCCCTTTCTCCCTTTGTTTTTAGGGGTTTGTAAATCAGAAAGAAACAATGGATGCCTTCTGTGATGTGCTTATTAAATTTGGTTGCTGAAGGGAGGTGAAAACAGTGAACAAGTAAGATATCTTCGTGTTGTTTTTTATTTTTCTTCTGGTCACACTGCAGAAAATCCATTATGTTCTTCACATTGCCTGCAACATAGATCCAAATCATGCAATTTTGTGAAGTCTTAAGATTTCAACTTATCTGCAGCATATTTCAGTATAATCTTCGGTATTGCTTTGCATATATCATCTCAAGCTTCCAGGCCATAGTTGCCGGGAGACGCAGGGTACGGGTACTGGTAGGGGACGGGGACGCCAATAAAATTAGGGTACGTGAGTTAAATGAATAAGGAGACGGCTATTTTAAGCCGATAGGCTATTTATTGTGGGCTTTGCCCATCGGAAAAGTCTCACGCTTGAAAAAAAAAATCCTCGTCAATCGCCTGAAAAAACCTGTCAGTTAAAAATAGCGGATGAAAAATTGTGATAAGGGGTTTATTGCAACAACACGGCCATTTTGTTGTTTCCGTATCTATGCAGGAAGACTAAATAACTCTCTCTGCACATAAAATCGAACATAAGACTGAATAGCTCTCGCTGATCTGCACGTAAAATCAAACTTCAACAGCTTTTAGATCTACTTTTGTTTACTATGAAGCAACAAAAAGGAGATAGGTTTCAGTGGGTTCGTCTTATTTGATAAAAATTCTAGCGTGGTAGGGTTTCGTAAAAATTTTCTGCAAACTTCACCCATCTTTTGTCATCGGCATTGTTGACACCATGACACAATTCGTGCAGAATCCTGTTAAATGGATTTTGTGTTAAATTTTTTTTTAATACTTATTATATTTTGATTATTTAGGTACAGCTATCTTTTTTTCTACGCCTTTCTTCCTAAGACTTGGGGTTACAACCGTATTCAAATCACATCCCCTGTTTCCTTCATTCCTCAAAAAGATGACTTCGTGGAACATAGGAAGTTTTGATGGTATTTGATAAGTGCATGGATTGTGGATGGCAATGCGAGGAGCCCTGAATAATTTTCAGCCTGATTTTGAAACTATTGATTGCGAGTCTGCCAGCGAAGGTTAAAATGAAGATGAAATTCCTTCTGTCTCAGAAAACTACGAAGATACCGTGACAGAGGAGCAGGAGAAAGAGGTCTTTTGCGAGTCTTTGGTTTAAATATCCCTTTGACGCAGCATTGACGCAATATGCAAATGCATTGGAGATCGCTCCAGATCATCCTATGGCAAACGAGATTCGTTCTATTTGTTATGCCAATCATGGAGTTTGTTATTACAGATTGGTATGTACTACAGAAAATCCTTTTAACGGAGATTTATTTCAATCATTACAGGATAAGATGAAGTAGAGATGTTTATGTAAATTTTCTAATGACAACATAGGTACCAGACAAGGAGCATAGCTTAAATATGACATATCCAGTTCTTAGAACCAATCAAAAAGAACCATCTAGATCAATGGCATTCCCCTGGAATACCACAATTTCAAAATAAGCAAGTAATACCCAAATTGACTCAAAGGAAATTTGTAAACAGAGGTGGACTTGTAGAGTGGCATCCCTTCATTTAGGATTAACCCATGGTAAAAATATCCAAAGCATTAAATTGCGTGAAATACTAACACTTTTATGTATAACTTTGCATTCACCTTGATACCTTTTGTGGATGTATTTGAAGTATGCTTAAATTCCCTTCTGTCTGTATGCCATTCTCATAGAAGCACCCACAAAAGTAGCATCACTCGAGAATCTTACATTTTCAAGAAAAAACAGTAATATTTAAATTGAGTACAGTAATAATTTGGCAACAGAGCTGGGTCCTCAAAGTTGCATTAATTCAACAAGCAGTGGTAAGAATGTTCAAGTTTTAGATCTTGAATTCCTAGTATTTCTAGACATAACCTTGCACACAACTTAATGTCTTTAGTGAACATAATTATACTATGTTTCAATTCCCTACTCATCAACGCCCTTCCCAAACATACATCCAGAGAATAATAGCATTGCACTAGAATCTCACATGAGTCAAAATAACAATACTCAAATTGATTGCAATGATAATTTATAAGCAAAGCAGCACTTAAAAGTGAGAACGATTCAAGTTCAACGACCGAAGTGATAATGTCCTAAGCATAAAATCACTTGTGAAATGGTGATGTCAAGGGCAATTGGATTCTAATGCATCCTAATGCCTTTTTTGGATGTACTGGCATTTCTTTTCTCTACAATGGCATTCACATGATAGTATGCAGAAGAATAGCATTCTCCTAAATCCACGCAATATCAATGAACAACTAAAAATAGGTGATTAATAAAGTGCTAATTTATAAATAGAGATGGTAAGAATCTCCTGAAGCATATAATTCTATGCATAATTTTGCAATGTCGAGCCAAATCCGACACTACAATAACATGTCTATGGACATGTAGCTAGCTTTTGATGCAATGGTAATTGAGGTACATTTGAATGTGAATCATTTTTACAACAAAAATTAGTGGATATATTTAAGCTTAATCCATGTTCACAAACTTGTGTGTCCCAGGTTAAAGTCCCCCACCCTAATAAGGCAACCCACAACTTGAGCGTCATCCCTATTAAAGGCAGCCCCTATGAAGCTTAAAAATCATCAACTCGAACAATATTTCTCTTCAATTCATCATGGTATTTATATTTCAGAGTCAGACTTAAAAACGTCATGCATTTGAACAGGGCCAAAATCTTTTAGCCAACATGAAGCAATTATTCATGTCCATTTTATAATTTCAGTGTGATTTCGTGCATTTACACAAAGTCGTGGGAAAGATATTTCTAACCATTTCCTATTCACCTTTCATAGCGAACAGGGTCACCCTGTACATTGTAAATTATTCATATTACTCTTTACAAACACTCCATATCCAGAATTTCAGAAATGCTACTACTTCTAGAAAAAGTATCAATAATCCATACTAAGGATAAGATTGGATTAAAAAGCATAGAATTTCCACATACATTTGGCTATAAAATGTTTCCAAAATATGGGTGTAGCTTACCTTCAAGCCAAAGTACAGAGACAATAAAATTCTAGCCAAAACGCTCGAGCCTATTATTAGAGTCTGCAAATTTGGTGGCTTGTATATGTCAACAAATAATATATTTGAAGGATCAATAAATCTTGCTTGACACCACAATTTTCTTCAACCAATTGTGTGTGACAGAGGATTACATTTGTACAGGTTAAAATTAATGCAATGATTGCAGGATATTCACCATTTGGATATGTTGAAAAGGCTTTAGAAACTTCAGTAAACACAATTGAGCCAAAATCCACAACCTTTAACAGCATCCTCCCTGTCTGTACCAAAATGGTAGCTTTAGAACAGGGTATGGAGATTTGTCAAAACATAATAGAAGGGAGATTTCTGCTAGATATAATAGTTGAAACTGCATTAACATCAAAAATTGTTAAGGAAAACTGTTTTGTTAGGCATGTACACAAAATTTGATAGCAGAGACAAGGCACATGAACTTCTTTCAACAATGCCACCTAGCCACCAGCATTATGAAGACACGTCCACAGTTTGAAAACAAACCTCTGACAAAGGAAATAACTCCTTGCAGCCATTAGTGTCCAAGCAGCATAAAAAAGCACAAGTTTCAAAATCTCCCGATGCGTATTCTTCCGCATGATTTTCTGAACATTTAATACAAAAGAGGTGCCCATCTGCACACTGTTTAATAAATAAATTTATGGTTTTAATAGTAATTAAATAAATTTTAGGGCATGGCACGATAGAAATTAATTTTGACACTCCTAGATGAAGATGTGATCAAAAGGTTACCAAAACCAACATTTGGAAGCATGCCCAAAGTATACCAGTGACCCCAACCTATATGATTTTCATGAACTACATGTTTCAAGTATATAGTTATTGCTTGTAATTTCAAGCATTGTGAACCAAAGTGACTACCGAATCAAACTTATTCCACCTAGCTTCACATCTAGATGTCATAGTTTTCCTAAACAAGCAATCAAATGCTGTGCCGTGAAGTTTCACAATGTAAGCACTGAGCAAATCACTATTTGCAGTAGACACACATGTATCTTCCCCTGTACATTAATGATTAATCTATTCAAATCATACTCTTACAACCTAAATTATGTGCAAATGTGATAAATTGAACTTATGATCAAATTCTTGCCTTGCACTATTGTTAGAACCAAGTGTCCATGAATGATTTTACTTGCAATCATATTCTGTACTTAGCATTAGAGTCAGCTACTATCCTCAATGTAGTTGTCTGTCACTCTGATGGGATTTTCTTCTATGTCAATGCTCTCCTTAATATTCCAGGCCATGGACACCAATCTGGATCACTCCGTAAACCCTAGCATTGCTCATTATACTGCCTAATATCAAGGGTTCATACAGCACGAAGACAACTTTTGTCATCGGCGTTGTTGACACCATGACACAATTTGTGCAGAATCTTGAGGTAAATCACTGTCCATAAGCAAAGAAGTATCATTATTATTATTTTAACATTTTGTCTACCACTATTACTGAGCAAAAATTTCTTCACTGTTAAATGGATTTTGTGTTAAATCTATTTTTTAATACTTATTATATTTTGATCATTTTAGGTACAGCTATATTTTTTTCTACACCTTTTTTCCTAGGACTTGGGGTTACAACCGTATTCAAATCACATCCCCTGTTTCCTTCATCCCCCAAAAAGATGACTTTGTGGAACATAGGAAGGTTTGATGGTATTTAAGATGAATTCTATTGCAGCTTTCTTCTAACGGATCAAACCATGATGAACTGGACTTTCAATTTGTTTTGAGTTTGTTGAGAGAGCAGAGGATTTACCTCTGGTATGATCCCACCAAAGACTTTCAGTTCTATGGTGTACCATGGACTACTCAACACATCTTGTATGTTTCCCTTTTTGATCATTAATGAAAGGAATTTATTAATGTTTATATGTTGTTATTTTATTGTTTTGATATGACTGAATCTGAATCACATAAAACTACAGATTCATGGTGGACAACGTGCCAACTAGAGTATTCAACAACCACAATTTCAGTGTTCAGTCAATGGAAGAATCTTCAGAAGAAGATATTGCAAGAATAAAACTACAGATTGTTAGTAGACAGCATGCCATCCAGAGTGTTCAACAACCACAATTCTAATATTAATACGCAAATCTCATCTACACCTTTTTAGAAGTCTGTATGTATTATAAAGCAAAAAAAAATGTAATCGAATGTGCACACCTCAACAATAGGAGTCTAAAATACATGAATCTCAACCCCTTGTTTTTGAAATTAATTCTTCTCTGAGTTAAAAAGTTTGGGACATATTTTATGCAAATAACTATTCTAAACATGTGTTTCATTTTGACTCAAACTAATATAAAAAACAATCGGCGTAACCATTGCACCTCCTTTCGGTGCAAGTGCTAGTATATGTAAATGATTCACCGGAAATTTTGGGTACGGGGACTGGTACGTTGTCTATGTTCCCAAAATGGAGTTTCCCGACAACTATGTTCCAGGCTCATATGTAGTTAGTTTATTGCATAAGAAGCTCAAGCTCAACAGTTCATGATAAAAATGTTCCATGCATGCCATCTTCAGGGCCCTCAGAAAGAAGGTTGCAGTACTCAGATATGTTATTTCTAGGAGATAAACTGCTCTCTTGATCTTCTAGCAGATTACAGAGCCAATTCTATGGTTAATGGGAGGAACCTGAACTCTGATAACCCTCTTCTGTAGGGAGGGTTGATTTATTTGCTGACTAATGACTGGGTTTCACGCCATAGATAATCTTTGCTCCTCTCTGTTTAACAAGTCATAGATAATTTCTGCCTTTCTCTGTTTAACCTTGAATAGGGTAACAGACCCATTAAGAGATCTGTGTGTATACACACAACATAGGTTATAATCTTTATTTTCTAATTAAAAATGTCATTCATTCATGAATGTAGAAAAAATTAAATTATTTATGTTTAAATTATTGTTGTTGTGAGAATTCTTTAATTTTTAAATCTTCCTCAGCATTTCTCTTTCATCATTTACAAATTCATTAATCAAAACTATCTTTATTCACCAATTTGAGAGATAAACTAACAACACTAATATGGTTGAACACTAATCAAAACTATCTTTATCCAATCACAAATAATCAATCACAATCACAAATAATGTCTTACTAATTTGTTGCCTCATTAAATATATTATCCATGCTTGATTTGTTGAAAAACTTGAAGATTTGAGCAGCCAGTCCAATGACAGACTCCTAAAGTGAATTGGGATAATAATCAACTCCAAAAGACTCAAAAGTATTGTGCATTTAGTTTATGGAGTTAATTGATATAGAAACATTTCATACAAATGTGTGAAAATCAATCTCACAATGACTACCAAAAAAAAAGGTGAACCCAAGATCAGCACACTACCCCCCACAAAAAAGTTCTATAAGTACAATTCATTTATTGAAAACACATGATAAATCACTCAAATGATTAGATTTCAAGTGACATGTTTTTTTTTTTTTGCATAAATTTATGTAGTTGTGCGTATAAAGTCAACCTAGAAATTTTACCAAGCAGAGTAGATGGTAATGCAATGTTGTAGTTAATGATACAAGTTCTATGATAATGTTTTCTAATGATGTGAAATTGCGACTCTTCAATGATGCTCCTTTATATGAAATATAGACTTAGGACTATCTTTTAATACAAGATTGGAGATGTTCAACTTTAGGTGTTTTGGCTCACAAGTGGATAGGAAACTATTCAATTTTTGAATGGGTTAAAGTTTGAATTGGGAGGACTTGGCCATAGGAATAGTCTAATAAAGAGAACAAGATCACATATAGGAAAATAAACCATAGCCTAAAATTTGATCTTATTCTAAGACAATAAATATAATAAATTGAGAATCAAAATTAAATTACACAGTCAATCTTATGCATTGCTTAATTAATCTTATTTAGTAGTCATTACTCAATTTTTTTACAAACTGTTTTTTGCACATAGTTATTTAATTTTTTTTAAAATGTTTATTATGATAAGAGGCATTGTATAGTTGGAATAAAGGACATTAGGTCATATTCTGATCATGTACATAAAAACTAAAACACAACCAACATATATTAAAAAAAAAAAACTATAAAATTAAACTTCTAAAAAATAACATAAAAATAAATAATATTTACCACACTTTTCAAAGTTAAAAATAAAACAAAAGAATTACCAAAATAATTAGGCGTGACTTTTTCAGTAATAAACTAAAAATATATACATAAAATTAAAAGTAAGTAAATAATGTAATAAAAAATAATTCTTAAATAAAAATAAAAATTTATATTTTGATGTCATAAATAAAATAATTTTGAAGTAAATAAAATAATTAACACCAATAAGTTTTTGTTAAATAGATGTATTTAAGATATTTTAAAAATATGTATAAAAAATTAAAAACATATTAAAAAGAAATAAATATATGTATTATGAGATATTATATTTTTTTTGTTAAATGACAAAATTTTAATCAATGGTCAAGAATTAACCTAAGAAATAAAGGGTTTAAAAGTCACCACAAGCTACAATTTTCCCAAGCCTTAACTACATGCAAACTTTTTCTAGCGTTCTCTAGACTTTAAGAGATTTTCTTGTTAAACAAACTAAAAACCTTTTGGTGTATCAAATTTAATATAAGCATCCAAGTTCATGGAGAAAATTAGATTTTGAATGATAATGCAAGAGTGCATGTCCATTCTTAGAAATCTACTCAATTATAGAGCCACAATTTTATTAGTTTCAATATTATTCATTGACTTAATCTTTGACAACCCTAGAGTTATACCAGGTGGTAGCTAGAGTTATATAAAATCTTAGGCTACTAGACATAAATCCCAATATGAGTGTCAATTTACTACACTTTAAATTCATTGCATAATATCTTTGTGTAATTTAAATCAAATATCAACTAGATTGCAAACTAGATCTAGTAGAAAAGCTCGGGTCTAGGACCATTCATTATAGTTATATGTAGATGTAATCTAGACAAATTTAATGTGATTTAATAAGTGAACCCAGAAACTTATCTTACAACTTTATGAACCTTATACAACCTTTACACTATAATTGTCAAACCTTTATCACATTTTTTCCCGAAATCTATTATTCAATGATCATAAACTGATGAAGTGTTAAATCTTCCAATAATATATATCAATAAAACAAAACATATTTAAATATAATTATACAATTTAAATTCAAGGGCGTAACATAAGCCAACTCGTCTATCATTACACATCATTTCTATATTTTCTGGAATTAGGTCAGCATCCATTACGAATCTTTAAATCTTATACTCCTATTTTACAAATCTCCTTTCTCTATTATCAAAACAAAATGAATTAACTTTCAAAGCTTCCCAGACCACTAAAACGCTAAATTAAGTTCTTAAAAAAGCAAAATTAAAGGAAAATCTGAAACAAAAAAAAAGTTCAAAGAAAAAAACACAGAAAAACAGGAACAGTGCGATTTGTACCCGAAAGCTCCCGCTGCAACGACGCTGATACATTTGTCTATGCTTGCAAAATGAAAGCAACCAACTGCACGCATATATTTAGTGACACCTTTTCAATGGCCGCCAAATTTGGAATGAATATATTTTAGCGAAAGAAACGGTGACGATTAAAAAAGCGCTTCTTCTCATGCTTCTTTAATTCGCACTTACCGCCATTGTCGTTTAGCTTTTCTTTATAACAAAACGCCCTAGGGTTTGTTTTCCCTCTCTTCCCTAGATCTCTACTCCCCCGCAACTTTCTCTCTCTACTGCAACTACAACTTCTTTCCTTCTTTCTCTGCAGAATCTCTGATCCTCTATTCTGCCCAACTTAACAATTACTAATTTACTTAAACAAAAGCCGTTGTAACCTGACTCTAATTAAACCACGTCACCACTCAACCCCTATATATATCCTTCCTGAGTCCTGACCATGCTTAAACCGGCACCGGCTATGCAGCCAGCAAAATGAACCATCCGTATTTGTCAGGCAGTTTTTTCATGCTGGGAATAACAACGTACTGGGAGGTTTAAATTGCCAGTACGTTGATATTCCCATGAAAAAACTGCCTACGAAACGCCAGTTAATCCCCCGTGCCCTCGCTGTAACTGAGACTGGGTTACCTGTGAGCCGCTGCACCCTATTCTAACTGCCCACCGATAAGCCACGTGGCGGCTCAACCCCTACTGAAACTGACTGTGCTTTAGCCTCGTCGCCTACTAATCCGTTTCGGAAAATCTGGGGTAGCCACGCCTTCATTTCGAACATAAACTCGTCGCCGACACGTGGAGGTTGAGACGATCGTTTTGCCAAATTATCATATATAACTAGCAATTGCACCTTGGTGTGCAATGGGTACGCTGAATAGGTGGGAAGGTCAATTAGGGAAAAATTTGGTCTATTTATTTTTTATATTTATTTGTTAAGTATATGAGGTCAATTAATAGACCATTTATCAAATGATGTTGTTTGTGCAACAAGTAAATCAAATGCAATACAAAATAGCTTGAATCATGTTGATGTATCTCATTTATAAAAATTGAGCACAATCCAATTTGATCTTAATTGAGAGGTGTGGAAGGTGTAGATCATTCCAGGTACAAACATTTAAGGTGTAGATTCAGTCGTTCAAACATCTATCAAGTTCAATACATTTACACTATTCCCGGTGACTATAAAAAAAAAAAAAAAACTGGTATGAGTCAAATATTACAATATTTTTGGGTTACATGATTCGCTATAATTGTCTTAATACCATAGTGTTGTAACCTGCCCTGACTCACTCCATGGAATAGAAGTAGAGGTACTGAGCATAGGAAAAGAACGTTGGAAAATATCAAGGACTCCTGCTGGGGCTATGAATTACCATTCAAGCATAATGTGACTGAAATGCTTGTTCTAATCGAACATTTAACTGGCAAATATTTTAATCAACACTCTCATTTATTGGAAAATATGTATGCAAAATGCGGAAGTACAGAAAGGCACGTAAACTGTTTGACAGAATAACTCAAAGAAATGTGATCTCATGGAATGCAAGAATTGCAAGATATGCACAAAATAGATTTGTTTAAAATGATTTTAGGGATCTTCAAGCAATTGCAATCGGCAGCTGTAAAGCTGAATTCCACAATCTTTTTCCAGCCTCCCCACTGCCTGCGCCAAAATGGGAGGTTTGCAACAGGATATGAACATACATCAAATCATAAAGGATAGAGGAGATTTGTCGAATGTCGCAATTGCAACTTCCAGGCAGATGAGTATACAAACTATGGGCGCGTAGACAAGGAACGCGTATCTTTTGACAGGATGCCTCAAAGAAACGTGGTCTCGTAGAGTGCAATATTTGAAGGATATGCATAAAATGGATTTGTTGAAGGGCTTTAGAAACTTTCAAGCAAATGGAATCTAGCGGGTGTAAACCCAAATTCTACAAATATTCTCAGTATCCATTCTACCTGCGCCAACATGGGAGCTTCAAAAGAGGGTATGGACACCCAAATTTTGCATGGAAATAGATTTAAAGCTTGCATTTTGAACTAAAACTTCCTTTTCACTATTTCATGCAATAGTACGCCACAAAGGTACTTTCACCTTTACTGTTTGGAAGACTATTGTAAAGTTAATGGTTGATAGAAGAGGGGAAGTGGAACCTTTGTCACCTCCACACACAAACGACGTCTCTGGCTGCCAATTTTTGTTTTGTCCAGCCCTCTAATGACATCCTCTGCATCACACTCATCATCCATGCAGATAAACGCAAAGCCTGTGAAAATACAATATACTCAAAAAGGAAATAAAAATGAGAAACTGTACAGTAGATACATGTATATAAGGTACTTATAGTTATGACAGCTTTTCACAAGGCGGAGGTACTATACTTAGATTCACTTTTTAATGTGACCTTATATGAGATTTCCAGATTGGCTGTAAGTAAACAGCAGGTTCAAATTTTCAGTTATTTGGGACATTGAAAGCCTAAAAGAAGGATAAAGGCTGCTTAAGGTCTATCAACCGGAGTAGTTACCAGTGTGCATCAAGCAACAAGACATGCTCAACTAAAAGGAGAAATTCAATACAAAAGTGCCCAAGGATCCTGCCTACCAAAGAGTCAAAAACTCGTCAAAATTCAAAAATTCCAAAACATTGAAGCACAAAAAAAGGCCCTCTGAGTGAGACAGTGTCTGAATTCACACTTCCTTTTGAAAGATACCAAAGAAAGTGCCTAACAGAACCCAGAGAAAAGCTATGTAAATGCGGACAAGATACTAAATAGGACTAAGGACCTACAATCAAGATACTGAGGCAGTATCAGTTCCATCTAGGCTCAACCCAATTCATTGATTCAAATGCTCTGCTTATTAGAACACAATGGACCAATAACATCCTAATAAGTCAATAGTATGCTTTAAAGAGGCAATCTAGCATGCAATAGACCAATGCCCCTTTGGACTCTGACCAATTAGGCGATATAGTCAAATCAAGTCACACAAAAATGAGGGACGAGCTTAATAGAAAGATGAGGAATGAAATAAAGAAAATGAAATGGAAGCCTTGCTGTCAACACAGTAGAGAAGCTCAGAGGGAATCCCCTGCATCTTGAAATGAACAGGCCCCACAACGGTCTGGTCTGCTCCACCGTCTCCACGCCCGCCTTCAACGGACCCAAATTTTCCTTTGCATAGTCGTACAAGCTCGACAAGCACGCCGCTGCCTTCAACACCGCCACTTGAAAAAACCCCAAATATTTGAGCCTCCTCTCTTGCTCCACCTGAACCGTACTCAATACCACCACACAAACCCTTTCAGGAAAAAACAAAAGAAAATACACCGCCAAATAAGTTGGAAAACTTAAAAAGAACTCCCTATATTGGCATACCTGCTCCGTTTCTGCCTAGTATCTTGGCAAATTGTAATTGCAGCTATAGTTGGGGCTAAAATTAGCATTAGGATTAGGGTTTTCAGAGTCATTGGCATCTTTGGACCGGTGATATCCTGCTTGGCCATAGGCACCTTCTCTCCCTTTATCTCTCTACTTTTGCAAGTAAATCTTTAAGGGTTCTACGTACTCTTCAAACCCCAAGGTGCTCATGGCCTGCTTTATGCACTGTAAAAAAGATAAAAATGGTGCACTTCTAAATTCTTTCTGAATATTTATGTGGACTACATTGAAAGATATTCCAGAAATGTCTACAAATTTCAAATGAGCTTATCTGTCATTTTTTTTTGCTGCTTTCCCTGTCGCTCCTTCAAACTCTTCCTCGCTGGTATTGACCTTTCACTTCTCCAATTTCGCGAGCTGCAGCCTGCAAATAAGGTTGTGACGAGGGTTTTAGAGTATGTTTATTAAAATGAAAAAGACCGCCTGCTATCGTATCAATCAAGTGACGATGGGGGTGTCCCTACGAAGATGATCAGGGGAAATCAATTCAATCGTTGGCGAATGAGAGAAAAATGAACAGTTGATTTTTAAAAGATAAGTTGCTCTCTTTCAAATTGGATCGCCGGCATAAATTATTTTGGGTTCGTGGTTTGACATTTTAATTCAAAGATAAAAGTCTGATAAAAGAAAGATCTACCCCAAAAAAATAATAAATTCAACTGTTCAATAAGTAGCTTATCTATGTTAATTAAGTAATTTGTATAAATAATGCTGGAAGACATTTCTTCTATTTTTAATAATTTAATTTAATTAATCTTGATGTAACATATTAAATTATTCTAATATTATATTATATATAGAATGTATGTCTTAATTTCTAGTAGATTGAGACTTAAATTTTTTGATACGAAGTGCATATCTAAGGTAAGTGGACAATTAGGTGTGTGTCATTATTATGATTCAACAGTCCAAAACAAGTTTAATCTAAATTATTCTCTTAAATAATTGATTATAAAATAAATAACCTTCAATCAATGATCTCCTCCAAAGATTTTAACATTGAAAATATGTTGCTCGTTCATCCTGGATTTCTAGTCTTTATGTACTTTTGTCGTAGGGAGCCAGATTTCACACTCACTTCTTGTATGTTGCCTATAGTGTTGTCCCCTTGAACAATACAGCTCTACAAAAGGTTAATACTTCAGTGGTTGATAAAATCTTCTCACTAACCACCATATATGTTCCACGGGGTATTGAAATAATTACCCCATAGCCCAACATTGTCAAAAAAATTAGAGGAAAACAATGACGTCCTCTTATAACCATACAAACTAGCTTCTTGATTTACAATAATTTAACCAAGATTGTAATTGCAATAAAGGCCCAAATACTGACTCAATTTTCATTATTTGTAGTCTAAATACACAACTTTCCAAAGAATGTTGTGCAAATCAAACAAAACAGCCTAAATATTAATCTAAAAAAAGCAGTTGCCTACATTTGTTTGGCAATTGGAGGAGAAGAGGGACTTCTATGAATTTCTAAACCGGCAAGGACAATTGAAACAGAGCATAAGGGAATTATTTTGCTTGTTTATGTCACTTGTGTTCACCAACTGATCAAATAACAAGGCTCACACAAAACCATTAATACCATGATCTGGTATGAGAGAATTTAGCAATGGTCCAAATGTCTCAAGACTTTCTACTTGAAAAGAAAAATCATATAACTATCTAAATTGCAATAGGGGAAGAAAGTATCCTCGTCTCATTCAACCTTGTAAGCAACTACTACTATCATAAATACCTCAATAAACTATACAAAGAGATTTCGACGTAGTTGCGTGTTGTTGATGATTTGACTATACAAAAAATTGCAATTGAGGATTTTTGAAACGACCTTCCACATCATTTGTTAGAGACCCCCTGACCTTTATTCGCGTGTATTCAATTATCTGCCATTTATTTGCCTTTAATTGCGTTTCATTTAAACATTTAATTTCTTCGCCTTTATTTAAAAAGTTGTGTATGACTGACAGTGAGGATTTGTCATTAGACTAAGATTTAAGCTCTATAGTTTTGGAAATGCCTTTCAGCATAAGGTAAGTTCTACCAATTTAAGGGGGTAGATCTCATAGTTTTCTTTTGTTTAACATGCATATTGGATTATTTTCCAATTGCCCTCGAATTAATTGCACCACTGTCCTTGAGATAGTGTTTGTTATTTCACCATATTTCCTTCTTTCTTATTGTGCTCATCTCTATAGATAGATCATCTAGTCCATATGATAGTTGCTTAACTATGCCAAAAAATACCATCGAGAGGAATATAAAGGTGAAGCCAAAGAAGGATTAGAAAAAATGGTCGCTACCTAAGCAAACAAGGAAAAGAGGGGGGGAGAGGGGAACAAAAGATACAAACTTTAGCCAAACTTAGGAAAAAAGAAGAGGCCTCATTATAACGTGTTAAAATAAAGGTGGGCCATGTTCCCTATCCAAGACATCACGTTTCACAAAGGAATATTTTGGATTAGCCGAACCATCTTATATTATGATGAATGCAAGAGATGAGAGTAAAGTTGCCTCGTGTCAAATGCAATGTCTAGGTACCACACTTGATTCACAATAATGATTCAGAAGAGATTGAGGATGATAGTGTTAAAACACTATCAAAGCCAGAATGGGGATGAAAAAATCGAAGCAAAAGCCATGGAGATGCCAATGTTCTTGACCAGCTCGAAAAATCAGCTAGCATTTCTCGATTTGGTAACAAATTATTGTTTAAAGAGGATGTTGATAGAAGGGGATTTCTCGACTATAAAAGTCATCAAGCTCATTTTAGGCAGGGAGTTTTTGCATTCCCGTGAGAGGTACCGGGTTAACTCTCACTTTGTCACTTCTCTATTAGATCTTCATATTGCAAAGGAGAGGGTGTTCGAGCTAACTAGGGCACTGTTTGACCCAACTCTTCTCGTGATCTTGAATGCCATGCAAACCCAACAGCCAAATTTATCCTGTTCCTTCCTAAGGTTTAAAAGGACTCCTATTGGGTTCACCGATTCCAGGCTAAAGTTGGATACAATTTCCTAAAGAGACTTCACCATTTCATCCCAGTGAAAGACTTCCAGTGGGTCACTAACTTTATGGATTTTGAAGATTAGGGTTTGAAGTGCGCTTCCAATTTTTGTTATCTATGGAGGCTTCAGGTTCAGATAATACTTAAAGATAAGCCCATTTTTGTTTTATAGTTTAGTTATGCAAACGTATACCAAGCTTCTTTTTGCATTTATCTTTGTAAACAAAGGCTTCGAAATGTAGAGTTTTGGACCCATTTGAGAACAATGCCGCTATTATGCTTTAATAGTTGTCGCATTTAGGGTTAAAGACATATTAGTATATGTGAATATCACTTAGATATTGAAGACTTTAGTTTTTATATCTATTTTCTTGTTAATGCTTTGTACGTTTATGTATTCCTAGGATATGTTGTGGTAATATTAGAGACTTGCTTGTGTGTTTCAATTCTAGTCTTTAATTAGTTGTTGTATTCCTCAGTAATTATAGAATCTATGTTTGGCTCTGCTTGAACACATTAAAGCTAGCTATTTTTGGTTTTATTTTTCTTTTACATGGCTCTAGAGACTGGGTATCAATTAAAACAAAGCCCATTACCTTTGGGAAGGAAAGTTTACCTCTTAAGTGTTGGTTTTTACGATCAAATATTAAAGCAGAAATTTAATTTAAATTCAGACACAAAAACACAACATATACCCTGGGAAAACCCCCCACTTGAGGGAGAAAAACCTAGCAACAAAGATCTCTTATATATATATATAATGGCAACAATTCTCTTTACAATGAGGCCAATCACAAGGCTAATATCCAACACCAACTCTAGATGCAATGACAAATAATAATCTGCTCTTCCTTGATATCGAAATCTGCACTTACAAAACCTTCAACCTGCTCTTAATGAAATTCACACTTGGAAGAATGAATAAACTTGCTTGATATCAAATGGAGGGAAATGACCTTGTATAAATACAATTTGTGGGAGAGGTCGTACCTCTTCAAGAACAAGGTCGGCCCAAATAGAAAATAATATTGATGCCAAGTGAAGCGCCTCTTCACTTTGATTAACTCAATAAATGAATAGTCGTTAGGCTATATGAATTTATCATTCACAATGAGATAGAAGTATGTAGCCCATAGCTACAATCATCAACACTCCCTCTTAGCTAGGGAGGAATACTTTCGATACACAAAGTCATGGACTCTCTCAACATGACTCCCACAATGGCTACACCCATATGTGGAGAGGAACATATCACCTCATTGCGATATCAACCATCATGGCTATTCCCATGTATGGTACATGTGCACAAGTGCCCATTACGAAATCACTCAACGTGATGTTGTCACCTCATCGTGACATTCAACATGGCTACTCCCAGAGGGTGAAAAGCACAAGTACAAGAAAATCATCACAGATTCTCTCACGTGATGTTGTCATGGAGTCACACACATGACATTCACCATGGCTACTCCCAGAGGGTGGAAACAAGGGCTTTCACCTCAAATTTCTCTTGTAGAGAAAGATGCGTTAACAAGGGCTTACACCTCAAATTCCTCTATCTCAGAGGAAAATGCATTAACAAGGGCTTACACCTCAAATTCCTCCATCTCAGAGGAAAATGCATTAAAGCGAATCACAAAAGATCACTGATGTTGAGTCTCCCTCTCAGCTAGGGCTTCATTCTCCACAATACCAAGCTTGTCTTAAAAGTACACAAACTTTACTTTTGTGAGAGGCTTGGTGAGAATGTTTGTCGTTTGCTCATCAATGCTAATATACTTCAATTGGATAGTTTTCCTCAATACCATATCTCTAATATAGTGGTATTTGATCTCAACATGTTTGGTTTTGTCATGAAACATTGGATTGACAGAAAGCTTCACACAACTTTGATTATCACAATGAATGATAGTAGGCTCCAATGATTGTCCAAACAATCTTGCAAGGAGCTTCCAAAGCCACACTGCTTCTCGAGTTGCCACACAAGCTACAATAAACTCAGCCTCTAAGGTGCTAAGTGTCACTAAAGACTGCTTCCTGCTACACCAGGATATCATAGTAGACCCCAAATTGAAGCAACATCCAAAGGTGCTCTTCTGATCAACAACACACCCTGCCCAATCAAAATTAGAATATCCATGCATCTCCAAGTCCACACCAAAAGAATATCTCAAGCCATACCCAACTGTGCCACACAAGTATCTCAGGATATGCTTTGTTGCAACTAGATGTATTTGTCTTGGTTCACACATGAACTGACTAAGTGCACTCATTGCATAGAAAATATATGGTCTAGTATTGACTAGATACATCAACGGTCCAATCAACTGCTTGTACATATTAGGATCCCCCAGATTTGAACTAGCTGCAACCTCTTTTAACTTCTGCAAATTGGTCTCCATAGGTGTATACATGGATTTGCAATCCATTATATTAAATCTCTTCAAGATGTCAATAGTATATTTCCCTTGACTCAAAATGATCTCATCTGGCTTTTGCCATACTTCTAAACCAAGGAAGTAATGCATGAATCCAAGATCCTTCATTTCAAATTCAAAAGCTAGCTCCTTCTTGCATTTGATAATGAGGTGAACTTCTCCAGTAAGAAATAAACCATAAAGAACCAAGATCAATGCTTCACCATCAGTTGGGTCAAGAGGCTCAACTAGATCACCATCTTCTATAGGTTCAGTAGGCTCCCTCTGAATCTTCAAGTACTTGCATCAACCTTCTGACCTCTTCGTCCAAGATTTCCTGCAACGCTTGCCTTAGAGAATGTTTTCTAGTGCGCACCTTTGATACTGTAGAGAATTTAGGACTGTCCTCCTTGACCTCATCCCAGATCACTCTATTTTGAATAGGTTTGCGGAGCTACCAATATCAAATCCAGATGACTATCTTGTGCAATTATGTTCTCAGTAGCTAAAGAGGAATTCCAAGGACTTTAGCATCGGCCTTGCAATACTGCAACCTACTCTTCATCTCAATGAGTCACAGAACTCCCTCTTGATCCCTGCCTCAGAGATTGCAAATAAATTCTCTGGAAGTGAAATCCCTCTATTGACAGAATCTCAATCCTTTTCTCAGACATGCTCTCAACTCGAACCTTAAATCCTCAGATTTTAATTCCCTCTTTGAAGTAATGACAATCTGAAAAGGTTCTTCCTCATCAAAAGATGTCTCCAGCCACCAACTCAGTCCCATGGTTGCAAGTTGTGACTCCATGCTTGATCATTTCTTTGGTCGGCATGACTTCCTCACAAGAAGCCTGAAACTCTTCCTCCTTGTGCAATCTCTCATTACCTTCTTGCTCCTCGATCCATCCTAGAAACATTTTAGAGAGAGATTACTAACAGTTTATAACTATCCCAAATAAATATCAAGACTAGAATCATGCAAGATTTACTATCTCAAGTTATAACATGAATTAATGACTATATAAGAATTCATGAACAATATTAAGAACATGAAGTACTTATCTCTTAATTGATTTGGTTGTAGCCATTTTGCAACTCTATCTCAACCTGCATTTTAAAGGACTAATAGTAATTTATATATAAGAATCAAACTATAAGTGAAATATGTAGCAAATATAAAATAAATTAAAATAAAGAAATAATAGGACTTATCTTTATTGATTCTGATATATCTTCCTACTCTCAGAGGTGCTAAACTCAACACAAAAAAAAGACAATTTGCACAACTACAAATTTCTTGAATGCATTATGCAGTCAACATGTAGAACTAGACCTCTTCAAGAGTCAAGGCTCTATCATAGTCCATGCATTAGAGAATGATATCGATGTGACCAACCAATCACAATCGAAATTGCAGTTCTCTTTTTATTTCAGAGTCACACTCAGAAATCTTCACAACTAGCATGGAATAACTTGCAATGAATAATTTGAATCTTCAAAGGATCTTATGCCAGTGAACACAATTCAAGAGAAACCACGATCTCTCTTTACTAATCACACATGATCCAAATAAATGATACAACACAACAAATTGAATTTCAACCTAGAAGAAAAAATGATTTCAAGGGTACAAACAAAAAATACTTATCTCTTTCTGTTGGTACACCACAATCTTCACATTGCACAAAAAATTAGTTCTCCTCTCAAAGGCTCATATTAACTTAGAGTTAGAGTAACTTCCAAACTATCTTTTATACAACTCGCAAGACATATTAGATATGGTCCCCTCTCTTTACAATATCCATGCTAACGAATGCCTTTACACAACACATATATCTACAACTCTATGCAATACCATAATCAACGCCACACACATAGCTTTTCAATACAAATTTAAGCACATCAAAACAACATGTCTCCCATTCTTGCTTCTGCTCAAGGGATAGCTTTCCATCAAATTCTCATTGATGTGAATATCAGATTCATGCATAAAAATTTGACTGATACAGCCGGCGGCCATTAGGCATGATCCTGACAATGACACTGCACACGAATCATTGAAAAGGTGATACGACTAAACAACTATGGCATGGAGTTGTATTTCGATTCTCAAATCAGTCACACAATCTCGATCTAATCCCAATCATATGACAACCTTGAAGACAATTGAAGATCGCGATTTCTCCCAGAATGGAGTTGCGCCTTGCCTATCTCAACAATGAGAGAACACACTTCTATGTTAGATGTCTTGTAGCTCATAACAGAAGGAATGCAAGGTCTTTTCAGTTATATGCCAGGATGGATTCACTGCTGACAAGAGACATCTCAGGAAGGTGTTGGAGGGAGGAGATGCAGAAATGAAGACGACTCCTATAACTTTACACCTAGGCTATGCACGATAGCCGACTACCAATAAGTAGCAACTCTCAGATCATAGATGATATGCCTTCATGATTGCTCCCAATACCAACATCCAAGAACTTGCCCATGCGTCTAATCTCAATATCGAGCCCACAAATATTATTTCAACCAATCAAGGTTAGAGACTCTCGACTCATATTTTTGCATCTGAAGCTTTGCCTCCATCAATGACAATAACATTGACCAAAGGTAATGAAAATGACCACCAGTCAGAATAACATAATAACAAATTGATCACTTAAATTCTTCCATGAAATCCACAAATTTGATTGGATCTTCACAAAACCCACTCTAATATAATGTTGGTTTTTAAGATCGGATATAAAAGCAGGAATTTAATTTAAATTCAGACACATAAACACAACATATACCCTGGGAAAACCCTCCACTTGAGGGAGAAAAACCCAACAACAAAGATCTCTCTTATATATATAAATAATGGAAACAATTCTCTTTGCAAAGAGGCCAATCATAAGGCCAATATCCAACACCAACTCTAGATGCAATGACAGATAATAATTTGCTCTTCCTTGATATCAAAATCTGCACTTATAGAACCTTCAACCTGCTCTTAATGAAATTCACACTTGGAAGAATGAATGAACTTGCTTGACATCAAATGGATGGAAATGACCTTGTATAAATACAATTTGTGGGAGAGGTCGCACCTCTTCAAGAAAAAGGTCGGCCACAATATGAGAAATATAATTACAATTAAATGATGTGAATTACAAGGAAGGTCAGCCCAAATAGAAAATAATATTGATGCCAAGTGAAGCGGCTCTTCACTTTGATTAACTCAATAAATGAATAGTTGTTAGGCTATATGAATTTATTATTCACAATTAGACGGAAGTATGTAGCCCGTAGCTACAATCATCAACATTAAGCTTTTCATGCTTGAAATTATGCGTTAATTTCCAAAATAATTTATAAATATCCATGGCAATTGGTACTCTATGATTTCATAATGTATGAAAACATTTATTATGTGTTTTCCTTTTTTAAAATAAGATGGGAAGACATTTTTTTTGTGTTTTAGGTCATTTGTTTCTAAATTAGTTGCTATTTGCCATCAAAATATTCTTGCTTAGTACCATTAAGGTAAAAAAAATAGTAACTGCTTTTAGAGTGTTCTCTTTATAGGGTTCAAATTGTCAATTTTGATTCAAGTATGATGCTTTCCTTTGAGTTCATGATCATTGTTTTATTCATTAAGGACTTGTGCATAGGTCTAAAGTTGAAATTTTTCATTCAGATTAAGTGTAGGTGTAGAAAGGCAATTTTGATTAACGCGGAAACACAAGCAGGGTAAGAATCAAGGACACTTCTCATGTTTGTTGGATTAATGAGATGGTCCAAAGACCCAATAGGGGGGATTAAAACATAGTGTGTTAAAAATATGTTAAAGGGGTTGGGTGTGATTGGGGAGCCAAAAATATTTTGTTGAGACTATTTCCTTTTAAGCAAAAATAAGTGTAGATTTCCATAGTTGTCATCTAGATCACTGAAAGCTCATAATGTTATTTGCTTGGAATGATATTCTATTTTTTCTTTAAGACTCGGCTGAGAATGAGCCAACATAACTTTCCATTCCATTCTTGGTGTAAGGAAAACAACACAACAAAAATGCTTTTGGGATAAGGTCTAAGGGTATGATTAGTCTTTCAAGATGAAGGGAGTCACCATATTGGTGAAAAGGGTCAGGGTCAAAACAAATGGGTGTGAAAGTTAAGCAATGAAAAAGATACCCCTATGTATGTTCAAGAATTAACGAAGGAGCAATTCAAAGAAATATCATCACTCTCCGTGACAATATTTGTTTGAGGAGGTAGAAATAATCTAGGAGGGGACTAATGAGTATGAAGACACATCAGAAGATAGGGTCGTTGGTCATTGGCATATGTGTCCTATTGCTTCTAATAAGGAGCCAAATGGGCCATGAAATAAGGTAGAATGGAGTGGTCTAAAATTTTTATTAAGGACAACAACTATAAATTTGGATTAACGTATTTTAATGCTCTAGAGTTTTAGGTACATACCTTTATATTAATCATAGCGGAGTCTTGTTTCACATATTATACTTATTTGACCCTTGTGTTCTATGTTGCTCTTGTGTTTTTACCTGGATGCTTCTAGCCCTTTTTCAGTATTTCTTCTAATCCATCTCATTTCTTTGGGTTTGGTTCCAAAATTATTTCTTTATATTGTGTAGTGTAGGAAAAAATATCCCTTTTTTTACACTTAATTTGGGAATTAATATTAAAATGAACTAAAATATTCCTTAATTTAGTGTTGTAATATTTTACATGTTCACATTAAGTTTAGGGCCCTATTAAAAAAAATGGACTTAATTGTGCCTTAATGTGGTGTTGTAGAGTGTACCTCTTTACACTTTCACACTTATTTAGGGCCTTAATTAATTGAACTTAATTTGCCTTAATTGGCCCCTTTAATTCAAATCCAAGTCTAATTAATTGCAATTTCCAAAAAGGAAACACAATATTCATTAATGCCATAACATAACACTTATCATTAAATAATGTGTGTCACTTTTAACATAATTCAAATTAATGGCATTCAAGAGCAGATTTTGTTACACCCCATTGTGTGTTTACCTATTTACTATTACTATGATAGGGTAAATTACTACATATGTGAATGTATTTGGAATTCTAATTGGAAAAATACATATGGTTGCACTTTGTTTATCTAAATCATGGAAAATTATGAATGAATGTTTATTTCATTTGATGTTATTTAATGAAATGGATATTTGGAATGAATGGTCATTGAATTTGATATTCTAACTATGAAATGTATAATGTAAATGCTTGTTTTGTTGAATTTTTGATTAGTATGAAAATGTTAAGTTGGATGTAGATATAGATTCAATCCTCCGAAAGCGAAGGGATGTATCACTTGTTGAAAATTGAGGTGTTTATGTAGCTTAATACTTTGTAAAACTTTATGATTGTTGATCTAAATATGTATTCTTTGTTACAGATTCTTTGTGGGTGATTAATCTGATTAATTCATTTTACCATTTGTAGATTGAAGACAGAAGGTTGTAGGAGAATTAGACGAGATATTAGAAGATACACAACATATACTGTGGAGAAACCCTTTCGGGAAAAAACTCCACCAAGAATCAATGTATTATTTAATCTTAGAATAAGATTACAATAGTTCCAATCCTTGCTTGAGATGCTTCTTTTGCCTCCAACAAATCTTCTTCACAACCTGCAATAAAAACTAATACAAGCTCTCTTCAATTTGCTTGAGATAAACATGCAATAATCAACCTAGTAAACTCCAAAGAGTTACAATTACAAAGCTCAATCCCTATCTCACAAAATCTACGCCTATCTCTTGCAAGTAGAGTTCTACCGTGAAGAATAATGTCAAATCAACTCCTTCATCCATTTGGGTGTCCCAAACTGAAGTCATAACTCAATCTTTATTCCAAAGATATCTTCAAAGCTTATCCTCAAAGTTGGCGCCCAAGAATGGGCCCACTTAACTCAGCCTTTTGAAATATCTTATCATTCAAAAGTGTTAACTCCAAGAAGCCAACTTGGGCACCCAAGGTGGGTCCAAGTCAATCTCTATTAACTAAAACATATCTCTCCATCATTCATGCACGAATGATCATCCCCTATTAATTGAAACTAGTCACCTGTTATTTGTCATGCAACTCAAGTCATTAGTCATGCATTCCAAGTTAACTGAATTGAACTAGCATTCAACTAAAATTAACTGAAGATAATTAAACCATAACTGAACTAAACTAAACTTCATGCATGTAAACATCAATCCCTAGCTTCTAGGGTCTTTACATGCATTGCAAAAGTGTTATCTTTTACTCCAAATAGTTAAATTAACTCAAGGTGGGTTCCACCTTCCATGTGGGCGCTCCATGTGCCCCTATTATTTAGGAACTCATATTGGACACCCTCACATGCTCCTATTATTTAGAATTAATTACAAATGTCAATTAACATGATTATTTCATTCAAAATTAGTCTATTTTTAATCCTAGTGTTGGGGAACACTTTCCAAGGACTTAGGAGACATGAAATAATGTTTAGGATTGCGATTAAATGACATCCTATTCCCAATATTCTCCCACTTGACATTATTCATTGCAATTATTCTAAATAAGGAATCGTTATTATAAATCAAGTACAGGACTCAAGGCCAATGGCCTTCCTGCACCAACTAATCAATCCATGCCAACTTCAAATGCAACCTGCATAATCATAAAGCTCCAAGCAAATGATTAAAACTAAGAGAACTTATCTGTCAGAATCGGTTTCATAAGATAATCTGTAGCATTAATTAAAGTGTCAGCTTTCTCAATTAATACCTTCCCACTCTCAACCATTTCTCGCACAAAGTGATACTGAACATCAACATGCTTAGTACGAGCATGATACATAGGATTTTTGGCTAAACACATAGCACTCTGACTATCACATTCAAGTTTAATTTTCTTGTAATAAAAAACCAGTACATTTCCCAAGTCTTTGTAACCAAACTACCTCTTTGGAGGCATGTTAAATCATCGAGTGTGTTGAACTCACGTTCAACCAAGGTGTAGGCTCCTCGGTCTTTTCTGTTGAAAACACTTTTCTTGCTAGTAACCATTCCAACACATGTCTCTAACCATAAGAGAACTCAAGCCTCACCTATGTCTCCAAGTATCCATGAGGACCTGCATCCAACCAATCTATGCCAAACTCCAAATGCAACATAACACTATTATGAAGTAGTCAAACAAATGATTAATGTACCCAATACAAAGAGAACTACTATGATTAATGTCAAAGCTCCAATCTTGAACATAAACATGCAATCCATGATCTAACCATCTCCTCCTAGGAGATCACATGCACCATAACATATATAAATCCTAGTCTCAAGAGAACAAGTACCATGGCAAACTATAAATGCTACATAGAGTAAACCATGACATAATAGAAACCACTCTAAACCAAGAAAACATATCCCCAATCACCTGAAGATAACCTTACCAATGATGCATCCACATCACTGCCAACAACTCCCATTGAACTGTGGTACCGAGTCACACATGGCATCGTGACTACCATCCTCTTCATGGAGATCACTTTGAAACATCAAGCAAAGAGTTATCACAAACAATATTAAATGAAATAACCAATGCATCATTATTGTCATCCAAGGATTCCGCTGTAGAAGAATCATAACTCTTTTTCTTCTTCTTACAATCCTTCTTCACATGTCCCGTTTTACCACAGTTCCAACACTTTACCTTACTCCGTCCTTCTAACTTACCTTTCCCTTCCTTGTCTCCCTTAGGTTATTTTTTCTCAGGCCCACCTTTTACAAACAAGGCATCTTGGATTTTCATTTTAGACTTCCTCCTCATCTCTAATAGGAGAGTAGAAATTATATTGTCCATCTTTGGATCTGCACCACTACCACTGATAGCAACAATTAGATTTTCCCAAGATTCTGGTAAAGAACAAAGTAACAAAATGCATTTATCTTCATCTTCAACCTTTACATCTACAAATGCTAACTGACTTAGAATCAAATTAAAAGCATTCAAATGATTTGCAACATAATCACCATCTTTCATCTTTAAAGAATACAATTGTCTTTTCAGATACAACTTATTAGTAAGACTTTTAGTTTGATAAATATCACCTATTCTCTTCCATAATTTATATGCAGTAGTTTCTTTTCAAACATTCAAGAGAACAACATCAGCAAGACATAATCTTATGGTCCCTCTTTCCTTCTTATCAAGCTTAGTCCAATCCTCATCTGAAATCATTATAGGTGACTTTGTCTCATTATTAATAGTTGACCACTAATCTCTCTTCAAGGAGATCCTCCATTTTTAGTTTTCACATTTCATAATTAAATCCATTGAACCTTTCAATATCTAAATGACAATTCATTGTAACAAACTTATTTTCCAAAATCAGCAATAACAAAAATAATAAAATCTCCCACTAGAGCCAAAAAACCTTCAATCTTTTAAGAGAAAGGCGTCCCAATACTCTACCCAACCTCAACTCTGATACTAAATGTTGGAAATTGAGGTGTTTATGTAGCTTAATACTTTGTAAAACTTTATGATTGTTGATCTAAATATGTATTCTTTGTTACATAATATTTGTGGGTGATTAATCTGATTAATTCATTTTACCATTTGTAGAATGAAGACAAAAGGTTGTAGAAGAATTAGACAATATATTAGAAGATACACAACATATACCATGGAGAAACCCTTTCAGGAAAAAACTCCACCAAGAATCAATATATTATTTAATCTCAGAATAAGATTACAATAATTCCAATCCTTGCTTGAGATGCTTCTTTTTCCTTCAACAAATCTTCTTCACAACCTGCAATAAAAACTGATACAAACTTTCTTCAACTTTCTTGAGATAAATAGGCAATAATCAACCTTGTAAACTCCAAAGAGTTACAATTACAAAGCTCAATCCCTATCTCACAAAATCTACACCTATCTCTTTCAAGTAGAGTTCTACCATGAAGAACAATGTCAAATAAACTCCTTCATCCATTTGGGCATCCCAAATTGAAGTCATAACTTAACCTTTATTCCGAAAATATCTTCAAAGCTTATCCTCAAAGTTGGCACCCAAGAATGGGCCCACTTAACTTAGCCTTCTGAAATATCTTATCATGCAAAAGTGTTAACTCCAAGAAGCCAACTTGGGTGCCCAAGGTGGGTCCAAGTCAATCTTTGTTAACTAAAACATATCTCTCCACCATTCATGCAAGAATAATCATCCGCTATTAATTGAAAGTAGTCACCTGTTATCTGTCATGCAACTCAAGTCATTAGTCATGCATTCCAAGTTAAATGAAGTCAACTAGCATTCAAATGAAACTAATTGAAGATAATTGAACCATAATTGAACTGAACTAAACTAAACTAAACTGATACTGAACTGAACTTATATTGAACTAAACTGAACTGAGCTGAACTGAACTGAATTGATCTAATCTGAACTAAACTAAACTTCATGCATGTAACCATCAATCCCTAACTTCTAGGATCTTTACATGCATTACAAAAGTGTAGAAGTTGAGAAAGCCAACTTCACAGACCCCGAAGATCACCTGCATGCAAATAACCTGTCACAGAAAGGTAGAGATGGAGACAAAAAAACAAGGGTGCTCTGCAAGCTTCAAGAGAAATTGCATTAACTTAATTGTATTAATCAGAGAGGGATAAAATACAATAATCAATCCTTATAAAAGAAGATTGTGCAAAACCTAAAAGTAACCCTAATAGGTAGACATTTAATAATTAATATTATTAATTGTCACAATATGGAAACTAAAGCGAAATCTTAAGAGAGGAATAAATGTAACTTAATTAACATAATTAAGTTAAAACCTTTACTCTAACACCCCCCTTAACATGAGCACGAGTGTAGCTACAAACATGTGCAAAAAAGCAAAGGTAACTACAATGCATGAAAGCAAACAAGGGTCCCAACAACTAGGCCTGATGAGGTACCCGAATACAACCAAATCTCTGTAAAGTGGAGAAATAGAGAAAACCTCATGGGAAAAACTCTACTCCAAAAAGAGATGAAAGACATGAAGAACATCACTGAAGCAGAAGAAGCTACAAACAATGGTCAAAAGATGACTACTATGGTGCTAAAGAACCTCCTCTGAAGATAGGATGATCATGATCAAGAAGACAACAATTTGCATGAGTACCCCCAACGACACTACTCGAATCAGATGGAAAACAAAGGCAAACACCTGGAACGAAGATACAAATGGCACAGGTACCAATAGTCTGAAGAACACTAATCAACTGAGAATGGAAGATTCCTTCCAAGGCGAAACCAAAGAAGCATTAGCATGAACAGTATAATAACTTGGCTCTGATACCATGTAGAAGTTGAGAAAGCCAACTTCACAGACACCGAAGATCACCTGCATGCAAATAACCTGTCACATGAAGGAAGAGATGGAGACAAAAAAATAAGGGTGCTCTGCAAGTTACAAGAGAGATTACATTAGCTTAATTGTATTAATCAGAAAGAGAAATAAAATACAATAATCAATCCTTATAAAAGAAGATTGTTTAAATCCTAAAAGTAACCCTAATAGGTAGGCATTTAATAATTAATATAATTATTAAATGTCACAATATGGAAACTAAAGCGAAATCTTAAGAGAGGAATAAAGGTAACTTAATTAACATAATTAAGTTAAAACCTTTACTCTAACACCCCCCTTAACATGAGCACGAGTGTAGCTACAAACATGTGCAAGAAAGCAAAGGTAACTACAATGCATGAAAGCAAACAAGGGTCCCGACAACTAGGCCTGATGAGGTACCCGAATACAACCAAATCTCTGTAAAGTGGAGAAATAGAGAAAACCTCATGGGAAAAACTCTACTCCAAAAAGAGATGAAAGACATGAAGAACATCACTAAAGCAAAAGAAGCTGCAAACAATGGTCAAAAGATGACTGCTATGGTGCTGAAGAACCTCCTCTGAAGATAGGATGATCAAGATCAATAAGACAACAATTTGCATGAGTACCCCCAACGACACTACTTGAATCAAATAGAAAACAAAGGCAAACACCTGGAACGAAGATACAAATGGCACAAGTACCAATAGTCTAAAGAACACTGATCAACTGAGAATGGAAGATTCCTTCCAAGGCGAAACCAAGGAAGCATTAGCACGAACAGTATAATAACCTGACTCTGATACCATGTAGAAGTTGAGAAAGCCAACTTCATGGACACCGAAGATCACCTGTATACAAATAACCTGTCACATAAAGGAAGAGATGGAGACAAAAAAGCAAGGGTGCTCTGCAAGCTACAAGAGAGATTGCATTAGCTTAATTGTATTAATCAGAGAGAGGGATAAAATACAATAATCAATCCTTATAAAAGGAGATTGTTTAGAACCTAAAAGTAACCCTAATAGGTAGATATTTAATAATTATTAAATGACAATATGCAAACTAAAGCGAAATCTTAAGAGAGGAATAAAGGTAACTTAATTAACATAATTAAGTTAAAACCTTTACTCTAACAAAAAGTGTTATCTTTTACTCCAAATAGTTAACTTAACTCAAGGTGGAACGGTTCCACCTTCTATATGGGTGCCCCATGTGCCCCTATTATTTAGGAACTCATATTGGACGCCCTCACATGCTCCTATCATTTAGAATTAATTACAAATGTCAATTAACATGATTATTTCATTCAAAATTAATCTTTCTAATCCTAGTGTTGGGGAACACTTTCCAAGAACTTAGGAGATACATAAAATAATGTTTAGGATTGCAATTAAATGGCATCCTATTCCCAACATTCTCCCACTTGACATTATACATTGCAATTAGTCTAAACAAGGAATCATTATTATAAATCAAGTACAAGAGTCAAGGCCAATGGTCTTCCTGTACCAACTAATCAATCCATGCCAACTTCAAATGCAACTTGCATAATCATGAAGCTCCAAGCAAATGATTAAAACCAAGAGAACTTATCTGTAGGAACTAGTTTCATAAGATAATCTGTAGCATTAATTAAAGTGTCGACTTTCTCAATTAATGCTTTACCACTCTCAACCATTTCTCGCACAAAGTGATACTAAACATCAACATGCTTAGTACGAGCATGACACATAGGATTTTTGGCTAAACACATAGCACTCTAACTATCACATTCAAGTTTAATTTTCTTGCAATAAAAAACCAATACCTTTCCCAAGTCTTTGTAACCAAACTGCCTCTTTGGAGGCATGTTAAATCGTCGAGTGTGTTGAACTCATGTTCAACCAAGGTGTAGGCTCCTCAATCTTTTCTATTGAAAAAATATTTTCTTGCAAGTAACCATTCCAACACATGTCTCTAACCATAAGAGAACTCAAGCCTCACCTATATCTCCAAGTATCCATGAGGACCTGTATCCAACCAATCCATGCAAAACTCCAAATGCAACATAGCACTATCATGAAGTAATCAAGAAAATGATTAATGTACCCAATACAAAGAGAAATACTATGATCAATGTCAAAGCTCCAATGTTGAATATAAACATGACATACATAATCTAACCATCTCCTCCTAGGATATTACATGCACCATAACATATATACAACCTAGTCTCAAGAGAACAAGTACCATGCCAAACTATAAATGCTACATAGAGTAAACCATGACATAATAGTAACCACTCTAAACCAAGAAAACATATCCCCAATCACTTGAAGATAACCTTCCCAATGATGCATCCACGTCACTACCAACAACTCCTATTAAACCATGGTACCGAGTCACACGTGGCATCGTGACTACCATCCTCTTCATGAAGATCACTCTGAAACATCAAGCAAAGAGTTATCACAAACAATATTAGATGAAATAACCAATGCATCATTATTGTCATATGAGGATTCCTCTATAGAACAATCATAACTCTTTTTCTTGTTCTTACAATCCTTCTTCATATGTCCCAGTTTACCACAATTCTAACACTTTACCTTACTTCATCCTTTTGACTTACCCTTCCCTTCCTTGTCTCCCTTCTAAGTTCCTCTTTCTCAGGCCTACCTTTTACAAACAAGGCATCTTGGATTTCCATTTTAGACTTCCTCCTCATCTCCTCTAATAAGAGTAGGAATTATATTGTCCATCTTCATATTTGCACCACTACCACTGATAGCAACTGTAGACATCAAAAATATACTGATTGACATCGTGCATTCAATCCTGACTTACTAACATCATTTCTTCCTAAATCATCCCTCGGTCTAACCATTTAATCAAATTCCTCTATCTGATTAAATTCATCAATATTCGTCTCTTAATTAAATAAATCATTTTGTCTAATTAAGTCACTTTCTCTTATTAATTAAATCAATCTATCTGACCTAATTATCCCTATTTAATTAAATAATCAATTTATTTGATTAAATCTCTAAAGTCTATCTATTAAATTAAATAAATTAAAACCTTATTTGATTAAATCTAACACCATCCCTTTTAATTAAATAAATCAAAATCTTTATTTAATTAGCCTCTTATCACATTCCTCTCTTATCCAATTTAAATAAATCCATAAATCTAAGTCAAATAAGTCACATCATCTAATATCCTATTAAATTAATTAAACCTTGATTAATTTAATCTAATCTCATATCACATCCTCTAGATAATGCAAGTTGCATATGAAAATAGATTTAATTCATTTATTAAATCCCTATTTTCCTCACATGGCATCTTTTGAATATTCTCTCAATTTGAATTCAAAAATTCCAAGTCAACATGTACATCCAACAAGGCAATAAATTCATCTTACATGTCCTTTGCCTTGAGCCAAGTGGCATTTATTGCATTTTCCCTTCCCTCTTACATGTCATTTCAACAAATTTGAATTTCAAATATTGGAATTTATTGACACAAACCCCAAATCTTCCACAACCATCATCCATTCATAGCTTGACAAGTGGCACCATATCATTGGATGAATGTTAGTCCCACATTGCTCAAATTTGGGCATTCATCCATCTTGAAATCATATAAATAAAGAGCTCCTCTCCTCATTTTATCATCCACAATCCAAGCAAAGTTACCATGCTAAAATACTTAGCCATTTCCATCCATCATTTGAATTCTTAGCTAGGCTTTTTACAGATTTGGCTTGGAGTTCTTATCTTCTCCTCAAAAGTGGATCAACAATCTCTTTAACATTCAAATCTTGCATCATAGGAATTGGGAAAGGGCCAATTTTCACATCAAATTGGCACCAATTCCCCCATGGGATCAAGTGTTTGCTATTTAAATTAGGATTCAATCTTTAGTTTATCAATTTTATTGTGTTCTTGCTTATTTTCTTTCCTATTTTGAGTTTGCAAATGGATTTCATGGGAAATCCTTCTTTTGGCTTGTAATTCTTTGTCTAACTAGTTTATTCATGTTATTTTGCAGGTACTAGGAAAAGGGTTCACACATTTGGTGCTAGAAGGAGGGTTTGACATCATTATTTTAAAATTTTCCTCAAAATTTTTGCATTTTCTTGACATAGGAAATTCCAACGCGGGCTCTTCAGCGTCGTTGTTTTAGCACCGTGGGCTCGCTAGCGTCGCTGTTTTAGCGCCGTGGGCTCGCCAGCGTCGCTGTTTTAGCACTGTTGGACTCATCCCGCCAAAAAATTCAAATTCTTAACTCTGCCGCTGGACTCGCTGATTTGTAGAAGTTTCAAAAAATTCTAAACAGTGACGCTTTCGAAAAGTGCGATGCTGGGAGAAAAGTGCAACACAATCATGCTCTTTGTCCCGACATAGAGCGCCGCTGACTGGTAAGTGGCGCTGTAAGAGCACCACTTAGAGGAAAAAATAGCAACGCCTTCACGAGTTGTGACGCTAGGAAACAACAAAAAGGGAGAATTTAATTTTTTTAGCACGTGTTTTAATTTATGATTGCTTCTTCCTCTATTTTCTGCTTTTTAATTTCTGTGTTTTTCCAGAATTTAACTGTTTTTCTTCTTTGTAGGTTGGAAAATGAAAGTAAAGGAAGGAGGAGTATGGTGATGATACTTTGTCTAATCAAAGTGTTTTTAAACACTTAAGTGTTTGTTTAACACTTCCTTAGGAATTTGTCATCTTCTTCTTTTCTTAGAACACTAGCTTTCATTTGGGTTTAAAAAGAGTTTTTTTTGTTTATTTCTTGCAAAAGGATTAAAAAGACTCTTAGGACCAACAACTTACTAGATTTTGTTTATGGGATTAACAAATTGAACAGATTTTTATCACTTGTCTTTTTGGTGCTCTAAAAATGAACTCACATATTGCTTTGAGGGTTTAAAAAGAACAAGTATAGTTGTGTTTTTCGTGAGGGCTTACTTAGACTAAAGCCATTGGAAAAGGACGTATGCGCTTTTCTTGCGCTTTATAGTGATCTTGAGAATCAAAAGGCTTTTTCCATGACTTTAGGTTAAGACAAAACAATCACCTCCACACTTCGATTTGGGCTTAAAATTGAACAAAATCTTGTGCGAGTGTGAGTGGAGGGCTTTGTTGCATACATTCTCTCTCTTTGTTGCCAACAAGGATTGATCGGGTTACAAATATTGTTCGTCATTCACTTTTGTTTATCCTAGAGGGTCTGCCTTGGGGAAAAAGTACTCACCTAAGGGAACGACTCAACTGGTAACACTATGAACCCGAGAGTATTTCTAGCCGGGATATAAATGTGGATATTGGAAGAAATGCCAATATCACGCGGTTGACTCTGACAAGATAGATCCGAAAGGGGACTCTTGCCACGTTGGGTCAACTCCTACGAACGGAAAGTCCTTACTAAAACCCATGTGCTAGAATTTTCCAAAATCCTTTTATCTATTTGTTGGTGCAAGAACGGTCGTTCTGAAGCCACCCCACACTTTTATGGTCTTCTATTAGAGATGGAAATCATGCCATGAGAGTTTCATGGGTGTTGATGTTTGGCTGCCCCAATTGATTTTAATGAGCCGTGGATGGGAGCCAGTGGGGTCAAGCATCTAACCATCCGCTAGAGATAAGTGTAGCTAGACTTGTCCAAGTGGGAATCCAACAAATATTGTCTTTCACATCCATAGAATTGTACTTATTCTTGGGTTACAAAATGCATTGCTTGATTGAAAACATCATGAAAACAAACACTTAACATCATCCAAATTTCAAACCCTTTTGAGGACAAATACAATTGACTCAATCCATATGTTATTGCTTTCCTTTGGGATTCACATCCTTAGAGGTTTCTAAGCATTGGATTATTTCTCAATTTGTCTCCTTAAGTAAACAATAGGAAAACCTTTGCCTCAAGTTCATTAAATTTCCACATAACATATCTTGTGGGGTTTGAGGAAATTAAGACATTGGACATCTTAGTTGGAAAACTTAATTGAAGAAAGTGTTTTTTTTGGTAAAATAAAGACATTAAGAAAAGCTAAACAAAATGAACTTTCATGTGTGTTGAAGACTCCAAATCCCAAAGCACAAAATTATTGGTTGGAAATCTGAAAATGAATGTTCAAATGAAATCATTTCTTGGTTACAAAGGTCATTAGGAAGCATTTGCATGCTCTTAAATACCTAGGTCTAAGCAAACAAAGTGTACCTTTTTAGGTTCATCTTAGGATCAAAACACATCAAAATATTTTTCATCCATCCTTCAAAACATCAAAACGAAATCCATCTCATCATCACCTATTGGAAAATATTGAAATCATCCTTGATACTATGCTTTGTGGAAAAACCAAAAACATCAAAATCATTGAGACTAGATCCTTGAGAACATTTATCAAAACACCTTTGGTTAGGTATGTGTAGATGCATCCTTTTGCATATACTTAGTCAAAATTATCAAAATCATCTTGTCTAGCTTAGTGTATGTAGATGAATCCTTCTTCATATGCTTAGTGAAACAATCATCTTGTTTGAATAGGTGTGGGTAGATGCATCCTTCTCCTCACACATATTCAAATTATCATCCTTTGAACAAAGCTATCTCTTAGATCATCATCCAACATCTTAGGGTCTTTTTGTTCAAAATCCAAATAAAAAAACCAAATCAAAAATCAAGGACAAAATCTCAAAATCTCAAAATCCCAAAATCAGGAATCAAAATCCACAAGTCCTAAAAGCCTAGTGTCTCATTCAAGATTTATCAAAAGTCGAAACATCCATATCATCCATCCCTAAAAACATCATTATCATATCATCACCTTTGATCCTCAAAGCATCCTAAGACTTTGTACTTTGGGACATAAAATAACAATCAATCTAAGGAATCAAGAGATTCATCTCCCATATTCTCGAAGGTTGATCCTTGTTTTATGGTTCAAACGAGATCTCAATACAAGAAGAGTATGGAAGCTAGCAAAGAAACACCCACTTCAAGCGATCTTAGCCAAACAAATGCAGAAATGAATCCAGCTGAATCAAGCAATCCATTGATCCTCTCATCATCCCAAAATCCACAAGAAGAAAATCAAGGGGAGGACCTTACCTTTGGAATGTCTCGCGAGGAAATGACGGAAATGCTCTAAAATCTAGACAACCATAGAATCATCAACATCATGATGAGACTTAACCCTTCGTTGTACATGCTTGAACTAGCAAAACAAGGGGCCAAGTTGCCTTCGGATTTTGATGTGAGTACTATAGTGGATACATCATTTCCTTCGATCTCATCCACCATTCCCATTTCGTCTACACCTCCATCTCAAAACATCACACAAAACATTATGCAAATCACAACATCGTTTGCTCCAACACAACCCAATGTCAACAAAGGAAATGCATTCCTTAATGCTCTTCAATCACATCCCTTTGTTAACAATCAAAACTTGGACCCAAACACCACCTTGGAACAAAACATACTCAACAACCCATTACACAAAAATGTTCTTCTCACTTTACATTATGACCCATCATCAACATCTTTTCATAGAGCACCACAAACACCTCTTTTCACAAATTCACAAGAAGAGGGAGATGTGTTCGGATTAGGGGGCTTATTCAACACCACGACATTTTCACAGCAACTCACACCTCTCACATTTCCACCTCTTCTGCCATTGCCATTATCATCCACACCACTCCTTGGTTTAGGGCTTCCTCCCCTACCAAGTATCAATCAAACCTATATCCCAACCATCAATCAAAGCATTGCGCCAAACACACAAAATTTGTTGTTGATATCGCAACAACAAACGACAAACACACAAGGAATGGAAACATCATCAAACACACCCCTAACATCACAAAACATGGTCTCTCAAGGACCAATCACATCAATACCACTATCCAATACCCAAAACATCAACACAACATCATCATCTACCACCATTCTGAATCCACCACCACCTCCACAACCACCTCCACCACCACCAACGTTCACCACATCAAGCCAATACGATGCAACATTGTAAGCTACTTTTCAAAGAGGATACCAACAAGTTCAAAAACAAAAAGAAGTGCAACAAGCCGCACAAGCTGCACAAGCCACATTACAAGCACAAAAAGCCCAAGCTTTATTACAACAGCAACAACAACAAGCCGCACAAGCCACACAAGCATTACAAGCACAAAGGGTCGCTCAAGCACAATTATTATTGCAGCAACAAGCCGCACAAGCGCAAGCACAAGCTCAAGCACAAGCTCAATATCAAGCACATCAAGCACAAGCACAAGCATAACTTCTTGCACAAGCAGCGCAAGTGCAAGCATATCAACAAGCACTAAAGCAATACCAAGAGCAGCAAGAAGTGGCAGAATTGGCAACCCAACAACAAGCGTTGTGGGAACAACAACAAGCACAATAACAAGCGTTGTTGGAAAAACAACAAGCGCAACAAGAAGCACAAATCTTAGCGCAACAACAACAAGATCAACAACAAGCGTTGTTCATACAAAAGCAAGTAGAAGCCTACTTTTTCCGCCATAACATATTGATACCATCGAACAACGCACCAACCAACCCATCCGTTCAACCAACGATTCAAAGACCTCAAAACACTTTCATCCCACCCCTTGATCTGCAAAGTGATGTGACGGCACAACTCAAGTTGCTCTCGCAACAAGTGCTCGACCTTCAATCAGGGTGAACAACCAAAACACCAAGCAACTTGTGTCCCTATCCATTTGATAGGAGCTTAGAAATGAAACTTTTCCCCAAGGGATTTGAGATTCCTAAATTTGACAAATATCAAGGGATGGGAAACCCTGAAGATCACATCAGGGAATTCTAGGTTCATTGTATGGAGGTCGCATATGATGATACTTATCTGATGCGGCTATTCCCTAGGAGCTTGGCAGGTCTCGCTATAGAATGGTTCTCTCGCTTACCTTCAGGCATTAGAACATTCCAAGAAATTAAGGATGCATTCATTAAAAACTACGCATGTAACATTGCAATGAATGTCATTCTTGAAGAACTATACACTTTAAAACAAGGAAAGAATGAATCTTTTGCTTCATTCCTTCAACGATGGCGATCCAAGGCCAATCGGAGCAAGTGGACCATGCCAGAAGAACAAGTCTACACCATCATAGCCAACCTTGAAAGCCACTTGTCATTTCATCTCAAGGTTCAAGGAATCACCACATATGATCAACTCATCTCCAAGGCGCTCAGCATCAAAAGAGCCCTTGTGACTCAACTTATGGAATCAACATCATATCACGAACCGCAAAACAACTGCCCATCATCCAATTACAATGATAAACCTCGCACATGGGCAAGGAACAAGAACGTTACTAATGATGGTGTCGTAGGTGCCAAGGTGGTCATTAGTGGTCTACGCCAACATACACCCACACCGCAAATCCAAAATCAACACCAAAACACTCATCACACAACATATCAACCCAACAATAATCCAACCATCAATAACCTCAATGATCAAAGAGGACCACCCCAATGCAAAACTTATCCCAAACGAAAATACGCTATCTTGGGGGAACCACTGGAGGACATAATGAAAAAGTTGATCGATGAAAAACTCATCAAGCCTCCTACATTTGAAAATTACCAAGAACTTGACGTCAAACCCCCTTGGTATAACGAAAATCAAATTTGCGAATTTCATAAGATCAAAGGTCACACCACAAACAATTGCATGAGACTCAAAAACATCATCCAAGATCTCATTGATAAGAAAATCATAAACATGGAACAACCTACCGGAAATCAGGATCTAAAAATCTACACGAATCTGATGTCGAATCATGGCAACAAAGGGAATAAAAATGATAAAGGGAAGGGTAGTGTAAATCATATTTATGAATCAGTCATTTCCTCCCTAAATGAAGATTGCATGGTCATCACCATCAAGGGCACCCATGCCGAAGATTGTGGATTCACCACAAGAGGCAGCAAAGTCACCATTGCAGGATCATCCCAACCAAATAGAATTCCTTCATCTAGATCCGCTCCTAATGGTTACAATGTAGTAGATCAACTCAAGAGAATGCTAGCACACATCTCCATTATGGAGTTGTTAAAAATCTCATCAGCACATAAGAAGATCCTTGAGCAAGCATTAGCCTCATCCACCATCCCCGCAGATCTTGATGCAGAACAATTCCAAGCTATGGTCAGAAATATCATAACACCTAATCTCCTTACATTCTTTGACCAAGATTTCCCCGCCCAACCATTTCACAACCGTGCACTTCACTTGGAAGCCATTGTAAACAAGAGAAAAATCAAAAGGGTCTTGGTGGATGGAGGTGCAGGTTTGAACATCTGTTCTCTTAGCCTCTTCAAGCAGTTGAAAATAGTAGAGGATTCCATTGACAAAGGTAAAGGCATCACGATAAGAGCATATGATGACCAAGAAAGAGTGTCTTAGGGCATGATTAGACTCCCTATTCAAGTAGGGCCTACCATCATGGAAACCACCTGTTAGGTCTTGGACCTCGACTTGCCATATAATATCCTCTTGGGATTCCCATGGATCCATGCAATGAAAGCCGTAGCATCAACCTTCCACCAATGTGTGAAATTTACACATAATAGACAAGAGGTTACCATTCATGGAGATCCCGAACCATTTTCATATTGCAAAAATCTTGAGGCCAAATATTACAAAATCCCCCAAGTACCAAAGAATGATGAAGGCCCATCCACACCATACATCGACCCCGCCACTCTCGCGTCCACTTCTGCGACAAAGACACCCGCCATTCCCACCATCTACGACATCAAGCTCATCATCCAGGAAGACAGTTGTGGAAGCTATAAGCTTCCTAACAATGCTTTTGTGATAGGAGAGTTACCACAATCTCCTAGATCACGAGGACGCCCACAAGAAAACCAAGCTTCCACATCATGAACGTCTCCTAAAGACTATCCTGAATTCACAAGCTGGGGAGACCTTGGCCAAGAGGTTATTGAAGCAGATCCATCTCACATGTACCGAGATGAAAGACCAAAACCTAAACTACCAATGGATGAGACAAACAAGAGCCTACAAATGATGCTCGCAATGGGTTATGACAGAAACCATAGACTGGGACAAAATGACAACGGCCTCATAATACCTATCATGGCAGAGACACGACCCATAACAAATCTTGGTCTTGGATGTACCCCTCCGAGAATACCATACGTGGCCAAAGTCCTCCGGTTAGAGCCGCTAATGTCTCTCCTCAGCCAGTCCTAGTACAAGTACACTCACCAATAGTCACAGGTAGAGAAACACATAATTTTATAACTAAGCCCTACATTAGTAGCGATGATGAAGATACCATATCCAATCTTCCTAGGTTATTCGAAGATACCACCTTGTGTATGATTAGCACCCTCTCCTTTAAAACCAATCATCCAAATCATGAGATCCGTTTAGTGTATCCCCAACTGATCGACTATGACCAACAAGGACCACCAGTTCTCGATACATTTGAAAACGATGAGGAACTCTCAGAATTCATGGGATTAACTGATAACATTCTAGATGGAGATCATAAGGCAGGGTTTATAATGGAGTTAGACACACGGGCTTATTACGGGGAAACGATTGAATCCTTCAGTCGCAAAAGTGGGAAACTAAGAATCATATCCAAGTCCTTGAGTGAAAACCACACTGTGGCACTCTCTGACAAGAAAATAGTAAAAATAAAGGACATATCCAATAGTGAAAACCTCTCTGAGGTGCTCAAGGATGAAGGATTCAATCTTCCTCTAAGAGCCATTCATCAAGAGAAGTCAGTAGTCTTGGTCAAAAAATGCAATCCTATCAAATTAGGAATAGAGGAGACCCCGCATATCACTTTCTATGTGGAATCACTATTATCAGAAGAGAAAGAACTCCTAACAACATTCTTAAGGGAAAGGCAAATAAACTTCGCATGGAGTTATGCTGACATGCCAGGGCTTGATCCAGAGACCGTGGTTCATCACTTAGCTGTGTATCCAGAAGCAAAACCGGTCAAACAAAAGCTTTGAAAAATGCATCCTCAAATCGCTCTGTTGGTCTAAATGGAGTTCAAAAATTTGTTAGATGTAGGATTTATCCGACCAATTGATTATCCAGAATGGGTGTCAAATTTAGTACCTGTGTCAAAACCTGATGGAGCCATCAAAATCTGTATGAACTTCAGAGATTTGAACAAGGAATGTCCCAAAGATGATTTTCCGCTTCCCAACATCGACATGATAGTAGACATGACAGTAGGGCATGAGATGCTATCATTAATGGACATATTTTCAGGATACAACCAGATCATGATAGCAAAAGAGGATCAACACAAGACGACTTTCACTTGTCCATGGGGGACCTACTGCTGGAACATGATGCCATTCGGCCTAAAGAATGCAAGTGCAACCTATCAAAGGGCCATGACACTAATATTCCATGATATGATTCACAAAATAGTCAAAGACTATGTCGACGACATTCTAGCTAAGTCAAGAAAAAGACAAGATCATATAGCAACCCTAAGTGCTATTTTTGAAAAACTAGAGGAATACAAAGTCAGATTAAACCCTAAGAAGTGCATCTTTGGCGTACAATTAGGTAAACTGCTAGGATACATAGTCTCCATGACGGGTATCGAGGTGGACCCGACAAAAGTAAAAGGAATCCTCGAGATGGAAGCACCGAAAACATTAAAACAACTAAGAGGCCTCCAAGGCCAACTTCAATCCATCTGACAATTCATAACACAACTAGCAGACAAGCATAACCCATACTCTCACCTACTCCACAAGGGGGTAGCATACAAATGGGATACAAAATGTGAAGAAGCATTCAACAAAATCAAGGAATACCTACTGACACCACCAGTGTTAATGCCACCTATCCCGAGAAAGCCATTGATCTTATATGTGTCAGCAACAACAGCAACCCTTGGAGCTCTCTTAGCCCAGCATGATGAAAATGGAACGGAGAGGGCCATCTACTATATCAGCAGGACGATGGTTGGTCATGAACTAAATTACTCATTTATCGAGAAAGCTTGCCTCGATGTAGTGTTTGCATCCCAAAAATTAAGACATTATATGCTGGCACACAAGATAAAGCTCATTGTGAAAATTGACCCCCTCAAGTATCTCTTATCCAAGGCAATGCTCACGTGCAAAATGAAAAAATGGGTAATGATATTATCAGAGTATGACATCGAGTATGTAGAGAGGAAAGAAATCAAGGGTCAGGTTATTGCAGATCAATTGGCAGAGGCACTAATTTATGTTGAGAATCCTCTTGTATCTGAATTTCTAGATGAATCCATTTTTAACCTCAACGTAACAGACCATTGGAAACTATACTTCGATGGTTCATACACACAACATGGATCAGGAGCTGGTGTCTTCTTCATCACCCCACAAGGGGATTGCATACCAAAGTCATACGAATTGGCATTTCCTTGCACCAACAACATAGCGGAATATGAGGCTTTGACTATAGATCTCATAATAGCAGTACAATGGAACATCATAGCTCTCAAGGTGTATAGAGACTCTCAGTTGATCATAAATCAGGTCAATAATGAATATCAAACTAAGGATGACAAGCTCACCCCATACAAGAAACTGGTGGAGACTTTAAAGGAATCCTTCATTGACATAACATTTGAGCAGATTCCAAGAACCAACAATAGAGCAACAGATGCCATGGCTACAATTGGATCCCTATTAGACATCCCTCATAACGCACCAAAATATGAATTTATGATCGAGCAGCTTCTCATTCCCCACATTTGAGGTACCAGAATCAAAATATGTGTATGAAATTGTTGGTCTTGGCGATCCTTGGTATCATGACATCTATACATATCTTTGAATAGGAATCATACCCGCTGACCTACCATCTAGCCTAAAATGAACCTTTATTAAAAAGACATCCAGATTTGTGATCCTAGGTGATACCCTCTACCGTGAGAAGCTACATAGAAGGTACCTTTACCGCATCGCCTAAATATTGGAGTGAGACATTAATCGCTTCTAACCGAGGTTCATAACGCAGATTTGTGGCTCTCGCCACCGAGTGGGATGCCCTCATTGCCAATAAATTGGCCGAGGATGGGGTATTATTGCCCACAATGGAAAGAGAAGCCAATACGATCATGCTAAAAGATGTTTACAATGTCAGCAGCATGGGGACCTCATCCATGCTCTAGCTCAAGAGCTTCATCCCATTATCACACCATGGCCCTTCTCACAATGGGGACTCGATCTCATTGGAAAAATCACACCCATCTCATCCAATGGCCATAAATTCATCATAACTACAACCGAGTACTTCACAAAGTGGGTGGAAGCCATACCCATGACATATATCACTTGGAAGCAGATCTCAAAATTTATCTTGAACTATCTCATTCATCGCTACTTAGTGTCTCCACAAGCCATTTTGGATAATGGGACACCATTCAAGAACCGTGAGGTTCGCGACTTCAGCGCAGAAATTCAAAATCCAACATCGCTTTCTCCACCCCTGCATTCACATCCCCTTAAGGTACGGCTAAGCAAAAGCCAATAACAAAACCATCCTCAAAATCTCAAGAAAATTGTCACCGACATATAGGTTGTGACTGCACTTGTAGCCTATCCTCGCTCTCCGGGCTTATCGTAACCAGCACCGGCACACCCATCAAGCGCTTTCACCCCATTGGCTCCAGTTTAACCTAAGTCGCATTCCCATTGAGATTGAGCTCCCATCCCTCGAATATCAATAAAATCATCACCATGAGACTCACCAGTCAAGATTAAAATGAGCCGAGTTAATGGATGAGAGATGCATAGATGCTCTCGAATTATCCGCAAGTCTATTAAAATAGACTTAAATCCGAGCTATAACAAGAAAATCGGCGAAGACTTCTTCTTAAGCTCTGAATGGTCCCAAAAGAAAATCAAGAATTTCCCAAACCCGCCAAAGAAGGCAAGTTCAACCCACTGGTTAGGGCCTTTCATCGTCACAGCAAGCTATAAATCAAGGGCATATCAACTATCAACACCTGAAGGGGAACCTCTGTAGGAGCCCATGAATAGCTCCCATCTCAAAAAGTTTTATGCCTAATTCTTTTAGGTATAGAACCAAAATCCAAAAAAAAATCAAAAAATGGATCAAAAAAATCGTCTTCTAGTGAAAACTGAGTACTCCAGTGGCACTTTGGGCAGGAACCTTGGTGAAAACTTGGCAAACAGGCACCTTGTGCAAATAGGCACTTTCCATCCACCAGGATCTTTATGGCTTGATCTGCATCATCCCTCCATATCGCTTCCATCATCCATCACATTCAGGTCTCCATCCATCACTCATCCACTCGCATCCGCACCATAGCTTGGTCCTATTTCACATCATGATCCCTCCTAGTACTACTCGACCCATCCTCAAGGTCAGTTTGTCCTGCCTTTATCAGAGTAGTCTATTGCTTCACGATGGGGGCACGTTCTCATCGGATCGGATTCATGTATGATCTTAAAGTCCTCAAAGCAGAAAATCCAAAAACATCAAAAATCAGAAAATCCAAAAACATCAGAAATCAAAAAATCCAAAAACATTCAAAACATATCAAAACCCAAAAACAGGTCAAAAAGTCATTCAAGAAGCCAAAAACAAGGTCGTCTTGTCGAACTACGTCATCTCTGAGCTTGAACGTAGACAAGGTTGATCTTTGATCATCCCCCGAGACATTTTAGGTCAGTCCTATAGGAGTCCGTCATAGTAAACTGACATCTCATCATGTATATCATCATCTGTAAATCGGTCAAGTCGTCAGTCGAACTATGTGGTCTCTGCGTGTATAACATAGGAAAGGCTAATCTATTGATCAGCCCCCGAGGCCCCTAAGATAGGTCTTTAGGTCAGTCTCTTGGTCAAAATCTCATAAAATCCCAAAAAAACATTGAAAACATTGAAAATCAAAACATTTGTAAAACCTCGAAAAATACCAAAAATAGCCTCAAAACATTGCAAAAACATCAAAAACATCCAAATATTTGAAAAAATCCATCCACCTCATCCCGTTGCACTCGCAATGACACCACTCATAATAAACTGATCGTCATCCTCAATCTTTGGTAAAACAATTGGAAACAAGTCTAACAGGTTTAAAAGTGAAAACTCAAAATGTCAAGTCTTACGTCTAAATTAGTGAGTAAGCAAGTTGATTATCTCTCCGTATCGGTAACACATTATCTAAATTTGTCTCATATCAATCATCCCTTATAAACAAAATGACGTGCCGCCATCCACTAACATGTCCTAGGATGAATCCTTCCTACAATGGGCATTATCTTTTGGCAATAAGTTTCGGTTATCTTAGAAAACATATCCTTTTTCCGTTAGCGGTATTGAAGAGCATCAGTTTGTTTACTTGGTCTTTATCATTTGACTTATCTTATTTTGCGCTCATTCCAAGGACGTCTTGATGATATCTCAAAACAACGGATTTAGAGAAATAGGAATGGGGCAACGATCATTACCTTTTGTCTATTGTGCTTGTTGGACGTTCTTGTAAAATAACTTGGTGAATACTTGCTTTGTTAGGTATGTATGAAAGGGGTCTAGGGCAACTTGTTGACTATTATAGGGATAGGTTTACCTTTCCATGTTTTGGTCCGAGGTGTCTGAAACTTCTGAAGTACATCCTAGCAAGGTTTTTGTATGTCAAGTGTGAACAAGAATACTCCTTTCTCATTTGTCGAGTCAAAGTACATCACACTAGGTACACCGCCATCCTGGTTTTCTATACCTTGATGCATTGTACCACGTGTGTTATCAAACATAAGAAAATTTGGCCCTTTGAAGATCCCAATTCCTCGGCAAGTAATCATAATCATCATCATCATCATCATTTGCATTTTTGTCATCTTGTGTCTTGTTGAAATGACTTCTTCTTTTCTTACTAACCGCACTAACAAGGTACTATGACAGTTGATCATCATCACCATCATCATCATCGATCCTGCATCCATAAATCATTAGCATATGGCATAAGCATATCGTATAGGAAACATACGCATTGCATTTTAATCATCATATAAATAGGTTATCATAAACATTTTTCATAGATAGGTGCATACATGCCATCACATTTCACCCATTGCACTACATCGCATAGCATTCATTTGCATTTTCATAACCATTTCATATTACCATCTAAATCATCACATAGCATCTACAAAAGCATTCCATAATCATTTTTGCATAATCATAAGCAAATAGGAATATAAGCATTTAATTCATTACACATCAGCATATCACTTTACATTAACATATCATTCCATCACACACACCATCGCTTAGGATAATAACATTTGTTATTCTAAATCATATTCTAAATCATCCCATTGTGCATTAACACCATTTCATTAGCATCATATCACGACCATCACATCGTATCACATCCATCCATAAATCATCTCATATATAAGCATTATTACACACATCATTACATATACCATAAATCAAATCCATATCACATATTGCATTGGCATAAAATAAATCATCATATAGATAACATCATTGCACATCATGGCGTCGCATACATCATTAGAAATAAATGCATCCATAACACATCAAAGAAAGAATCATACATGCATAAATAAAGGAGTACACAGTTACATAACATCAAAATCGGCTCATATATATCATATCATCAACTATCATAGTACAAAGAATAATCGGATCACAATACATATATGTCAATCAGTACAAAACGCCCATCGGGCTATAAAAAATGAGCCCATAAGGCACAAAAAATATGTATCATTTGAATCATGGTCGATCTCCGTGAATGCTGCCCACACCTCTGTCACTGTGACCCTCTGCTGGTCTCTGGCTAGCCCGCTCTGAGTACTCTGGAACCCAATATGCTCTAGGCATTATATCATGATAGGCCCGGCGGTAGTACTCTGTCTCTCGAACGACATCCCTATAGGATCGTACCGGCACTGTACCCTGAGAAGCAGAGGCTGTCATGCTCTCAATTTGCTACCTATGGCCTAGCTCTGTCGCTGCCTATAGCTCTGCAGCCTGTCTCTGCTGCACAGCCTGATCCCTCTCTGCTCTGAGCTGCTCCCGCTCAGTGCCTGGTCCCTCTCGGCCGTCACTGCCTGAACCTGTGCCTGTAACTGTAAAATCAAGGCATCCCATGCGTTTTCTTGCCCTACTGGCTATGCCCGTGGCTACGCATGTACCTGACCCTCACCCTCAGCTCGTGGTGGTGGGACTGGCAGATCCTGCTGCTAGTCCTACATGGGGACATCTCCCTGACCTGGCGAAACTGGGGGCACCCCTAGTGGATCCTGCCGAATCGTGACTCTGGGCCCTCATCCTCGTCCTCTCCCCCTGCCTCTGACCCTATGTGCCTCTAGATCCTCACCTGGAACGGTCAATCGAAGAGGAGGTCTGAACCAATCTTTGTAGGCCTGTGTGGTCCCTGGGTTTGCCAAGCCCTGATTGTAAGCCCAAGGTCGGGCCACCAGGTGTCAAAAGTTGTCAACCGCCTCTGTAGTAGGAATGTCGGGCCCCCATGATCTCTGTCTCAGACTCCGTGCAAAGATGGCCACATAGCCATCATTAGGCCAATCTTGTGGCTCTCCAAACTGACATTGTACGTGCCCAGACATATATCGCTCAATCATCGTATGCTCCCGCCCCTGCATGTATCAATCCTGACGGCAGTAGAAGAGCTGATCTGCATCGTCAGCCCATCCAGGCTGACCAAGGTACGGTCTCCAAGTGAACACAATCATCTCATCTATGACCTGCCTCTAGTAGGGGATCCCGTGCTCGCCAGTGTGTGTGAATGACACACCCCCTCTGTATCATACCATTAGGGCATCCTCCACCCCCATCGGAACCAGAACCACCCGTGGACATAACACATAAATGTTCTCCTATGCCCAAACATGCAGAAGAGTCACCCCAGCTCCCAGCACTCGGCCATCCACATACGTGTACTCATGCAAATCCCTGTAGAGCGAAGCAAGAAGGACGGGTCCCCATGAAAACTGAATTGGCCTATCTCGGACCATCCTCTCCTAGCAGTAACCCCAACCCAGACTAAAATATTGCCCTCATCGGTTAGGGGCAACCAAACCTAAAATGATCGCTGCGATCGCCCAGTGGAAGGGAGGTGATATAACCCTATACCTCTCCAGCTCGATCTGACCCTCACAATAAATAATGTAACGCATAGCGAAGACTCGAGTACAACACTCGCGTCCCTCCTCCATATTGTAGATCACCTGTTGGCCATGAATGAGCAATCGTAGTATGCGCCAGACGTCCTCCAATGTGACGGTTGCCTCACCAGTGGGAAGATGAAAAGACGATGTCTCACTGTGCCACCTCTCGGCCAGCGCTGATAACATCCCTAGGTGTGTGTGCACGGGCACTGCGTACGCAATATGCCATAATCCCGTGACTCCTAGTCGGTCCTAGTCTTAGTCACTCAAGTCCCATAAGATGCTCGTCAGATCCCATGATCGATGCTCCCGTGAATAAAGCTCCCTAGGCCCGTCCTGCATCAAGAAAGGTCACCGCATTAAAACTTTTGAAAAAATTCCTTGTCAAACGCTCCAAACTCACTTCCAGCGGCGCAGTTTGTGAAGGCGTCGCAGTTTGAATTTCCTCAAACTCTGACGCTGGACCCGAAATTTAGCTAACTAGCACCGCTGCAGCACAGTTTAACCCCCAGCATTGCGATTTGCATGAAAAGGGCACCGCCGCGGCCCACTTTGTCCAAACTGGCTCGTTGAGTCCGAGCTGAGCCCAATCCCAGCGGTGGAGTTTCTAAACTCCCTAAACTGGAATACCGCCAAGGGCGCTTCAAATGCAGTACCTCGGCTACACAAAAGGCAATTAGCGATGCACTTTAGTAACACCGAAGCCAGCTATAATAAAAGCCAAGGTGAGCTCTCTTTAAACATGTAATAAATGCTAAAGTGAAAAACGGTTTCAATTAGGGTCACATATTAGCAATCATGCCAAGTAACGGCATCGATGCCGTGGCCAATCGGTAGAACCAACTTGGTCCAAAATGTATAGAGGAAGCCATCGTTACACCATATTGTCGCAGTGGTGAGAGCCTGACCTCAAGGTTTACAGCTGAGGTGTGTGAAAATGACTTGAAAGTGACCCCTCTGCCCCCTTTTAGCCTAAAAATTAGGCTTTTAGCCCCTAATTGGCCATGCTAGGGTCTTGACCTCCAAACCTATTTTTGTCTGTTTGAGGTTTGTTTTTCATCGTTTTATTGCATTTAGACACGTTTTTAGCCTCCCGGAGCCCTTTCGAACCTGTCGGGTACTTTGTCACCTTTTTTCGCGAGATCACCCAAAAATTCAAATTTTCGGCCCCGATCTCTCGCTGGGGCACAGGCCGCGTTTTCCCTCGCCATGCAAATAGCGGGCAAGTTTTTTAAAAATATCGTACTTTTGGCTTGATCGAGATCGATATTTTGAACCACCAACGAAAGTGCATCGTCAAAGAGGGGTAAAATGTAGACATTGAAAATATACCGATTGACATCATGCATTTGATCCCCGACTCTTTACTAACACTTTCATTCCTTCCTGAATCATCCCTCGGTCTAACCATTTAATCAAATTCCCTTATCTGATTAAATTCATCAATATTCGCCTCTTAATTAAATAAATCATTTTATCTAATTAAGTCAATCTCTTTTGTTAATTAAATCAATCCATCTGATCTAATTATCCCTATTTAATTAAATAATCAATTTTATCTGATTAAATCTCTAAAGTCTATTCATTAAATTAAATAAATTAAAACCTTATTTGATTTAATCTAACACCATCTCTTTTAATTAAATAAATCAAAATCCTTATTTAATTAGCCTCTTATCATATTCCTCTCTTATTTGATTTAAATAAATTCATAAATCTAAGTCAAATAAGTCACACTATCTAATCTCCTATTAACCACTAACCCTAATTAATTTAATTCCAATCTCATGTCACATCCTCTAGATAATGCAAGTTGCACATGAAATAGATTTAATTCATTTATTAAATCTCTATTTTCCTCACAAGGGATCTTTTGGAATATTCCCTCAATTTGAATTCAAAAATTCCAAGTCCACGTGTACATCCAAGAAGGCATTTAAAACCTCTTACATGTCCTTTGCCTTGAGCCAAGTGGCATTTATTACATTTTCCCTTCCCTCTTACATGTCATTTCAATAAATTTGAATTTCAAATATTGACATTTATTGGCACAAACCCCAAATCTTGCACAACCATCATCCATTCATAGCTTGACAAGTGGCACCATATCATTGGATGAATGTTAGTCCCACATTGCTCAAATTTGGGTATTCATCCATCTTGAAATCCTATAAATGAAGAGCTCCTCTCCTCATTTTATCATCCACAATCCAAGCAAAGTTACCATGCTAAAATACTTAGCCATTTCCATCCATCATTTGAATGTTAGCAAATTTGGCTTGGAGTTCTTATCTTCTCTTCAAAAGTGGATCAACAATCTCTTCAACATTCGAATCTTGCATCATAGGAATTGAGAAAGGGCCAATTTTTACATCAAATTGGCACCAATTCCCCCATGGGATCAAGTGTTTGCTATTTAAATTAGGATTCAATCTTTAGTTTATCAATTTTATTGTGTTCTTGCTTATTTTCTTTCCTATTTTGAGTTTGCAAATGGATTTCATGGGGAATCCTTCTTTTGGCTTGTAATTCCTTGTCTAACTAGTTTATTCATGTTGTTTTGCAGGTACTAGGAAAAGGGTTCGCACAGCAACAGTTAGATTTTCCCAAGATTCTAGTAAAGAACAAAGTAACAAAATACATTTATCTTCATCTTCAAGCTTTACATCTACATATACTAATTGACTGAGAATCAAATTAAAAGCATTCAAATGATTTGCAACATAATCACCATCTTTCATCTTTAAAGAATACAACTATCTTTTCAGATACAACTTATTAGTAAGACTTCTAGTTTGATAAATATCACCTATTCTCTTCCATAATTTATATGCAGTAGTTTCTTCTGAAACATTCAAGAGAACATTAGCAAGACACAATCTTATGGTCCCTCTTTCCTTCTTATCAAGCTTAGCCCAGTCCTCATCTGACATCATTATAGGTGACTTTGTCTCATTATTAACAACTAACCACTGATCTCTCTCTTCAAGGAGATCCTCCATTTTTAGTTTTCACATTTCATAATTAGATCCATTGAACCTTTCAATATCTAAACGAGAATTCATTGTAACAAACTTATTTTCCAAAATTAGCAATAACAAAAATAATAAAATCTCCCACTAGAGCCAAAAAACCTTCAACCTTTTAAGAGAAAGGTGTCCCAATACTCTACCCAACCTCAACTCTGATACCAAATGTTGAAAATTGAGGTATTTATGTAGCTTAATACTTTGTAAAACTTTATGATTGCTGATCTAAATATGTATTCTTTGTTACATAATCTTTGTGGGCGATTAATCTGATTAATTCATTTTACCATTTGTAGAATGAAGACAAAAGGTTGTAGAAGAATTAGACAAGATATTAGAAGATACACAACATATATCGTGGAGAAACCCTTTCGGGAAAAAACTCCACCAAGAATCAATATATTATTTAATCTCAGAATAAGATTACAATAATTCCAATCCTTGCTTGAGATGCTTCTTTTTCCTTCAACAAATCTTCTTCACAACCTGCAATAAAAACTGATACAAACTTTCTTCAACTTTCTTGAGATAAATAGGCAATAATCAACCTTGTAAACTCCAAAGAGTTACAATTACAAAGCTCAATCCCTATCTCACAAAATCTACGCCTATCTCTTTCAAGTAGAGTTCTACCATAAAGAACAATGTCAAATCAACTCCTTCATCCATTTGGGCGTCCCAAACTGAAGTCATAACTTAACCTTTATTTCGAAGATATCTTCAAAAATTATCCTCAAAGTTGGCACCCAAGAATGGGCCCACTTAACTTAGCCTTCTGAAATATCTTATCATGCAAAAGTGTTAACTCCAAGAAGCCAGCTTGGGCACCCAAGGTGGGTCCAAGTCAATCTTTGTTAACTGAAACATATCTCTCCACCATTCATGCAAGAATGATCATCCCCTATTAATTGAAAGTAGTCACCTGTTATCTTTCATGCAACTCAAGTCATTAGTCATGCATTCCAAGTTAAATGAAGTCAACTAGCATTCAACTGAAACTAACTGAAGATAACTGAATCATAACTGAATTGAACTGAACTGAACTGAACTGATACTGAACTGATACTGAACTGAATTGAATTGAACTGATTTGATTTGAACTGAACTAAATTTCATGCATGTAAACATCAATCCCTAACTTCTAGGATCTTTACATGCATTACAAAAGTGTTATCTTTTCCTCCAAACAATTAACTTAACTCAAGGTGGGTTCCACCTTCCTTGTGGGCGCTTCATGTGCCCCTATTATTTAGGAACTCATATTGGACACCCTCACATGCTCCTATAATTTAGAATTAATTACAGATGTCAATTAACATGATTATTTCATTCAAAATTAATCTTTTTCTAATCCTAGTGTTGGGGAATATTTTTCAAGGACTTAGGAGATATATGAAATAATATTTAAGATTGCAATTAAATGGCATCCTATTCTCAACATCACTCAGCAGAAGAACTTGGTTAGGTAACTTGTAAAGAAACCTAACTAAGCTTACACACACTCACTTATAGAATGATTGAGTCAAGTCATAGTTTGGGGAATTGGTAAGTCATCCTTTAGTATGTTGTGTCTTGCATTAGGAAGGATTATGATTTTTGTTAAGAGCATTCTTGGTTTGTGTTAAGTGCTTGGTGCATGTGAGCTCTTCTTTGTATTGCTATAATTGATCAATGATATATATATATACGTAGAATGTATATATGTATACATGTGCATGTTGAGGATAACCCCATAAACGTGAGATAATACGTACATAAGAATACGTAGATAGATGTACCTACGCACACTCATGGAGAGATTGCTCATGGGCATGGGGATATTGAAGGGACAATAAGACTTGTATGTATATATACCTATTGATAAGATAGAAATTATATATGTTATTGATTGCATAATTGAATGTATATATATATATATATGAGATATATGCATATATACATACATATATATATATACACATGTCGATATGCATGTATGTGTTGACAAATAGGGATGTCCATACAAGTATGTCAATATATGTATATGTATGTATACATGAATATAGATATGTATATACATACAATATTGTATATGAAATATTAACTTGATCTCATTCATTCAAATAACAAATGGTTTATTTAGACAAACTTATTTGTCAAAGAATATATATGCATATATATACATAGCATTTAATGCTATTTAACAATGATTATATATATATATATAATGGTCGATTTATGGAATATATGATATGGTTGGTATAATGTAGATATAGCACTTCATAATATAGTGCAATGTTAAATGATTAAACCATATATATTATCATTGATAAAATGTGATGGAAACACATAAGCTTATATCTGATGCACATAGCTTGTATTTAATCAATAAAGCATACTGTTTAAAGTGTCGTGCACTGTAGAAAAGCAACATGCAATATTAATGAATAAAGAAACACTATTAAAAGGGAATTCGACTCATTTGTTAAGTGTCTAATGCTTGGAAATGACCAAGTCAACTTAGTAAAATCTATCCAATAAGAGTATTGACTTATTCTTATGTGAAACAACAAGCTAAATGATAGGGAATATGGTGAATTTTTGGCACCATTTTATAAACTCAGCGATTCAATAGAAGTCTCTTAAACTTGTAAGTCGATTTCTAGAATAGAAAATGTGCAAATATGAATTAGTCAACATGTTGTTGGCAAGAAAAGAGTTGACCTGTTGTTCAGTTTGGATGAGTATTGAGATAGGAATTTGTCACCTTTTGATTATCAAGTTGAGTCAATTGAGTTGAGCTGAGAAGTGTCAATTTGTTGGCCTTGTTTCTAGTCTGTAGATGTTAGTTTTTGGGTATAAATAGAAGCACTCTTACCTCATTTGGATACACTTTTACTACGCATTATCACACTTCTCCATTCTGCTGCTTTTATTTGTGAGGTTCTTATTTTGCTGAGAGGTATTTTGTGAGGAAATAATAGTGAGAGGAATTTGAGAAGGAATAGTTGCTAAGATGATTTTAAGAGGGGGCCAAGGTTAATATCCAATGAGTCAATTAGATTAAAGCGATTATCAAGCCATGAGATTTTATTCTTTTTAAATGTTTATCTATTTTTATGAAAGATTGAATGTCTTGTATGTTAATTCAAAATTGCATTTGATTGGTTGAAATAGAGTAATGATCTATTTGCTTATTGGAAAATAAAAGAATCTTGTTGATATGATTGTTGAATAATGAGGTGTTTTCTTGGCAATGCTGTAAAAATTTCAAAATTGCTGTTCTAAGTAAGTCTTTTCTTTGTTACATAAATTCTTTGTGGATGATTATCTTGATTAATCCATTTTACTGTTGTAGAATGTAGAGAGAATTATTTAGAAGAACTAGACAGGATAATAGAAGGATCACACAAGATATACCGTGGAGAAACCCTTTCGGGAAAAAACTCCACCAAGAATTATTCTATTATTCAAACTTTGAATTACAATAGCTCCAATTCTTGCTTGAGAATTCTTCTTCTATCTTTACCAATCTTCTTCACACCTGCAATAACCAATCTCCAAACTCTATTCAACTTGAATGAGATATATAGACAATATGCAACCTTGTAATCTCCAAATGGTGATAATTACAATGCATAATCTCAAGCCCTTGAAAAGGTACGCCATATTCCTTCAAGTAGAGTTCTTCAGTGAAGACTAAAGCTTACAACATGTGCATCATGCATTTGGGTGTCCCAAACTAAAGCTACAACTTCTCCTTCACTTCGGTGATAATTCCAAAGCTATTCCTCAAAGATGGCACCCACAATTAAAGCTACTTAACTGAGCCATCAAAAATATCTTATCATGCATTGGAGTTAATTCCAATAAAGCATCTTGGGCGCCCAAGTTGGCTTCAAGTGCTTTATTGTTAACTGAAACATTTACTCAACACCATTCCCAAAGAATGGTCATCCCTTGATAACTGGAGGTAGTCCCTGTTATCTGTCATACAACTCAATGTTATTAGCCATGCATTTCAAGTTAACTGAAGCTAACTACATGCAACTCAAAATAACTAACATGCATGCAACATGCACTTGCATGCAAGCCAGAAGATCTTGGTGGCCAGACTAAGTGAACTAAGCTAAGCCCGGTCACATTTGGTGGCCCAGGCTGGTAGGCCCAGACCTAATCTTAAGCTGAACTTCAAGCATGCAAACATCAAATCCTAACTCCTAGGATCTTTACATGCATTCGAGGAAGTGTTAAGCTGTTACTCAGTATAGTTAAAGCTGAGACACAAGGTGAGTTTACTGCTTACCATGTGTGCTCCCACATGCTCCTATTATTTAGGAATAAATACAAATGTCAATTTCATGATTTATTTCATCCAAATATTAATCTCATCCTAATCTTAGTGTTTTTGAACACATTCCAAGAATCTAGGAGATACATGAAATAATTAATGTTTTAGGATTTGCAATTAAATGGCATCCTATTTCCAACATTCTCCCACTTGACATTATACATTGCAATTATTCTAAACAAGGAATAATAAAACAAGTACAAGTCTCAAAGCCAATGGCCTTCTTGCACCAACTAATCAATCCATGCTAACTTCAAATGCAACCTGCATAATCATGAAGCTTCCAAGCAAATGATTAAAACCAAGAGGACTTATCTGTATGGTTTCATAAGATAATCTACAACATTAATTAAAGTGTTAACTTTTCTCAATTAATACCTTCCCATTATCAACCAACCCATTACCTTTCCCAAGCCTTTGTAACCAAACCACCTCTTTAGAGGTATGCTAAACCACTGAGTGTGTTGAATTCACATTCAACCAAGGTGTAGACTCGGTATTTTCTGTTAAAAAACTTTTCTCACAAGTAACCATTCCAACAAAAGTCTCTTACCACAAGAGAATTCCAGCCTCACCTATTTCTCCAAGTATCCATGAGGACCTGTAACCAACCAATCCATGCCAAACTCCAAATGCAACACAAAAATTTCATGAAGTAATCAAGCAAATGATTAATGTACCCAAAACTTAAGAGAACTACACAAGATCATTGTCAAAACTCCAATCATGAATCAAGAATCATAAACATGACATCCATGATCTAACCATCTCCTCTTAGGAGATCACATGCATCATAACATACTTATACATCTTAGTCTCAAGAGAACCATGTAAATATGCCAAACTCTAAATGCATATCAAGAGTAAACCATGACATCCACAACAAATATACTCTAAACCAAGAAACCATATCTCCAACCATGGAATGTATACCAATGATGCATCAAGTCAGCATGACAACTCCTTTGAACCCGTGATCTTAGGAGTCACACATGGCATTGTGACTACCATCCTCTCTATGAAGATTAATCTGAAACATGAAGCAAAGAGTTATCACAAACAATATTAGCTGAAATAACCAATGCATCATTACTATTATCTGAGGACTCCTCTGTAGAAGAATCGGAACTCTCTTTCTTGTTCTTACAATCCTTCTTCACATGTCTTGGTTTCCCACAGTTCCAACACTTTACCTTACTTCATCCTTCTAACTTACCCTTCCCTTCCTTGTTTCCCTTAGGCTCCTTTTTCTTAGGCCTACCTTTTACAAACAAGGCATCTTGGATTTCCTCCTTAGACTTCCTCCTCATCTCCTCTGATAGGAGAGTAGGAATAATGTTGTCCATCTTTGGATCTGCACCATTACCACTAATTGCAACAATTAGATTTTCCCAAGAATTTGGTAACAAACAAAGTAATAAAATGCACTTATCCTCATCCTCTAGCTTTACATCTACAGATGCTAACTGACTGAGAATTAAATTGAAAGCATTTAAATGTTGTGCAACTGAATCACCATCTTTCATTTTCAATGAATATAATTTCCTTTTCAGATACAACTTATTGGTGAGACTCTTAGTTTGATAAATATCCCCTATTCTTTTTCATAATTTATATGCACTAGTTTCCATTGAAACATTCAAAAGAACAGCATCAACAAGACATAACCTTATTGTTCCTCTTGCCTTCTTATCTAACTTAGCCCAATCTTCATCTGAAATAGTTGTAGGTGTCTTTGTCTCATTATTAACCGCTAACCACTGATCTCTTTCTTCAAGAGAAGATCTTCCATTTTAATTCCACATTTCATAGTTAGAACCATTGAACCTTTCAAATCCTCTCTAACCTTGAATTCATTGTAACAAACTTAATTCCAAAATCAGCAAATAACAAAATAATAAGGCTCCCACTAAGCTAAAAAACCTCCAAACTTTAAGAGAAAGGCGTCCCAATACTCTACCCAACCTCAGCTCTGATACCAAATGTTGAATAATGAGGTGTTTTCTTAGCTTAATACTCTGTAAAACTTCAATATTGTTGTTCTAAGTAATTCTTTTCTTTGTTACATAAATTCTTTGTGGATGATTATCTTGATTAATCCATTTTACTGTTGTAGAATGTAGAGAGAATTATTTAGAAGAACTAGACATGATAATAGAAGGATCACACAAGATATACCGTGGAGAAACCATTTTAGGAAAAACTCCACCAAAATTATTCTATTATTCAGAAACTTTAGTTACAATGGCTCCAATTCTTGGGAATTTCATTGTCTTTACCAATCTTCTTCACACCATAACCAATCTCAAACTCTATTCAGCTTGAATGAGATATATAAGATATACATTGTAATCTCCAAATGGTGATAATTACAATGTGTAATCTCAAATATGAAAATTAAGCCATATTCCTTCAAAGTAGAGGTTATTAGGTGAGACTAAAGCTTACAGCATGTGCATCATGCATTTGGGTGTCCCAAACTAAAGCTACAACTTCTCCTTCACTTCGGTGATAATTCCAAAGCTATTCCTCAAAGATGGCGCCCTTAAGTAAAGCTACTTAACTAAGCCTTCAGAAATATCTTATCATGCATTGGAGTTAATTCCAATAAAGCATCTTGGGTGCCCAAGTTGGCTTCAAGTGCTTTATTGTTAACTGAAACCTCAACATCATTCCCAAGAATGGTCATCCCTTGTTAGCGGAGGTAGTCCTGTTATCTATCATACAACTCAATGTTATTAGCCATGCATTACAAGTTAAGCTGAGAAGCTAACTACATGCAACTCAAAATGTGCTTATGCATGCAACATGCACTTGCATGCAAAGCCAGAGATAAGCTGGCCCAGGCCAGGAACCCGAGATTAATTTGAGGCCCGGGAACTATTTAGGAACTAAAGCGATTGAACTAAAAGGCTGGTGAACTTAACTAGCGAACAGCAACTAATCTTAACTAAACTTCAAGCATGCAAACATCAAATCCTAACTCCTAGGATCTTTACATGCATTCAGAAGTGTTAACTATTACTTGTATAGTTAATTGAACACAAGGTGAGTTTCACCTTACCATGTGTGCACCCACATGCTCCTATTATTTAGGAATAACTACAAATGTCAATTTCATGATTTATTTCATCCAAATAATTAATCTCATCCTAATCTTAGTGTTGTTGAACACATTCCAAGAATCTAGGAGATACATGAAATAATTAATGTTTAGGATTTGCAATTAAATGGCATCCTATTTTCAACAATGATTTCCATATGAGTGTTTGTACATACTCCATATTAAGGAGTGACTGCTGTCAATAGTATTATATACTAGGATTGATGAAACGGGAATAGCTTGTAAAGTTGTTTATGCAAAGTTAATTTGTAGACTTAGAAAGCTCTAATGTTATACCTGGGATTAGAATGTCCATTGAAGGGGATAACTTATGCTTATTCTTTATTGGTAGATATATTATTTTATTTTGGGAAATGGGAATAGGTTATTTATGAGGTTAAAGATTACCTATGGAAAGAAATTACCTATGCATAGAATATAATGGCCTAAAGTCAAATTGAACTAGGGTAGTGTATGTGAATAGGATGACTATCATTAGAAGTACTGAGTGAGAATACTTTGGCCAAAGTAGTGTATTTTCCTTTGGCTACATTATCAATTCACTGTGTTCCTTTTATGCATGCTAGCTCAAAATTGTAGTGGATACAAGTTCTAGTTATGTAAGGCACAAAACTAAGCTCAGAATGGTTGTTGTTATGAGGTTACTTCACTAATCTCTTTGTTGAAGGGTAGGGCCATATTTCCATATGTGGAAAACATGTGGGGGAATGCATTTGAGTCTGTGGATGGTGAAAAAGTGCTTGAGTGATGCTTCTCCTCAACAACTGGTGACAAAGATTTGAAAGGGGATTCTTGGACCATCTATATCTATTGCTTTGAAACTCGGTTGAGCTATGTGTGTATTTTGTATGAGATCTTGGACAATTGTAATATGTGGAATATTATATTGGATATAAAATCAATGCTTGAATTTTTTTATGTCATTATGCTCATTTGTTCCCTTTTGAAAAAGATTTTTTTTGTAGCAATGGAAATGAAACATAGTTTATTTACTTGAAAGTGAAAACTTAGGAAATTTACTTGCGTGAACAATTTTCATGTTACATGTGGTATTAGAGCTACCAATACTTTCCATCCAATATTGAATGAGACTAATGTTTGGAAATTCTTGTGCTAGGATGGTGCGTCTTAGGTTAATTGCAAGAAAGATAGCAATCGAGAATGAGCGCTACTTGAAAGCCAAGAAGGAAAAAGAGGCCATTTTTCATACAATAGAGTGAACCAACTATGAAAATGTTGTCTGGTTAAGCGATACTAAGACTATCAGTCATGCCCTTTCTTAGATTAGTGAAGTAAAGAGAAGGATGAAGGAGGAGGCCAATTTCAACTACTTACCTCTAGTCTCACTTGTAAAGTCTGACTCCTTGTCACTTTCCAGGGGTATGCCCAAAATGTAGTGTCATTCCTACATTAATATTTAGGGATCCTTGAGTTATTTTGTTAACGAAAGTGATTGTAATTTCCTCAAGTAATGAATCAGAGGGTTATATCCCTCATAACTATGTATCATATGATAAATTTGAAGGTTACTACCCCTTTTGAGATAAATATGAGCAAATGAGAGATGAACAAAAATCTAAGGGGTATACCCCGTTGAGTTATGTGTCTGGGAATGAATCTGAGGGATACTCTCCACTTGACTATTTAAATAGTCACTCTATGTAAATTGAAAGGATATTGAGATCCTTGTGAATAAATAAAAATCATGTGTTTACCAAAATCTTGTGCTCAAATCTTATGTGAAATTTATTTTATGTGCGAATAAATGCTCTTTTAAATATTTTCCATAAGAAAGTAAGAACATGATTGAATCTAATAAACATGAACCTTTAGGTATAACCCTTTTCTTGCAAAGGATGGCGAGAACAAGGACTAAATTTGGAGGGAGTCAAGAAGTCAGACAAGGTCCGAAGGGTGCTAAAGCCAAATTGGAACAAAATTTGGCTATCATTCATGAAACCAATGCAAGGTTGGGAAATCTTGAGCAAGAAGTAATGGAAAAAGATAGAGTAGAACAAAAAGTTTTGATTAATGAAGAAGTCCCTATCAATGAAGATGGGGGAGATAATTCTCACAATCATATTTAGACCCATGAACATGAGAATGAGAAATCACACTCTCAATCTAAAGAAACTAGTAGGAAGCATTTGACAATTGAACTTTCTAGGGACATGAGGAAAATAACCCTGCCAAAATTTGAAGGTAGCACCAGCGGGGAAGAAGCTAAGGCATGGTTAATTTAGATGGAAAAATATTTTGAGTTCAAAAACTATTCTGAGGTCATGAAAGCGGTATGGGAAGCCTACCAGTTAGCAAGAGAAGCTTCTAACTAGTGGATGAACAAGAAAATGGAACTCAGGCTTAGTTATTTGAAACTTACATGGAACAAGTTTGTGGAAATATTTCAAAAAAGATGGCTACCCGAACTCTTTTTCAACCAAAAACTCACTGATTCTTAAAACCTAAGACATGGAGAGATGTCAGTAAATGAGTACTAGGAAAAGTTCACCCGTCTATTATGTTATGTACCAATGTATCAAAAGGATGAACGCTTCTGCATTGGGAAATTCATTATGGAGATTAATAGCCAAATTGGTGTTGAAGTAGATGTTTATGTTCCAACCACTACGGACCTAGTTTATGAGAAGGTTATTAAACAGGAGTAGAAGCTTAAAGTCATCTCCATCCACCAAGAGTATAGAAACCGTAAGAAGCCCGAAGGAACCCAAGTTAAATTGACTCCAAAGAAGTTTGATGGAGTGCAAGAATCTCAGAAGCAAGGGGATAAAGGACCTTGAAATAATGGAAGAGAATCAAGGAGGGAACACAAAAGGAATAATTTCAATGACAGTAATGTGAACAGTACTAGAGGTAATGCTAGCAGACCTAGTGAATTTGCAAGGAAGAAAGGACTAGCAACAAGATGCTTCACATGTGGTGGAGACCACTTTGCTATACACTGTCCCAATAAGTCTTCTGGGTCACAACCTTATGGAAACCCACTTCCTTCCCAACAAACAACATTCCAATAGAAGATTCATGTTGCCTTGGACGATCGACAAGCGTAGTATCAAATTACTCCAGTGGAGACTCCAAGTATTTTATTTGGTTTTCCTATTTCAATACTTATAGATACTGGAGCTACTGAAAACTTTATTTCACCTAGAATAGCAAATAAAATATCTAGGAAAGCTGGTTATGTGGAAAATTCATGGGTTGTAGAATATGCAAACCAAACAAGAGCAATGGTGGAACAATGCTTGTTTGAAGCTAGGATTGAAATTCATTGTTTCTCTATGGAGGTAAACCTATATGTAGCACCCTTAGGATCCTACGATGTCATCCTAGGAATGAATTGGCTTTGGAAGCATAGAGCCAAGGTAGACTGTCATGGAAAAACTGTAGAGTGCTTGGATGATCTAGGTAATCAGGTAATGTTGCAAGGGATACCTAGGGAAGTCAAATTGTGTCAAATATCTGCCACACAATTGCTTAGGGCCAAGAAGAAAGGATGCAAGCTCTTTGCAATAAAGATGGAAAAGCTTGAGGAATGTAAGAAAGTCATTTCTCAAGATGATGTTTTCAACTGTGGGCCTCAACACCACCAAGAGATAGAAGATTGTGAAATGATGGAAACTGGAGAGATAGATATGGAAAAGTATCCTGTCTTACAAAATTTTGTAGATGTGTTTCCAAAAGAACTACCTGGATTACCACCTAAGAGGACATTTGATTTCTCCATTGATATAGCGCTTGGATTAGAATCTATTTCTAAAGTGCCTTACAACATGACAACAACTGAGTTAATGGAGCTTAAGGCATAGCTAGATGAATTGTGATCTAAGGGATTATAAGACCCAATGTTTCATCCTGGGGAGTTCCAGTGATCTTTGTGAAGAGGAAGGATGGTACACTGCACTTGTGCATAGATTATCAAATGCTTAACAAAGCTATGATAAAGAACAAGTATCCATTGCCACGCACTGATGACCTTTTTGATCAAATGTAGGGAACTCCTGTGTTTTCTAAGATTGATCTACAATCATGAAACCACCAATTGATGATCAAAGATGAAGATATTCTTAAGACTACCTTCAGAACCAGATACAAGCATTATGATTTTACAATCCTACCATTTGGACTTACTAATGCGCCAACAACATTTATGAACCTAATGAACAATGTGTTTAGGGATTTTCTAGCTAAGTTTTTTTTGGATTTCTTGGATGATATCCTAATTTATTCCAAGAATGAGGAGGATCATTGCAAGAATTTAGAGATAGTTCTTCAACGATTGAGGGAACATAAGTTGTTTGGAAAAGTCTCTAAATGTACCTTATTTTAGAAGAAAGTGCAGTACCTTGGACATGCGATTTCAGTTGATGGTATTTCAGTTGATCCAACCAAAATCAAGGTAGTGTTAGAATGGCTAGTACCCAAAAATGTATCTGAGGTAAGAAGTTTTATGGGTTTGGTAGGATACTATTGAAAGTTTGTTGCAAAATTTTCTAGGATAGCCTTTCCTATTACTTCTTTACAGAGGAAAGGGAAGAAGTTTGAGTGGACAAAAAAATGCCAAGCAACATTTGATCTACTCAAAGAGAAGTTGGCTATCTCCAATTTTAAAAGTACCAGATCCTAATGGTGACTTCACTATTATCACAGATGCATCAGGAGAAGGCTTAGGTGGAGTCTTGATGAAAGAAGGGAAAGTAATAGCCTATGAATCAAGGAAGTTGAAACCCTAGATGAACAAATTATGCTTTTCATGATTTTAACTTAGTAGCAGTGGTTCATTCATTGCAGATGTGGAGGAATTACTTGTTGGGAAATCCTTTTGAGATGAAAACCAATCATCACAGTTTGAAATATCTATTTACCCAACCTAATCTAAATGTGCAACAAATAAGATGGTTGGAGTTGATATCAATTATGACTTCAATCTACATAAAGGGAAAGGAAAATCGGGTTGCTAATGCCTTAAGTTGTAGATGACATATTGCCTCAATAGTGACAATCCAAACCAACTTTAAAGGCCAAGTGTTGCAAAAATGCAAGGAGGATGAGTACTATGTGCAAGTTAAGAAAGCACTTGTGAGTAATCTGTAAGATGCAAGGTATGAGGGATTTCACTTTAAACTCAATGGATTGCTAAGGTATAAGGGAAGAATGTATGTGCCTAACTCTGAAGAGTTAAGGAATATTGTGTGGAAAGATGTTCATGAAGCACCATACTCTGGACATCTTGGTGTGAAAAAAATGTTGGTTGATGTGAAGCCATTATATTTTTGGAAAGGGATGAAAGGGGATGCTACTAGATTTCTGGTTGGATGCTTAGAATGTCAAAGGGTGAAAGCTGAACATCATCATCTTGTAGGCCTATTATATCCACATGATATTCTAGAAAGTGGCAAGTCATTAGTATGGAATTTGTGCAAGGATTACCTAGGTCAAGAAATAAGCACAATTCCATTCTAGTAGTTGTGGGCAAGCTTACTAAGGTAGCACATTTCATACCTGGGAATCTAACAGGTGGAGCTCATGTCATAGCTCAGAAATTCATTCAAGAGTTTTTTAGATTGCATGAAATTCCTGAGAAGATTATCTCAGAGAGGGATGCACGTGTGACCACAAGGTTTTGGAAAACCTTATTTTCTGCATTTGGGACTCAACTAAATATAATTACTCAAAGAACTACTAATAATGAATTGCATGGATCAGCAATACAAGTGGGAAGATTACTTTCCTTTAGTGGAATTTGCTTATAACAATTCCTATCATTTTGCAATTAAGATGGCTCCTTTCGAGGCATTGTATGGCCAAAAGTTTTGAACCCCTATACGTTGAGATAAACTTGAGGATAGGGTGAGTCTTGGGCTATAGATGTTGGCTAAAATGGAGGAACAAGTTAGAACTATTAAGCAAAGGCTAGTTGAAGCCAATGATAGGTAGAAAAGCTATGCATATGCTAAGCGAGTACCTAGAAATTTTGCAGTGGGTGATAAGGTGTTGTTAAGGGTTAAACCTCATAAGAGTTCCATTAAGTTTGGAAAGTCATCCAAACTAGCTTTGCGCTATCTAGGTCCTTTTGAGGTTCTTGAGGAAGTGAATCTTGTAGCTTACCAAATTGTGTTGCCACCAACTCTTGCCCAGATGCATAACGTCTTTCATGTTTCTTACCTAAAGAAGTATATACTAGGAGATAATCATGTAATTGATTGGAATGCTTTACAGGTTAAAGATCCCAAAGTGGTAACAATCAATCCTATTAAGGTGCTTAGAATGTGTAAGCTTTGCTTACATAATAGAGAGGTTTTGCAGTGCAAAGTCCAATGGGACCAGTATGTAGAAGATTCTGCCACTTGGGAAGACTATGCTGAAATAGAGAAAAAGTTTCCACATCTTACATTCTTTTGAAAGTGCTTGAAAAATAATGTTTTTTTGCTTTGTTTAATTTATGTTTGCTACGTAAAATCATCAAGGGCGATGATTCACAAGGGGGGAGTATGTTACACCCCATTGTGTGTTTACCTATTTACTATTACTATGATAGGGTGAATTAATGCATATGTGAATGTATTTGGAATTATGATTGGAAAAATACATATTGTTACACTTTGTTTATCTGAATCATTGGAAAATTATGAATGAATGTTTATTTCATTTGATGTTATATAATGAAATAGATATCTGGAATGAATGGTTATTGAATTTGATATTCTAACTATGAAATGTATGATGTAAATTCTTGTTTTGATGAATGACTGACTACTATGAAAATGTGTTAAGTTGGACAAAAATTCATAGTCAATCCACCAAAAGCGAGGGGAAGTATCACTCAAGAGAAGAACTTGGTTGGGTAACCTGTAATGAAACCTAACTAAGCTTACACACACTCACTTATAGAATGATTTGGTCAAGTCATAGCTTGGGGAATTGGTAAGTCATCCTTTAGTATGTTGTGTCTTGCACTAGGAAGGATTATGATTTATGTTAAGAGCATTCTTGGTTTGTGTTAAGTGCTTGGTGCATGTGAGCTCTTCTTTGTATTGCTATAATCGATCGATGAGATATATATACATAAAATGTATGTATGTATACATGTGTATGTCGACGATAACCCATACATGTGAGATAATACGTACATAAGAATATGTAGGTAGATGTACCTACGCACGCTCATGGACGGATTGCTCATGGGCATAAGAAATGTATGTATATATGTATATATACATCACATGTATACATAACTATCGATAAGATAACAATTGTATATGTGATTGATTATATAATCAAATATATATATGAGATATATGCATATATACATATATATTCACATGTCGATATATGTGTATGTGTTGATAGATAGGGATGTCCATACAAGTATGTTGATATATGTATATGTATATGTATGTATACATGAATATAGATATTTATATACATGTACGATATTGTATATGAAATATTAACTTGATCTCATTCTTTCGAATAACAAATGGATTATTTAGACAAACTTACTTGTCAAAGACCATTGCGGGGTAATGGTATGGTAGAATTAGTAGTACCACCACCCTACACACACCCCTTTGGACTTCCACAGGACAACAGGTTAATTCTAGTGGTTGATTGATTGTTCACCGCCATACCGTAGTGTCACTGTTTACCCCTTGCGGGGCCGCGATTTACTTTAGTTGTTAACATGTTCTCACCGCCACCCCGCACTATTCATATTTGGTTGTCGTGGTATTGTAGTAAGCATTTGTACATTGACCTATATGTCCTGCCATCCTACGCATACCTCTGTTGACTATTGCGGTAGTGCGGTATTGGATTTTATTATGAATGTAGTATTTTAGATATCATTTTATTGAAAATATTGAACAATTTTCTAATTTGGCAGTCTCTCAGTTTTAGTTTTCAGTGTCAAACAAACCTAAGAGATCATTTCTTTGTTTGTAATGAGGAGGCTTAGTTCACCTAATGTTAAGATATCTATATGTATTATTAAATCACATATGTTCATTATATGTTTGCATCTAGAAAATATATAGGACATACAAAAAATTATATTCTAACTACACAAAATTAATTTCAAAATTTCAACCAAAGTAAGAAAACTAAGAAGAATGATTGAACTTAACTTTAAATGCACTTCAAATCAACAATGAACATCTCAGGTTTTGTATACAGAATAATGATGATTACATTCAGAAATGTAATAGTAAAAAAATGGTGAATAAGCATACCTATACTTAGATCTTTATTACATTCAATAATAAATTACACCATACATATAACTAAATTTTAGGTGAGAAGCTAACCTCTTAAGGTGACAAAACATCATCATAATCATCTACATTGCTAGCAAGATCTGAATCTTGATCACTCTTGTATACATCTGCTTAATTTTCTTCCTCATCCTCATCTGTGACATGCAATGCATTCTCTCTCCCATTCTCTTCATTTGTAATCAAAATGTCTTCTTCAAACACTCCATCATCGACTTCATCCACTTCTTCGAATGTTTCTTGTAAATTAACATGCTGCTCATCAAGCATTATATCAACAACTTCCATGAATTTTCATTTTGAACGAGACTCTATTTGAATGGAATACAACCATCCTAGGATTCTTACATCATCAATTAGAAATGATTGGTTAATTTGAAGAGGGGAAACATACGGCTCATCTGTCTCCGATAAAAATTTCCTTGTATTTGTGCGTACAAATCCATACTCATCAAAATTATACTGTAGATGGTCGGATCCACTTACATTTTAATAATATAGGACTATTTTCACCATAGTCCACTAGAATAATTTCTTGGATGAATCCAACATAAAATTTATTCTCAGTTTCATGAAGAAATTCAGCACTAACACAATCACAATTTGTCCTTCCTTTGTCTTTTTCTTCCACTCTTAAATGACTACCATAGGCCCACATTCCACTAAAATGCGTAGCCCATAAATGCAAAGATTGTGAAAGCTCACTTTCCTCCGTTGTTATATCTTGATCTTCTTCTTTTGCATCATTGATTGCATTAGCAATCCATTCTTCAAATTTTGGAAAAGAATCACCTCCAATCAAATTAGCATGACGTCTACACTTTTGAGGTAAATGTTGCATCTGAGCTTGATTGTCTTCTTCATATTTTCTACATAGAATATTAACGTACAAATAGTAAGATTAATAATATAAATGTGTCAATTCAATTGAGTAAATAAATTATTGTGTAATTATTTTTTACCTACGCCACTTATTGAATGAAGATGTGTTTTGAAGAATATATGCATGTATCACACTTCTTTCTTGATGTGATAGCTTGAAGCAACATCCATGACCTTCTAATACTTCACCTGCAACTATCTCTTCTTCATCATCATCCCATACACACTGATTGACATTTTTTAAATCCTTCATATATTATGTGAAAAATCCCATGGCCTCTTGCATTGAATATCCCTCAGACGTGTTGCCTTCTGGTTTTGCCTAGTACGAACAATTTTTTTCAAAACCTTCATATATTGTTCTATAGGATACATCCACCTTGTTCTTATCGGGCCACAATGCTTTAGTTCATATTGGATATGTATCAAAAGATGCATAGAAATGTTAAAGATTGTTGGTGTAAATTCCCGTTCTAATAGACAAAGGACTTCAACAATCTCCTCCCTCAAACTATCAAAGTTCGAAGGATCAAATACATGTAAACTCATTCTCTTTAATATTAGGCCCAACCTTATAACTGCCAATCTTGGCCCCTTTTCCAAACTTAATATATTTACCACAATAGGTAAAATATTCTCCATTATGACATGATAGTCATGGGTCTTGAGGCTCTTAATGTTAGTTTGGCTTCTAATACTACTACTTACTTATCGAGTAGGAAAGTGAGTTTGAGACATCAACTATAAGAATTGTGCACGGTATTCCTTTGTCCAGACATAAGGAGCACTAGGTTTTCTATATTTTTCATCATCATATTTTTCAACCCAAAGATTTCGACGAATCTTTAGTTGTCGAAAGTCTTTACATGATGAAATAGTATCAAAAGCACCAAAAAGAGTTTCTTTAATAACATAGGCTATATTCTTTTCAGTATGCATAAAGTCAATAGTGTGCCTAATGGCTATATCCTTAAAGTATGGCAAGTTATAGAATATGCACAACCTTTTTACACCGCTTTCATTACATGGATCATATCTACTACTAGAAATCCCATCATTTTCAATAAATGACATTCTTTTTTGTCCATTCTCAATAATGTAATCACCTATTATTAGCAATGGTGCTTCACGATTCTCTTCTTGACCATTGAACCATGTTTTTTGTTGATGATATGAATGATCCATTTTAAGGTAAGCATGATGTCCACAATAAATACACTTATGCAAAATTATTGAGTGCCTTCACAAAATCCTTCAAGTTGCAAGCAAGACATCCATGGTATCCATGAACATTGAGACTAGATAATGTGCCATATGCAGGAAGATCATGAATTGTAAACAATAAGGAAGATCTTAAAGTGAATTTGATTGAATGACCATCCCTTAAAGATTGAATTGCTTCAATTCCTTTCCACAATTCTATTAGTTCATCATATAATGGCTATAGATAAGCATCAATTATATCTGAAGTCACACTTTTCTTTACTGGTATAATCAATGATAACATTAAGACTTATGGTTTAGTTGCTAACCATGGAGGCAAGTTATAATTTATTAAAAACACTAGTCAAGTTGACCATTTAGTACTTTGATTTGAGAATGGGTGCACCCCATTTAGAGCCAAACCCAACCTTATATTACGAGGACCTTGAGAAAAATTAGTCCATCTGTTATCAAATTCCATCCAACATCTTAGAATCAGGGACATTTCATTGTTTTCCATCAGTGCTCTTATTTTGGGCATGTCATTGCATATGTTCAACAATGTTTCTGCACCTATACATTCAGAGTAATCATGGGATTATCGGAAAGTGGCGAAGAACCTTTATAGGAACCACAATTGATTTCAACCCTTGTTTATACCTCGCTTCATGAAATTTTGGATATTCACTCTCACTTGCAAGATTCTTGCAAAATAATACACAACCATTCGCACATGTAAGGATATTTTCATACCCTAAGCCTAGCTTAGTGATTTCCTTTCTACATTGACTTCATTTTGTTGGCAATGTGGATTCAAGTGGTAACAACAAACTCAATAATGCCAATAACTGATCTACACTCTCATTTGTCCAACCAAACACCACTTGCAAGTTAAGAATTTGAAGGATTGTTGTCAAATGACTTAACTTGCAATTAGCATACATAGGCTTTAAAGCATCCTCCATCAACTTGTACCAATCATTGTTTAGACCCTCACTCAACATTCTATCAACCTCAAAACCTTCGTCTAACATTGATGGCTCTTCATTTATGTTTGGTGCCACCTCATCTATGTTTTTTGCCTCTTCATCTCTCACACTCTTCCATTCTATCATATCTTCATAATAATTCACCTTCCAAGGGCTTATACCACTATGCCCATATCTTATCATGTGTCGATAAATCAAACTTCTTTTTTTTCACCTTTCCACCATTAAGACAATCATTACATGGACATGGATATTTTTCCATGTCCCTCTCATCGGCTATTCTCTCATCAAATGCATGGTATTGATTTGTAGTCAACCTTCAACGTTGATCCATCTGTAATGTTCTACACATAGCAATACAAAATTGTAGACTAAGAGACAAACACTATTTTTTTAATTGAAAGGAATTTCCATAGCAATATAGTTATAGAGAGAAAATAAAATAGAGAGTTTGACTAATGAATTGTAAAAAATAGATTTTTGTAGTTTATATTCAAATTGTTGATTACATTGCATTGAACATGTTTCAAACTCAAAGCATTACTTCACATTGCATAACTAATAACAAGATGTTGATAGATGACAAAATGTAAAAACCTATAGAATAAGAGACAAAAACTATTTTTTTTAATTGAAAGGCATTTCCATAGCAATAGAGTTATAAAGAGAAAATAAAATAGAGATTTTAACTAATGAATTGTAAAATATAGATTTTTGTAGTTTATATTCAAATTGTCAATTACATTGCATTACACATCTTTCAAACTCAAAGCATTACTTCATATTGCATAACCAATAACTAGATGTTGGTAAATGACAAAAAAACAATTGCAATATAGTTTTTACAAAGTCAACCTAAGTAGTTATGCAATTACTTCACATTGCATTAATAATAACTAGGAGCAGCATCCAATTGCATTTTCTTGTCATGGCATTCCATGAGACCACATTTCTTTGAGGCATTTTTTCAAAAAGTTCATTTCCTTGTCTATGCTACCATATTTTTCATACATGTCTACCAAAGCATTTTAACAAACAGTTCACCGTCTTATTGCTATGGCTAAAAGCCTAAAACAAGTGCTTTCGAACAAGCTATGGATGCTTGGAAAAATCTATCAATCATTCGTCATGGCATTCCATCACCATGAGACCACATTTCTTTGAGGCATTTTTTCCAAATTTCATTGCCTTCTCTATGCTACCACATTTTTCATACATGTCTACCAAAGCATTTTATCAAACAGTTCATTGCCTTGCTACTATGGCTAAAAGCCTAAAACAGGTGATTTCAAAAAATCTATAGATGCTTGGAAAAAATCTATCAAAGCATAATAGTAAGCAACAAGCAATGGTCTCATGGTTGTTTTTTGGTGCAAAAATTAGTGTGATTTTATTTGCATTTTTTCGCAGGTTTTAAACACATTTTTTTGGAAATTTTCTTTACATTTGAAATGGAAAGGAGAATTTTTATGGTCAATTTTGTGCACTTTTTAATTGTAGGATTCTCATAGTTGTGAAAAAGGTAGTGTTCATGAAGGAATGGAAAAGATGCGTAGAGACTTTGAATTATACTTGTACTGTGCAATGACATTGAATCATTTAGCAAACCATTTTTTCTTCACAAGGCAACATTTTCTTGTGGAACAGTTGACTGAGATAGCTCTTGTTTCAATTGACCACCCTCTCATGAAATATCATTCATATTATAATCTTAAATTATCATCATAGTAAAAGTTTATTATGACATAACTAGCCACTACTACATGGCATCAGTCAAGGAAAGCTAGACGCCACATGATTTTGTGGACAGGTTCAATTGAAGCTAGGAGATCTTAAGAGTTCTCTCTCAAATTTTGAAAAGGTTCTAGAGATCCACCCTAAGAAATGTGAGAGCTTAAGAGCTATAGGCCATATATATAGCACCAGCCAAGGGAAATTAGAGAGCTTTAAATTTTACAAGAAGGAAGTTATAGATCCACTTGATCCCATGCATTTATCAAGATGGGTAAGTTATTAATATCGTTAGACCCCAGTGCAACCTTAGATTCTCTTAAGACACCAAAGTCTCTTCTGAAGAAGAACAGAGAAGAAGTACCCATTCAATTGTTAAACAACATTGGGGTTCTTCATTTTGAGCGTAATGAACTAGAGTTGGCTCAACAAATTTTTATGGAGGCATTAGGAAATGATGTTTTTCCTCTACATAAAATCTCTATAGCCGGTTGTGCAGTTTTACTTGTAGGATTCTCTGTAGTTGATTAGTGAAAGGTGAGTGTTCATAGGAAGGAGATAGAAGAAATATGTGGAAACCTTTGAATTTATACGTACTATACAATGGCATTGAATCATTTAGAAAACCATTTTTTCTTCACTATAGGGAAGCATTTTCTTGTGGAACAGTTGACTGAGATAACTCTTGTTTCAACTGACCACCCTCTCATGAAATCTCATTCATATTATAATCTTACACGATCTTATCATAGTAAAGGTGATTATGAGACCACAGCCGATCTCTACTACATGACATGTCCAGTCAAAGAGCCGGGGAAGACCCCGCGGATTTTAGGATAGGTTCAATTGGGGAGACAAGAGTTCTCTCTCAAACTTTGAAAAGGTTTTGGAGGTCCACCCTAAGAACTATGAGAGCTTAAAAGTTGTAGGCCATATATATGCTCATCAAGGGTAGGTAGAGAAGGCTTTGGAAATTAAGAAAGGGAACTCGCATAGATCCACATGATGCCCATGCATTTATCAAGATGGGGAGTTATTAATATCGTTAGACCCTAGTGCAACCTTAGATTCTCTTAAGACAAAAAAATTCTTCTGAAGAAGAGCAGAGATGAAGTACCTATTCAATTGTTAAAAAAAAATTGGGTTCTTCATTTTGAGCATGATGAACTAGATTTGGCTCAACAAACTTTTATGGAGGCATTAGGAAATAACATTTGGGTTGAATTCATAAATAAAATCCCAAGTGCCAATTCTGTAGTTTTTCCTGTGCTCTTTAAGGATATTAAATTAATTGACTAGAAGAGATTGGTGTTTCCTTGGTTATGGAATAAAAGTCACAATAGTATTTAATCCTTGCTAAGTTGTTGAACAACTTCCTTGATACTACTAAAAAGCAAGCCTTTTATCACAGGATATTGTTCAAGTTTCTTAGTTGTAATGGATGCATATCTATGTCTTGTAGCCATGGCTCAGGCTTGATGAGATCCAAATAAGTGTAGAATTGATTGGGGATGGACTTAAGGTGGATGAAAACTCATCAAATTCTTTATCTATGATTGGAAAAATGGAACTGAAAACATATGGCTAGCTTAAATAAAAAGAAACAATTAAAGCTGCACAAAGTGAATCAGATGTAAATAATTCTTATGTTGAAATTTCACCATTTGGGAATTATTTTTTGTGGCTTTTCAGATAGAGAGGGAGGGATCAAGGTGGAGGCAGAACATCTTGAGAAGGCTAGAAAACTGTATTATAAAGTGTTGGCACATAAACTAGGAAATGTTTATGTTGCAAATGGGGTAGCCATTGTGCTAGTTGAAAGGGGTCAATTTGATATTGCAAAGGAAATTTTTACACAGGTACAAGAAGTTGTAGCAGGAAACATCTTTGTTCAGATGCTTGATGTATGGGTAAATCTATCACATGTTTACTTTGCACAAGGAAAGTTCGCACATGCAGTGAAAATGTATCAAAATTGTTTGAGGAAATTCTATTTTGGCACTAACACCCAAATTTTATTATATTTAGCTTGAACACATTATGAAGCAAAACAATGGAAATATTATAAAAGAACATTATTAAGAGCATTAGATTGTAGCTACTGTAAGTTTCCAATCAGAAAGCTATAGATTTTGTGTTTAATTTAATGAGGGTTTCAAATTACCTCTGAATTCACTGCAAAGGGCGTCCCCAAATTTGATTTTGCTGCAAAGGGCCTTGCTGACTTCAAAATTGTTGCAAAAAACTCTGAATTCCTTGCCCTTTCCTGCCTTTTCAAAGTCTTCAAGTCCTCTCCGAATCTTTATCGCCCATGCAAGTAGCTACTATAACTAATCAAAATGCCTCAATGCCAGGCTAACCTACAACTAATGAATAAAGCGAGGAATATTTCTGCAATGAACACGAATAAATGTGAATAAGCACCAATACATCGACGCGCACAATACATCGTGCCAATAATTGGTTGAAATGTGTTTTTAAAATTTTGTCTAATTTGTATTTGACCTAACTAACTATTTAGTCATTTTTATTTCTGTGACTAAATACTTTTTTAGTCAACGACCAAATCAGTCATTTATTTACTCATTTATAGCTGAGTTGCAAAAAATTAGTAGAATTTAGTCATTTTTAGTTGTTGTGACTAAAAGTTTTAGTCACCTAGTCATTTATATTCCAAATTCTATTAATGTATGCAGATCTCTATTTATACATATGGTTGATCAAAATTCTCATCTAGACGATCAAACTTCTCATCACTTTACTTAGTCTGATGAGCATGCTTAGTCTAGGTCTATTTTTTATGATGATACCATTAGGAGACTAGATAATGCTTTGAGATGTTTAGAACAAACTATACATAACCCCCAAAATATGTCCAATAGAGACAAATTAGTTACTATTAGAGGGGGGATTACACGTATGATTGATGTGATTTGATCATACAGTCCATATGATGACATAAGCACTAAGCAGTTTTATATGTCCCTTACCATGAGTGTTACTGGCACTGAGAAATTTACATCTATTTATAGGAGAGTTTCATTAGATAATGTGCATATCATGCTGCCTTTTTTTATCAAGGATGAGATAGAGTTAGAATTTATATAATCAGTAGGTGTACATATGAGCTTGTTGCTCCTTTTATATATCCTAGATGGTTGGTAATCCATCATAGATGGCCTCATAATGATGAGTTGCCACTTTATTTTTGTAAATAATTATATGCCAAGTTTCATTTACACTTGGATGTGGATTACACATCTTTTCCTTAGCATGTTGAAGAAGGCAGAGGGAGGTTTGTTGACAAATCTAAATATATAGACGTGTGAATTTTCCACCTTTTGTCAACAAAAGGGCATTAGTTGGTCCAAACCTTTTGGTTCTTCCACAACATTTGGAACTAGCAACAGTAGCAGATTTACTAACAATCCCTACTAGATGCAATTTTTTTGATAGTATTGTCACCATTACTACTCAAATCGATTAGATGTCATCTGATCATGTTGGTAGATACTTGTTACACCTATGTATTAGCCTTCCTCCCACTGAGGCTACATCCAACAGTTATGATCCATATATTCATGCCAATCTACCATCATCATCAGATGTGGCACAAATGAGTGACATAACTATGCATAATGTGGGTGCAGTCTCCATCACCGATTTACTAGCAACATACCAATTTATTAGTGAGGAGCATGGGATCCCTTTGGATGTTGTATCAAAACATATTAAATGACATTCTACTAGACAAACGAGCTAGGGTGTGACAATTTCATAGGGTATAGGGGGTATCAAGATATTTTAGACCATCCTACAACCCCACACAACATGTTCGGATTGATCTTGTAGTTTTCCCCTCTTGGCATGTTCCAGATCAAGTTGAGGTTATTACAATTGATATTGTTCCTAGAACATATAGGACACTTCTTTTTGGCACTCATATTGTACCATGTACAAGTGTCCCTATGATACATCCATACATTCTTCTGAGATCAGTGGGATTGGTAGAGCCATTGAGACTACAGTGTAGGTACTTGAATAATTTATATATTTTTTGTTCAAAAAATTCACATATATATTAAATAAATGATTTTAAAGTAGTTCTAACTCTTGATTGAAATTGTGTATTTGGAAATTTCTAGCAGTATGGTGATTTTCTAGCCTTTGGAGATTTGGAGCATGCTAGCGATCCTATGCATTATACATTTGAGGTACATTTATAATATTTAAATTACTTGATAAATTCACACATTAAAAGTACCCAAGTTTTAGATAAGTTTACATATACCATGTACATTGAATTAAATTATGTATTTTCTTGTGTAGAGCTCGGGACAGGGATCAGGACAAGGATTGAATTCATCTATTTGTAGTCATATTAGACATCCTCCTCTTTGAGTTGTTTTACATGCACTCACATGTGTACACATATGTTATATCTTTAGACATGAATGTTCATATTGTGATTTGTCACATTATATATATTTTACATTATGGTTCTTATTATGATTTGTCACATTATATAAATTTTACATTATGGTTTGTCACATTATATACACTTATATATACATTTATTATTATGGTTTGTCACATTATATACACTTATATATACATTTTATATTGTGATTAACACAACACGTGTCAGAGTCACAACTAAAACTCTTCCTCATTGCATATGATCTTCTAATACAGGCACACACATTGAATTTTAACTCTTCCTTTTATCTTCACCACCTTCTCTTCAATTTGCACCAACAACCAACTCTTCTTCACATAGGTGTAATTCTAATTCATGCAAACACACACACACACACTTACACAATGCATTTGAACATTTGAAATATATACATGACATTACATTAACACTCTTCTATGTTGGCCATGAATCCACAAATAGCTAGGACAACATAAGGTGGAGCTAAATTTAAATTACATGAAACATGTAATTAGGTCGGTCCAAAAATAAATTTTGTTGCCACCAAAAGAACATGATACTGTGTGATACCACGTGAACCTTAAGTAGGTCCTATCTTAACACTACACACAAGATTTGAATTCCACACACTACTAGCCATTACCACACATGCCTTGAACGCCAACTGGTTGACATACAAATACATAGAGCAGCCTTTTGTCATTACAATATTTTTGCATGTTGAACATATCCTTCGAAAAATATGGAATATGATAGAACTAGTGTAGGAATAATATCCTCCAAAACTATAGAGAAAAAATGCATGTCTAAAAGAAATACAAACCATAATTGTATTGCTAGATGAATCTCTCTGCCCTAAGAACTGAACTGTTCAACATTCTGGTACAAACTTCCAGACCACCACTTTCATAGTGAATAGATGCAAGCATAATATTGCAAGAATACACAAATCATGCAATACTCCTACTAATATGCATTTCTTGATTTTGCATCCCGACAATAAAATTACTAACACTGATCAAACTGAACTTCTGATATACAACATGCATCAACAAATCTTCTGCAACTCAAAATGTTAAGTTGAGGGGAATTCAATGATAATACAAGTACCATTATCAACTTAGCCTTACAAAAAAAGCTCCTTTGACACCAAAATTCTTACTACGTCAATGAAAACCTCTGACATCAATGGCAACCTATGTTCAAACATGTCACTCTTGTAATTTTGAAGTTATATATTTTAAGAAGTCACATTTTCTTCTCTTCATTATTTTGATCTTTTGGCAAGAGATTTCCCTCAAATTTTTTCAACCTTGGAGAAATTTATTTTTATACTCTAAGGCATTTATTTACAACTATAACTCTAGTTTAGACTAAATTCTAGTCTATGGTGTCCATCAATTAGTAGGCATAAGATCTAGCACAAATATTTTTCATTTATGCAAATTATATAGTCTTATAAAGTATGTCATAAGAAATAGTAATAAGCCTTTAAATTCTTAGGAACTTAATGTTCCTCATGTTTTAGTTCAGATAGACCCAATATTATATAAGAGAAGGAAAAATCAAGAGAAAATCATTGCTAGTAGTGCATAATTAAATGTATGAAGTAGGTTAATAATGTATGCTTAAGTGAAAAAATTATATTTAAAATTATTAATATGTATGATCAAAATTATTGATAAGAGTAAAAGAGTTCATTATTAATAAGAATAAAAGAATTATGGTTAAAATGATTAGGTCAATAGATTAGAATGTATTGTTGTTGGTAAAGAAATTGTCTCTTACTTAATATGATGTATATGTGCTCTCTTAGATAGTAATGGGTACAAGGGATAGATATGTATCTTTCATACTATGAATCTCATCAATAGATGTGTGAGTTAAGTAGGTGGTGTATTCATTGTATTTTCTTATCTATATTGGAATAAATGGGATTACAAGTGTCCACAAGGGGTTAATATTGATTTCTACATGGTTGGGTATAATTTTGAGTTTTTATATTGAACCTTCTATTGTCCTCCTATGTGTATAAAAAGAATGAAAGGGATATGACTAGTTGGATTTCCTTGCTCAAAATTTGTTAGGTCAAAAATTTGTCTTCCCCATACATAGTAAGAATGTATATTAATTTGGTATGTTAATTTGAAAGGTCATGTAAATATACAATGCTTATGATACATGATTATTTTTTTATGAAATTGAAAGCTAGTGAATGAAATAAATGATCTTTGAGAATACTTTAAAAGTTCATATTAGTTTATGTATATGTGTTTGATGGAAAGCTAGTGCAAGAGGTATTAATGCATTAATTTCTTGTAAGACAAAATCCTAAAACCTATGAGACCATGGGCATAAGTTGGTGAATCACTCTAGGTGGTATTATAATACAATCAACCAATTTATGATTTGTGAAACCTTAGGGTAATGTGTGTTAATATGTTGTCATGTATCTTCTAAATACCAAAAATGTAGAACTAAGATAGATACAAGAGTCAACTTCTATGGCATCACAACCAAGATTAAGAAAGGGGCACAATAAAGACATAAGTAGACAATAAACATTCTTTTAAAGGATAACTCGTATTTTATATCCAAACCATAAAACCTATGACTCACTCTCATATAAACTCATTGTTTCTCTAACATGACAAAAGTCAAGGAGTTTGCTTTACCAACAAAATTAATTGGTTATATCATAGGGTTGGTCAACTTTAATCAGTAGCATGCAAGTGACAAATGCCAAAAGCTACCCACTTTTATAGAGTTCTAACAAACTCTCTCTAATAGCATGCAAAAATGGATGTCATGATCTACCTATCTTAGGAGTTCAATATAGGCATTGGTGTATTATAAAGAATGTGAAGTGTTAATGTTATGTCTTTCTTGATGTATGATTCTTAGTGTCCTAGTTGTTAAACCTATCTAGGTATTGACTGCACAACCACTAATCCTAGGTGAAATAAAACCATAAGAGAACCTAATTATGTGTATCTAGCTATAATATGCCTCCGTGTCAAAATTGGGCCTAATAATGTCACATTCGAGTATAATGCAAGTTTGGTTGTGAGACCCCACCCTCCGGGTTCTTGTTGTGTCTATAAATGTTGATGATCTGTGTTCAATATTCCATGTGCCTTCAAATTGGGGTGTTATACTTGAGTCAAGAGAGATGGTAGTTGGTTCACTATGAATGATATGTTTTTTAGTTCATGAGTTAACTTCTGGTGTGATCTTTTGGCGGGTCTGGATATATTTTGATGATTACGAGATTTAGCATTTTGTCAATGCATATTCATTCACTAAGGATGGTACTTGACATTATGTTAGAATTTACAATTGATGAGTTGACTGATGCATATTTTGGAAAGTATTGATATAATTGTGGTAATTTTGTTTATATTGTTCTTGTGATAATTCCTATCATGATCATTATATTCGGTGCAATTGAAAAATGATGTATTGTATATGTTATCTTACAATTGGTCAGTTTATTTATGATTTTATGTGCTTATGATGATGATGATGCACCTTATATTCTATAAGCAATATTGATGGATGTTATGCTTTATAGTGTGTATGTAATAATCTTGATATGGTTATTTAATTAATGCATTTTAAAATGAAGAATCATATGACATTTCATGTTTAATTGGTTGATTTGCATTGTGATGCTAGTGTTTTTATCCTAATCTAAGTGTGCAAACTAACTAAACTAGAATGCAAAAATAAAAACACAAGATCACCTCAAATGATTAGCCTAAGGAAGAAAACACAAAAGAAGGATAAAAAAAAGACAATGATTATACCTTTTGTGCTAACTCCTTGGTTGGCCCTTGATGTTGTTGAAGATATGTGCTCCTTGATGGTTGTGTAATGAAGATGAGTGCAAGATGAACAATGCAATGGATGATAATATGAGCTAATACAAGTGCTACAATGCAAGAGGATGGCTTGGAGATGGCTTACAAATTCGAGAGCATAAGGGTGCAAAATGACTAAGTTATTGCAAATGCATTAGAAGAGGGGGTATTTATAGAAGAATTTGAATTCTCTAGAGAATTCAATAGTCAAGATTGTGCCACCATGGCTAAGATGAAAGGTTGTGGTGAGTTGAGGACTCATAAGCCCTCACATCTTGACATGTGGATGGTGAAGTGGCCAAGGATGTGATGAGGTGTAAGTGAGGTAGAATAAGACAAATGATGGGAAGGTACTTGTAAGTACCTTAGAATAAGGGTGATGTGACCTCTCAATGATCACATAGGGAAGAGGAGAATCTTGAATGAATAAAAAATGAATTTAAAATTCACATGCATGGGGAATCTTGTGGATAAGACAAGGTTCCAAAAAGAGAGGTGGGAAGTACCTTGGATAAAACAAGGTGCTTAAAAAGGTAAGTACTTACCCACATGTGACTTGATGTGACAAGTTAAAGATTCTAGAAGACTTTGGCACATGTGATGTGACAAGTCAAAGGTTCTAAAACTTGCATGGGAAAGAGAAGATTCCTTGGAGGAATAAAAGTGAATTAAAAATTCACATGGAGAAGAGAGGAGTCTTGGATGAATAAAAAGGAATTAAAAATTCCTTGGAGGATGGGGAGAGTTGACCAATATGCTAATTAGGCTTAACTAATCAGCGATTAGAAGATAATTAGTGGTTAAGGAAGATTAGAGGCTAACTTGCAAAATTTGGAGGATGTGACACATCCTAATCAAGGATTAGGCACGTGCACATTCCTAATGATGAGATTAGGAGGTTGATTAAGATTAAGAAAATGATGTGACATGTGAGGAATTAAATAAATGTCATATTTATTTAATTCATTTGATGAAAGAGGATTAAAGAGTAAGGTATTTATTTATTTAACTAGATACCTTAGGGATTTGGCAGAATTAAGGGTATTAATTAGATAATAGTGATATTACCTAATTAACGCAATCAAGAGGATGTTTAGACAAAAAGGGATAAATTTGGACCAATGTAAGTGTCCAAATTTAGGTGTCTACATGTATTGATATGCAAAATGATGTATTTTATTGGGTTTATATGAATATGTGAGTATTTCTATCATACTGACACATCTTGTTGAGTGAACATGGATTTCTAATACCGATGGAATTGAGGGGACTCACTTAGCCACTATGTGTGTTGTGCTTGGGATCCTATGGGTTATTGATTTATATGTTGGGTTGTGTGATTTCCTTATATGGTATGCATCGTGTAATTATGTGATTATATTTTGTAGTGAATTTTGAATTTTAAATTTTGGGGAAGTTCATTTTTAAGTGTGTTTAGGGGGTTCTAGGGTGTGTTTTATGTGCTAAAAGTAAGCCTAGGACCTAAAGGAATGCGTGGTGGGGTTATTTTTGTTGTGTGTAATCTTTTAAAAAGTGTTTTAACCCATATTTTGTCCCCACTCATAAGAGTGACGAAAATGGGTGGTTGGTTAAGTGGTTGAGCAGGTTATGTGAGGGAGTTATTTCTCCCTTACCTTTAAAACCTCTTCCTCATGGAGAGGAGGGGGTTACCATGCTTATTTTTCTCTTTGCTCTTTTGGGATCTTGAATTTTTTTCTTTGGGAAATCCTGGGAGAGAGAAGGAAGAGATTTTTGGGAGAGAATCCATTAGTGTCTACCATTAGTGGGATCATAGCATTAGAGGTAATTCATCTTCCTTGATATTTCATGGTATTATGTTGTGCATTGTTAAAAAGTGGATTTGATTGGAGGGTTTCATTTTGGGGTTTCTTTTGTTGTGATAGGTTGTGTTGTATTTTATGATGTCTTTTGTTGTGTTGTTTATTTGTGTTTTCCTTTTAGGGGATTTGACCCCCTCTTGTATAGAGGAGCTTTTGGTCCTCCACATGCAGGGGTCATGAGTGGATGCGGCTTCCACACTTAGGGGCTTCTCATGTTCGAGATAAGAGTATCCCCTCTTTGAGTAATGGCCATTACCGAGGGTATGAGTACCCTTGTATCTATGGGATATGAGTATCCCATTTTATATTTTCAACTATATGCATTGGGAGGAATAAGGGGTGTTGAGTTGTGGAGGTATTGGTATGGAGATTTTGTGAGAACTATTATAGAGATGTGATATATTTGTTTCACCCATGTCTGGATGAGCCCCCACTCTCCCTAAGTGGTTTACCCTTGGGATAAACCAATGTTATAGCTTTCCTATTTGTGATTTTGGTTTGATAATGTGAGAGATGTTGTATATGTGTGAGTAAAGTGGTTTAAATCAAATGTGTTTTTTTGTGTTGAGTATTTTTGGTGGCTAAGTGATAACCCTATGCTCGAGGGTGGGTCGTTTAATGGCCCTATGGTTGGGTGGAGAGCCCGTCAGTATAATGTGGTTTTTCCATACACATTTCTTTTTTTAGGTTTCTTGGAGGGTGTTTTTGAAGATGATGTGAAAGTTGTGCACGTCTGTGGAAAGAAAGGAAACATTGTACTTGAAAATAAAATGTTCTTATGTGGCATTGTAATGTGCACTTCACGATTCTATGAATCCTTGCAAGAGTTGTGATTCATTTATTTAAGAAAAAAGATGGTTGGCTATTTGATGTTTCAAAATTGATTTATTTAGGTTGTATTTTCATATATGAAAAGTTTTTTTTTTATGAGTGAAGAAATATGGCATTGTACTCTATTGTGTAAATCTACTTACATGTTCTTGCATTTAGATGGAAAAGAACTATTAATTAAGATATTAATAGAAAGACAATTATTTCCTTATACCCATTACATAGCATGGAAAGGAACTCACATAGCATTTAAATTCCTAAGGTTTGAACAGTTATAGTAAACATATTTGAAAATAAAGATAAGTATATACATTGTTTATATCTTGATATGTAAGAAAGGATATGCAATTAATACTGTATGACTTGCTTGTATTCTAATCTAAAAAGCTCAATAGATTTGCAAATGTTTCCTTTTATAAAGAAAAAAAACCATAGTATGGGGGAGAGGGGCCCATAGTGGAGTGGGGTTCAATAGTGGGGATAGAAGTAGGCCTTAGTAGGCCCCATAGTGGAACATCTTAATATCCAATTGCAAAACAATTTTTATCCATAAAGTACACAAACTGACAAATCATGTGATGTCACATCAGCGCACCAATAAAACATGACTTAGTGCACCACAATCGGTCTCACTTTTTTTTTGGGCCTTTTTGGATACCTCAACAAAAAGCATGTTGATGTGGCATCATATTTGATGATGTGGACCTACAACAAAATATAGAAGCATGTGAGTTGCCAAATAAATGGTTGTACAAAATTGGGAGTGCTTTGAAATTTCCACATAGGATTTTGAGAAATGTGAAGTTAGGGTGATCCACTATGGGCCCCTCTCCCCTAAATGTGTCATGGTTAAGGAAGGAAATTGATTTGGATTTGAGGGGAATATCGACAAAAAGAAATTATTAGAAATATTGTCCTAGGAGCCGTGATGTTTGGGGCCTATATACCAACATATTTGTTGAAAGACTTATAAAGAGAATAGATGAATGCATGAATCTGCTTAGTATTTATTCATATTTTATTTTATTTTAATTTTTTATGTTTAATTATATTTAGAGAAGTTATTTATTTTATTTATTTAAACAATATTTTTATATAAAAATTGTTTTGTTTATTTAAAATATATATTTTTTATTTTAAAAATTATTTTATTCAAATATAACACATTCTCTATAAACATAAATGTAGATTACTTCAAAGAAACAATCAATTTCATTTTAATGGGCAATTACTTCAAAGAAATAATCAATTCATTTTAATGGTCAAGTTAATTATCACAAATAAAAAAGGAAAATAATGAAGATAGACAATCACAACAAAAATATTGAGATTGATTTGAAAACTTCACAAATAATATTTGGACATGTTTCATTGAGAATGTGTTATATTTATCATTACCCTACAATGAAGGTTTCTTGAAAGTTGGAAGGTCTTATTTCTGATAGATGTCAACAAGAGAAAAATGGACACTAATTTTCATTAAATAAAATGGATCCTAGTCCACAACTACCTAAACATTAAGAATTAACACAAGTTGAAAAAATATTGATAGCATGTTTCAACCCAATATTTTAAGTCATGCATGCAACTAGAGAACAATATAAATATAAATGACATATCATAGTTGCATGATAAGTAAAACAAACAATTAATGTTTTTTCACATCAAATAATTTTTTTTCCTTTTATTATTGTTTGAAAAATATGTTGGTATTGAATAACTTATAATTTCACAATCAATAGAGGGAGAGTATACATAGCATATAAATTTTAAAGTGATCATGAAAATTATTATAGATATATTGAAATTGATGCAAATGTTCTTAATCGACTTACATCTAATCCAAATGATTTTTTTTTTGACTAATTGAACTTTGTCCATGTATGGAGTTTGATTCTGATGCAAATGCATATATATTTGTGTGTCAAAAAATAGAGATGGATTAAGGAAAAAAATTTGACCACATGATATCAACGACCTCCTAACCATTAAATGCCTCAAGAGACATGAAACTAATTCATGCTTGTTTAAACAAACCTAATGTAGATCTACGATCAATAATTGATTAACCAAGGATTGGAACATCTCCAAATAATGATTGTCTCATATGGGTTACTTGATATGGTTTTCCCAACACTATTCTCAAATAGATTATATCATTGGTTAGGACTACCATTGAGGATAGTCCATCTACATGAATCTATGTGGTCCTATCAATTAGAATAGATTCCTTCTACATATTAGGCCAATTGAATGCGATGTAATTAATATGGTCAACATGTATACTAGTATAGAAACCTTTACCAAATCCAAGAGACTAGATATGTATGAAAAATATACATAAAATAAAAGAGAGGATAATTATAAAAATGTCAATGAGAAATGGAGGGAAAGTTCTTCCCCTACATATGTAAATGCTAAGATAACACTTATAGCTCAATCTAAGACAAATAAATTTTGTTGGCATAAAAAAATATATTATGTATTAATATTCTTTGTGAACATATTCCATTTGACCTTAGTTAATGTATTTATCAATTCCATGGGCTATTATCTACAAATGTAATATGGCGATGATTCCTTTAATTGTCTATATTGTAATTATATGACCATGGAATATGTGGTTTTCTTCAAACTCTCAAACTAGTTATGCCATATGTTGCAATAAAATTGACAATGAAATAAGTTGTTAATCTTATGTTCTTAGGGAACATTCAAATTTGGTAATGTTTATTCATGTAGATTAAAAACTTTTCATATCTTTTGTTTCATTTTTTCTTCTCTTCCTTTGTATTTTTCCATTAGTCTTTTGGATTTTCTTTGTAGGTTGGATAGGGTAGGATTATATTTGTTTCTCCCTAAAAGTGAGATTCATAAATGAGTTTAACTAGCTACGCTTGGAATATGACCATTCTCCTTGTTATAACATCTCATTTTCCATGACCATAAAAAATCTCACTTGCCGCTATGTGATTCTTGTAAATGTTGGAATTGACTGATTCAATCCAAAACTCCCATGAAACACCTACAAGTGATTAACCTATCACACTATGAAGAAATAAGCAAGATATTATTGCTCAACAACTCAAATCTGATAAAACATCAAATATGCATTATGTGAAAAATTGTCATGAATATGTTGCCATAGAGAATTGATATAATTACAATGAATCAATCCTTATGAAAAGGATGAAAGGTAACCCTAGATTAGGGTTAGATTAGAACATGATAAGTGTCCTCATAGGAATGAATGAGACATGTTCTAATATTAGAAGCTTTAATCATGCAAAATTCACCTAATTAATTAAAGAAAATAATGAAATAAGGGCACTCCTAAGTTTAGCTTAAGTGTAATTTTTAGCATAAAGTGACCTAATTAATTAACGATTAATTATTTAATTAGGTGATGACTTTATTACTCTAACACCCCCACTTAAGATGAACTAGGGAGAAACTAAACTATGATAAAGAAATACTTGAATGGATGCATGAATGGGTCCCGCCCTAATGACTGATGAGGTACCCATGTACATAAATGAAACTCTCATAACTGGAGAAAGGGAGTAAACCACATGGCAATAAAACTCCCTTCCAAAAGAGAGAAAATAAAGAATGTAATGCACTAATAGAAGAAGGATAGAAGGTGGATTACATGATACCCCCCAAAGACAACTTATATCACATAAGTACATATACAATGGTCTCCATAGGAGAGATAGAAAGAGACTAGAAGGCCCCCCCACAATGAAGAAACTCTTGTCGCAATGGTGGATACCTGATGTAGAATCTAGAAAGAGGTCCTGAAGTAGCAAATAAAATTCCTCTCCTTGGGAAGAAACAGATCCAAAGGACGATGTCCAAGAAACCCTGTGAAGAGTGTGCACTAATATGTCTCAAGATGTGTGCCATGATAGGATGCTAAAGAATCTGTGTGTCTAAACTAAAACAAATGATGCCAAATCGAAACTAATGTGAAGACTCCTGAAATACAACCTATGAATGCACTGATAATGATGGGTGTATAGTGATAATATGACTTTCAAGATAGAGGAGATATATGTCCTCAATATAATCTTCAAGATCTGCAATGTGAGACTCAACAAATAGTGATGTGTCTGCAAGATAAGAATCCCATGATGTAGAAGAAAATGAATGACCAAGATGGTCATGATGTTGAACTGAATCCATAGGGGCCAATGTGGCGATACTGATGTCATCAAGAACAATGAATGATGTATGTGTAATCTCAGTCTAAAGAGTAGGAACTAGGAGATAAGTCTCTGATCGATCGAAATGTGCAAGACCTGCTAGATACTCTAGGTCCTCTAATGTAGCATCATCAATGGGTATACAATTTGTAGTAGCCATGGGTAAGAGACAATTTGAAGCAGGATCCTCTGGGTATGGAGAGAGATTGGAGTCTCCATGGATCTCCCAAAGATGATTCCAAAGTGTGTGGGGACAATCAGTGTCCAATACAACACATAGTGTCAAAATCGACACTAGAACATATAAGTCCTACTAAATGATCTCTAATGATATCCTAAGCTATTTTTCTCCCTGGTGTGTTTGGTTTAGGTATGAGTTCATATAAATGAGGCAAAATATTAAGCCACCTACAATGTGTAAGTATGCCCTTTTCCCATGACTCATAATTATCCTGTTCCAGGATTACAACTAAAGGGTGAACAAAAAAACACATGATTACTCTTCAAATGAAAAAAATCTAAGAAAACTAACTTTACTGCATGAAAATCATATGAAATAGAGCCAAATGACGCAAACAAAGCATTCCCAAGTACCAAAACATCCAAGTAATTAAGCAAATTGTGTAAACATCAAAAGATGAATAAAATTTACTTGGAGAATATTTTTTGGAAAATACATTTGATCACTATGTAGAGCGCTAAACCATCTTTCCAATTCCTATTCATTTTTGAAAAACGAAGATTGTATGCAAAAGATATGCCCCTGAAAGCGCAAAAATGATGATTTGACTTTGACTGGAAAAAAATGCAACATAATAGAAAAACCAGAAAAAAAAACCTACACCACTGGATCGGGCTTGGAACCAGATTTTTGGTGATATTTCATTTTCGAAAATTCGAGTTCGGACGCAAAAGTTATGGCCAAAATACCAAAACTTCTCCAAAAAGGTTTGGAGGAAAACCTGGTAGTTAGACTAGCCACTAGCATTAATCGCTAGCAGTTTATTGACGACAACGCCATTAACATTGTATAGTTTTTTTGATTTTTTTTGTTGGATTGTGTGTCGTACCAAGCCGTATGACCCAAAAATAAAAAAAATTTCCTCCCGGATTCATTGTGTCCGATTTCGATTATTTGATGGTCGATTTTGGGGTTTTTGGGCGCTTTGAATGCGATGGTGAGGTCCGTTTGGGCTCAAAACGCTCCAAAATTGTAGGTACACTTTGGATCTGGAAACCCTCATAAACTTCAAACCCTCACAGATCTGACAAACAGAGGCCTTTTTCGATGAAACGAAAGGAAAACCTGACAGCTCCGACAGCTCTAGATTTAATGGAATGCTCAAAATTTAACCATGTATCACAGATACTAATGCATGAGTTGATTTCTTTGAAAAAAGCAAACAAGGCGGCTACAGATCTGGTGCTCTGATACCATGTTGGAATTGACTGATTCAATCCACAACTCTCGTGAAACACCTGCAAGTGATTAACCTATCACACTATGAAGAAATAAGCAAGATATTATTTCTCAAAAACTTAGATATGATAAAATATCAAATATGCATTATGTGAACAACTGTCATGAATATGCTACCGTAGAGAATTGATATAATTACAATGAATCAATCCTTATGAAAAGGATGAAAGGTAACCATAGATTAGGGTTATATTAGAACATGATAAGTGTCCTCATAAGAATGAATGAGACAACATGTTCTAATATTCGAAGCTTTAATCATGCAAAATGCACCTAATTAATTAAAGCAAATAATGAAATAAAAGCACTCCTAAGTTTAGCTTAAGTGTAATAAAGCATAAAGTGACCTAATTAATTAATGATTAATTAATTAATTAGGTGATGATTTTATTACTCTAACAGTAAAGCCAAGAATTGGTAGCTATAAAACCATGTCATGATTTAAAACGAAAACCCTTTCAAGAGAGGAAGTGACCCTAATTCTTGAATTGTACTACCATATCACTTTGAAATGAAAAAATTGGCACTAAAAGGAGGGAATGCTTAATATTTTTGAGTTTATAAGTACTTAAGTATATAGTTGATTGCATAATTTAACTAGTTAAGCTAGGGGAAACTTCATCTTAATTGAAAATCCCCTTAATTTTCAAGGAGAGTTCCCTAGAATTAATTAAGGTTATATAAAATGGAATCCTACCTCTTAACCTAGAAAAAAATAAGTATAGGAGCATTATGTCCAAAAATAAAAGTGTATACATTTTGTGTAGCCCCAAAATTTTAGAGTTTGAAAATTTTGTTGATCATTTCTTTTAAAAGTTATTCACGTTCACCTCCAAGAAAATTTAATGGATATCCAACATACGAAAGAGTATCTGAGTAAATTTATAACAATCCAACTTGATAATTCATCACTCCCAACAATTAATATGTTAATTTTGGTTCCCATAGGGATGTTGACAATATTTTTGGAAATAATTTGAGAGGGAAAATAATATATCTAAGAAAGTAAGGGTGCACATAAAATAAAAAATAATACAAAGGTAGGTGCATAGTTGAGATATTATGAATTCAATAAGTAATATAGGCACCTAAGTTAGGATAATCACAACAAAAATGAAAGAGAGCGAAAGCCACATGCCATAGGAGACAATGTTAAGACATGGAAATAAAGGAATAGATCATAAAAGTGGAATTTGGTCTCTATCCAATGATGGATTCAACATAGGGTATTGGTTATTGTCAATTATTGTGTAGGAGAAAAATAATTAGCAAGAAGAGGTATATTGGGCATCCATTCTCTCCAATCTTTGTACTTCTTTTGATTTTTTATCATTCTTAGAAGTGTGGTAGGACTTAACTCAAGATGATTACTTGGCAATCATTGATGAAATTCAAGCACACTAAAAATAATAAGGTGTCACAAACATGTTAAACAAGGTATGTGAATGCCAAATATGGTGTGCTAGTGGACTAGTGAACTAATGCAGTATTTAAAGAACTGACTTTTGAATATATTTTTCAAATTAGATTTGTCTTTTGTGATTGATTGGATAATAGATAGATTCAAATGTTATAGGACATTTCTATAAATACATGTCCATGGTCATTGATTGGAAACATATGGCATGCGGATGAATATTTGTGAAAGGTTTAACTTTTGGGAATGAAAAAGGTGAATTTGAATTTGGTAGACAATGTCTCACAAAGTAATCTAAGTCCAAGGTGGCTAATTTTTTTTGGATTGTGTAATGACAAATCTTAAGGTGGTTTGTAATAGAAGATTACTAATGGGTTGTGCACTAAATGAGTCAAAATTCAAGTTAGGACTAAGTATTTATGATGTTTGTGCAAAATGATAATAAAAAGGTGTAAGTTCTAAAGTATGCACTTTTTTCCCTTCAATTACAAATAATCTTATAGTTTGACTTACAAAATTTATGGAATTTTTAAATTGAATATTTTAGTAATGTACACAATTTAATTTTTTTTAATAATTTAGGCATGCATGCATTGAAGAATAATGAATTTGATGAAGAATGTTAATTAAATAAGTATATATCAATTAATTTGGGTTTATTAAAAATATAATAGAAAACTTGAGAGATCACACTCAAAGTAAATTTATATAAAGAAGCTATGTAAGAAAAACACAAAAAAGTGAACTTATAAAAAGAAGATATAAAAATACATGTTCAATAGGTATATAAATACATGATGAAAGATACATCTTTTAATCATATTTTAAAATTGTTAAATTTTATTTTGATACAATAGAATAGACTCGCTAATAAAAAAATCATATAAATTGACATCTAAGAAACTTTTCATATGCATTGTTATATTATTCTACTTTGTCTTTCTAGCTATTTATCTCTTGAAAAGAATCTCCACATCGATAGAATCTCACTATTTTTCATTATGTCAAGCCAAGGATGTTAATTTAATGCCTTACAATAATAATTTATCTAGAAATTAGACTTGTTGCTCTTTTTTAGGTACTAAATCCAAATTTATTACTATTCATTGACCTTCTAAATCCTCCTAGAATAGGAGATAACTAAATATGTGTGTGATGTCTAAAATGAATGGAAATGAATCCTTTTGTACCAAAATATAATAAAATACATCAAATACACACACAAAAAGAAAAAAAGGGTTTTAGATGAGAAAGGCATCAAGGGTAAATAGACCAATTTGAATTTAGGTGAGTTGAGTTCATAGTTATAAGGATGGCCTTGTGATTGTGTACTTAACCTAGGATAAAATAGATGGAACTCCTCATAACTATTTTATATATTATATTATTATTAATGTTATATTATTTATATTATTATATTATAATATCCTACATATATTATAAATTATATTATAATATAATATAATAATAATAATATATAATCAACCATCCACTGAAGAACATGATGCAACTAAAGCTCTGTTGGCACTGAGAAATGGAAGCAAAGCTCAAAGGAATGATTAGTTGACTGCTATTTGGCACCCTCATATCCTTTTATTTTGCATTGTTTTATATATGCTATATAGTGATAACTTAGGTACAATTTGGCATTATACTTTAATGTACTTCTGACACTCTGTTACGGGTTTATGATGGTCTTTTGATCATCAAAAGATGTGAATACTTTGTAATTTTTGTAATGGGCTAGTATGGGAGGGACCACAATATTGTAAATGTTCCTTTTTGGATACTTTGTAATGGGGGGGGGGGTATATGATTTGGCACTGTATAGGGGGCTGATGGTGTATAACATGGATTGATCTGCTATACTTTTTGTTGTGTATCTTCTGTTCATACTATACTTAATATAATAATAATATAATATAATTTGTAATATAACATAATATAATATAATAATAATATTATTATATTATTATATTATATTGACAAGATAAGTATAAATATTTTGATAAATATTATAATAATATAATATTGTGTAGCATAATAATATTATATTAAATGTTGAATGATGAAAAATTAAACTCCTCGATATATCTCACGTAATTTACATAGATTAAATTTAAGATATATATGCTAGTAGCAGTCGCGACGCAACACATAACATGAATTAATATATAATTATACAATATTATTTTATTATATTATTAGATGAATTATAATATTTTAATATATTTAATATAAAAATTTAATATAAGTTATGGTTAGGGTTCAAACATGGTTAGGTTCAAACTTCTATTAGAGTTGAGGTTCAAGTTTAATTAGGGTTAGGGTAAATCTTAAAATAGGGTTCAATTAGGGAAAAGCCTTTGAGTTAAGGTTAGGGTAGAATTAGGAGAAATCTTTTAGTTAGTGTTAGGGTTAAAGTATGGCTAACATTCAAATGACATAAGGGTTAGTGTTTAATTAGGGTTAGTGTTAGGGTTTAATTTTAAGTAAGGTTAGAGTTAGTCTTAAAATAAGATTATGAATTATAGAATATAGTTATGGTTAGTGTTTTAAATAGAAGGGTTAGGGTTATAATTAGAATTAAAGATATGGCTACAAGTAGGGTTAAAATAGGATTGAGTTTCAATTAGGGTGAGTGTTCAATTATAGTAAGGGTTTAATTTGGTTATTATTTTATAAATGATAAGGGTTAGCATTCAAATAAACTTAGGATTTAGGGTTCAATTAAATTTATGATTAATGCTCAATTAGGGGAAGGGTTTGGGTTAGGTTTAGGGTTAAGATAATGGTTAGGCTTAGGGTTATGATTATGGTTAGGGTTAAGATTTAGGGTTATAGTTAGGGTAAGGATTTACATCATGAATAGGGTTAGGGTTAGGTTTAGGATTATGGTTAGGGTTATGGTTTACGATTAGGGTAATGATTATGGTGATGATCAGGGTATATCATGTAGTTAGCGACAATGTTAGGGTTAGGGTGAGGGTGAGATTTTTGGGTAGGGTAAAGGTTAGGATTAGGATTAGGGTTAGGGGTATATAATAGTTAGGGATGGGGTTAGGTTTTGGGTAGGCTTAGGGTTAGGGTTAGAGTTTGGGTTAGGATTATGGTTAGAGTTAGGATTATATATATATATACCTATTAGTGATATATATGTAACATTTATATTTTGAAAATAAACGAAATCATATTATGTTACATAAACCATATCACTAATTATCCATCATATAATGAAAATCTATAAGGTATATAATCATTGTTAAAGTATATAAACATATTTATTCTAATCATCCATCATATACTTTAATACATTATAAATAATATAAATATTATCCATGACAATATAAATCTATGTTTGTATGAATTTATATAAATATTTTATTCTCTATGTCTGTACATAAACCATAACATTAATAATCAATGTCATAAATGTAATTCAAAACCCATATAACCATATGTAATGTATATAAAAAGATTCTTCTGAACTATGCAACATATATTTGAATACATAAATGCATAAGTATCATAATTTATCATATAAGTAATATCCATAAGTCATATAACCATTTTGAAAGTATATCAAATTAAATAAGATTTGTTGAAGGTAAAATAAGATGTAGACTATAGAAATAAAACTTCATTGTAATGGTGTAAAGTACATGAAAAATTCTTCACTGATGAGAACTATATTATGCCCTTTATTTTCAAACTAATCACGATATACTTCTTTGACAAACTTTGGAAATGCAACTACTTTTGTATACACCTCTTTAACTTTTTTTTGCAACATCTTCCATTTGCAATATTTCTAGTTCATCAACATCTTCGATCATTAAGTTGGTTTTTTCAATTTGTTCAAGAATTTTGCTACAGTGCTTCAAAACAACTCTTTCACATTTGTCCATAATGGTTTCAACAACATTGTTTGAGTTTACAGAGCCATGTGGGCTTGAAACAATAATTTCTGATTCATTTTCTGAAACATCCATAGTATCAATTATCTGGTGTTCAAAGTGGAATTCAATAAAATTAAGGTTAGTATCTAGGAATGATAAGAATAAAACTATTCATAATATGTTTTCAATTTGGTTGATTTAAAATATTTTCATAAAGTTATTGAATATGATGAATTTATTCATTCTTTTATAAGTGTGAAGGTGAATGTTCAATGGTAGCAATATAAATTAATTCATCATCATCGAGCTTATTTATTTCTCAAATATAATGGTTTAACAATATTTATTTAATTAAACATTTGTTTAAGTGATATAATATTTTTTAAATTTTTAGTGAAATGATAAAATAATTGTAACTATCAATTTATGTAAATTTGTCTAAAATATACATTGTATCATCATTTAGTCAAATATATATATTTTATAGTTTGAAAATAGTGAAATTATATAAACCATGTGAAATTTAAGTTAATAATAAGACTAATAATGCATCATATAAATAAAATTCATAAATAACCATCCATCATTCACCTTAATACATTGTAAATAATATAGATAAATTATCCATAACAATATAGTTCACCATAAAGTATATGAACATATTTAATCCATAAAGTATACCATTGAGTTTAATAAATAAATAAAATTTAACCATACATAAAGTATATAAAAAAAATTATATTCTTTTTATATTGGAATTTTCTTGCTCGTATTGTTCATCGTAGAACATTATAATATAAATAAATTATCCATAACAATATAATCCACCATAAAGTATATGAAGAACGGGTTTTATAGAGAATTGAATGGCGTTCGCGTGCTCTGCAAGCCGAGATAGGGCATCCATGCCCTAGCTCGTTCTCTATGTTCTGCTCGAGTCTGCACTGTGGGGGTTTTTACTGCATTCGGGGTCAGTGGAGGTGGGGTTTCAATCTGTTAAACTTGTGTTTCTTTTTCATTTGGTGGCGATTGCTATGTGGGGGTACATGCTTTCCCTTGGGGTTTTTTCATTTAGTCCAATCGTGATTTGGGGGTTTGTATGCCTACTGGGGATTTTGTTTATTGCTATGTCATGTGGGAAAACATTTGGGGTTAGCCCCAAATTAGATTTCCGTTCAACATTTGGTTCGAAGCTTGCAGTGCATGGTGCAAATGTTTTTAATAATAAGTTGTTTTCACCAGAGATGGAGATGAATGATCTAGGGCCGGATAGTGGTTCCCATATAACGAAGATTAATGGGTGTTTGGAAAGATGCAAAGAGTGACCAAAATTGGCTATCCCGATGGAGTTGCTTGTAGATGATATTGAATACTATTCAAGGCACTCCTTTTATTGCAAGTTCATGGGTTTGAGAGTTTCGCTACAATTTTTGGAATCCTGGGCTTAGAGGACATGGATGCCAGAGGGAGAGATGGAGATTACGCTCCTTGCGAACAACTATTTTATGGTATCATTTGATTGCATGGCAGATCGGAATAAGGTCTTTGAGGGTGGTCCCTATTTTTATAACCAAGTGGGATTGTTTATCAAGCCATGGCATGCGGGCTTCAACCCAACCGAGGCACTACCAAGTCGGATTTCGGTTTGGGTTCGGTTGTTGTGGTTCCCAGTTGAGTGCTGGCGAGATGATGTGTTACTTTTGGTGGCTTCAATGCTCGGTAAACCTGTTGGGTCTTCTCAGTAGACGCAGTTTAAGAAGGTAATGACTTTTGCTCGTATATGTGTAGAAATTGATCTAAGCAAACCATTGCCAGATTCTATAGAAGTGTGTGCTGGATCCTATACTTGGGTGGAACAACTAGATTATGAAACCCTACCTTTTTGATGTCGCCTTTGTCATGAATACAATCACTTGCAGCGGAGATGCCCTAGGGCTAAGCCCGTGGCACCCCAACCTTCTTAGCCTTCTCGTAAGCCGCCTAGGTCTGATAAGGGGAAGGAGCCTATTCTGGGTGATGGTAATGGTGATGATGGTTATGTCCCTGTCAAGGCTCACAATAGGAATCGGGGGAAAAAGCAGACCTTGAGGGAGAGGCAGGATGATGACACCTTTAATAGGTTTGAGGTGCTGGATGATCTCAGACAGCAGGAAGTGAATCCAAGGTTGCTGAACCTAATTTAGGGTACTTTGGGTTCAGGTCAGGATGGTCCTCCTTTGGAGGCTATGCAGGTTGTGCAAGAGGATGGGGTTGGGCAGATGGAGGCGGATCAACAGTTGCCTGTTCAGGTTGAATTGGATTCTACTCTTGGAGCTACAAAGAGTGGTGGAGGTGGTTCCCCATTGCCCCTGAAAGATGGTACAGATGTGGGTAAGAGCTCTTTGTCTTCTTCTTGCTTGGGTATTCTGCAAAAGGAATTGAAGAAAGGGTTTGGTGAGAAAACTTCCAAGCTGGGCAGGAAAAAGGTTATGGATAAGATTAAATTAACTGGGGAAAATTTGGTGGAGTCAGGGTCAGTCAAGACTTTTGATTCACATTTTTCAGGCCCTTAGAAATGATCGTTCTCTCATGGAATGTAAGGGGCTTGAATAGTGGCCCTAGACAAAAAGTTGTTCGGGATTTGATTAGGAATCATTCTCCAGATGTTCTTTTTCTTCAGGCTACCAAGTTATCTGTGGAAAATATGTTGGATATGGTACCTAGGTTGTGGAAATGTGGTGAATTCCAGTGTGTGGGGGCTCTTGGTGCTTCCGAGGGGGTGGCTTGCTTCTGGAACCCTCGAAAGATTTGCCCTCTTTGGTGGATGTCCTCTAGATCCTCTATGTCACTAGTCACCTCTTGTTATGAGACTGGTGAGTGTATTCTCCTCTCTAATGTGTATGATCCTGTTGAGTTCTAGGGTAAGCAACTTCTTTGGTCCCATCTTCATTTTGTTCGCAGCTTAGCTCCTTTCCATCTGTGGGTTTTGATTGGCAATTTTAATGCTATAGTTGATTTGTCTGAGAAAAGAGGTGGAATTGCTAGGTTGGAGCCTTTTGCTTTGTTACTCATGGATAGCATTTCAGATTTAAATCTTTTTGATGTTTAGCCTAATAATGGTAGGTTCACCTGGAACAATAGGAGAATTGGTGAGAGTTGTGTTGCTGAGAGGCTTGACCGATTCTTGGTTTCTTGTTATTGGGTTGGACACTTGTGGTCTACTAGATCTGAAATTCTTGACTGGAGAGGTTCTGATCATTGGCCTATTAAGCTTTGTATTATATCTGCTCAGACGCCTCGTTCTCCCTCCTTCAAGTTTCATCTTATGTGGTTACATGATTCTACTCTTCGTGAGCACATGGCTGAGTGGTGGAGGATTGGCAGACCTACTTTTGGTATGACAATGTTCATTTTTGCTAGGCTTCTTCAGTTTGTCAAATATCAACTTAAAAGGTGGAATCAACGATGTTTTGGTAATATCTTTCATGCTAAGGTCGCTGCTCAGGAGGAGTTGAATAATATTACTCGGTTGATTCATGAGAATGGGGCTTCTAAGGAAGGAGGCTAGGACTTTGAAAGTGGTTGATGAATTTGAATTGAGGGAAGAGATCTATTGGAAGCAAAAGGCTCGGGTTGAATGGCTTCAAGAAGGTGATAAAAACACTGTCTTCTTCTTCAATTCTGTGAAAGACAGGAGGCATGGTAATTCCATTCTTGTTCTAGTGAATGATAGGGGAGAACGTCTTTCCTCACACCAAGAAGTCTCTACTGAGGCTTCTCAGTACTTTGTTGCCTTATTCAGGGAGGATTCACAAGGGGGCTCTATTAAGGAAGCACATGCTCTTTCTTGTTTTCCTTAATTGGTCTCCAAGGAGGCGAATGAGTCTCTGATGAAAGAGATTTCTCTTGTTGAGCTAGAGGGTATTGTGTTTCAGATGAAGAGGGGTAAAGCTCCTAGCCCCAATGGTTTCCCGATTGAGTTTTACCAAGAATTCTGGGATATCATAAAGTTGGATCTTTTAGTGGTTGTCCTTGAGTCCCAGAGGAATAAGCAAATGCTTCATGCTTTGAATTCCACTTTCCTTGCTCTCATCCCCAAGTGTGAAGGGGCTGATAGGTTAGCTCAGTTCCGGCCTATCTCTCTTTACAATGTGGCATATAAAATCATTTCGAAGTTAATGGCTAAGAGGTTGAAGAAGTGGCTTAAAGTGCTGATTTCGGAGGAGCAGAGTGGTTTTGTGGTGGGTCGACAAATTTTAGATGGGGTTGTCATTGCTTCGGAGACCATCCACTCCATGGATAGCTCCCAGGAGAAGGCAATGGTCATTAAGTTGGATATGGCTAAGGCTTATGACAGGGTTAGATGGTCTTTCCTACGGAAGGTCCTTATGTCTTTTGGTTTCAGTGAGGAGTGGATCCAATGGGTCATGAGTTGTGTCATGTCTGTTTCCTTCTCGGTTTTGATAAATGGAGATCATTCTGAACTTTTTGGCACCTCTAGGGGTTTGCGCCAAGGGGATCCCCTTTCTCCATATCTTTTTCTACTTCTTGTGGAAGGTCTTGGGCATTTTTTGAAAAGAAATGTGGAGCTTGGAAACATTCAAGGTTGGCGTTGGGGTGGAGATTTGCCTCTGCAATCCCATTTGCAGTTTGTTGATGATACTGCTTTGATGGGGATGGCTACTATTAAAGAAGCTACTAATTTGAGGTAGGTGTTGGACTTGTATCTTGTTGCTTCGGGGCAATTGATTAATGAGGAGAAATCATCCATTTTCTTCTTCAATACACCGACCCCTATACGGAGGAGAATAGCTAATATCTTAAGGTTTCAGATAGGGGCTCTCCCTTTGACATATTTGGGTATCCCAATTTCTGTTCGCCGACTTCCCAAGGGTTCTTGGAAAAATATTATTGGTAAGCTCCATGCAAAAGTTAATCATTGGACCCATAGATGGTTATCTTTTGTGGGGCGGGTTCAGCTTCTCAAGGCAGTGGTGCAGGCTCTCCCTACCTACAAATGTATGCTTCAGGTGGCTCCGATGGGTTTTCTTAGGGAAATGGATTCTCTTCAAAGGCAGTTCTTATGGGCTGGAAGTTTGTCATCTTCCAAATGAAGTCTGGTCAGGTGGGATGTTGTGTGTAGTCCAAAGAAATTTGGTGGTCTTGGTCTTCGACAGTCTGTGTTGTCAGGAGAGGCTGTGGCTGCTAAGTTATTCTGGAGATGGTGTGTGGAGCAGGATCAACTATGGGCTAGGATTTTATCTCATAAGTATTTTTCTGGGATTCCTTGACATGATCTCCCTCGTTACCCTCTTGAGGGGAAAGGCTCGGTGATTTGAAATACTCTTCAGAAGGGTGTGAAACTCATCAAGGAAGGTTTATTTTAGATTTGCAGACGAGGCACTAAAGCTCTTTTCTGGTCGGATTCTTGGGATGGCTTCCCTTCACTTACTTCTCAGTTCCCCAACCTCCTTCCTTTGTGTCAGATATTTCTTGTGGCTAGCTGGTCTAGGGTGAGTGACTTCAAGTCTGTCTCTTCTTTTGGTCAGTTGGAGGTGGCTCGTTGGAAGGATCCCGTGGAGTGGCCAGACTTGGGACTTGGGGACGGAAGTGCTAAGATTCATAAGATTCTTTGTAGTAGGAGTTGTAGTTCTCTCTTGGAAGATGATATTCTTGCTTGGACCCATAATCCTAAGGGGAGTTATTCTGTTGCTTCTGGTTATCAGGTGTTATTGGCTCAAAAGCTTGCTGGGGCGGAGGTTCACTGGTGGAAAAGAGTGTGGAATAAGTTATCATGGCCAAAATGCAACTGCTTTGTTTGGACTTTGGTGTGGAATAGGTGCTTGACCTGGGATAACATTTGTAAACAAGGATTCTAGGGACCTTCAGTTTGTGTTTTGTGTGGGAGAGAGGAAGAAGATTCTTCGTATTTGTTCTTCTGGTGCCCCTTTGTTGTGCAACTTTGGCACTGGTGGTGGGAGGTGTGGGAGCTTCCTTGCATTCATGCTTGCTCTTTAGTTGAATTCTGGGATAGTTTGGGCAAACCTCCTTCTATGGCATCCTTTTTGTAGGATGTTTGGTACGCGGGCCCTACATTTTTACTTTGGCAGATTTGGCTGGAGCGGAACTGTCAGATCTTTTGTGATCAGAAGTTGTTGGGTCAGAAAGTGTGTTTGTGTACATTAGGAATGGTGTAGTAGTTGGTTGAGGCTAAGAGTGATGTGGTTCTCCCCTTGGAGAGAGGTGATGCTGAGTTGGTGGAAAGACTAGGTCTTCAGGAAATTCACTCTTCTGTTGTCCGGTCAAGGAATGGCAGTTATGGGAAACAGAGAGTTGATCGGGTTGGTAGGTGGTTACCTCCTCCAAATGGATTTTTAAAGATTAATACAAATGGATCTTCTAGGGGAAATCCTGGGCCTGCTGGGATTGGTGGGGTTGGCAGGGACTCTATTGGGTCGGTGTTTTTTTGTTCTCTATTCATGAGGGGGTGAAGACTGTTAACCTCATGGAGGGGTTGGCGATTCTTTATGCCATCGAGAAGGCCCTTGCTCTGGGATGGCGTAAGGTTATATGTGAAGCTGATTCACAGGTCTTGATTAATTTGTTGAATGAGTAGAATATTTCTAATATAAATTGGCAGTTGGCTTCGGTGGTTCAACGGATTTTTCAAGTTAGTTCTCGGATGGAAGCTGCTTCCTTTGTTCACATCTTGAGGGAGTGGAATCGTGCTACTGACTACCTAGCCAAATGGGCCTCTAAGCATGATAGCGGTTGGAAGGTTGAGGATTGGGATCATGTTTCACCTGAGCTGCGTCAGGATGTGGATCAGTTCTTTGAGGAGGATAGGAGGATACATGGGGATAGTTGATTTTGATTTTTGCTATTGTTTTCGGGGGTTGGGTCCCTTTTTTATTGTAATGTTGTTTTCTGATTTCCAATAAAGTTTTTACCCCTTTCTTTTTTAAAAAAAAAAAATCCACCATAAAGTATATGAACATATTTAATCCATAAAGTATATCATTGAGTTTAATAAATAAATAAAATTTAACCATACGTAAAGTATATTAAAAAAAAGTGTATTATTTTTATATTGGAATTTCCTTGCTCGTATTGTTCATTGTAGAACATTATAATATAAATAAATTATCCATAACAATATAATCCACCATAAAGTATATGAACATATTTAATCCATAAAGTATATCATTGAGTTTAATAAATAAATAAAATTTGACCATACATAAAATATATAGAAAAAAATCTATTTTTTTTATATTGGAATTTCCTTGCTTCTATTGTTCATCATAGAACATTATAATATAAATAAATTATCCATAACAATATTTCAATCCGCTATTAACGAAAAATAACGGTTGCAATCGTTCAATCTATATAAAAGGAGTGAGACCTTGTATCATTTTCTGCAATCCAATGTATGAACCCATAAATATTTGGCTATATATTCAGCCTGCAATCAATAGAAATTTTATAAGGAACAATAATTGCATTCTTCTCAATTCAATGAATATGCATCTCAAAATATGGAAAGATTGTGAGTTGATTTGTAGTTAGATTTTGTTTAATCTACAAACAAAGCAATGTTTTATGTTTTATTTTTATTTTTAACTTTTCCTTTCATTTGTCTAATTAGAAACTCAATATTTAAGTTAAATTTCAATTTAGAAATTATGGATTTGTAATTTTAGTTATACCCACTTAAATTTGAGATGTTTAGGGTAAGGTCTCATGGAGGGGGCTTCCTCAAGAATTTTAGTGGGTGCTGCTGAGATTTTTTATAGGAATATTTTAAACCTGGTGGTCCCATGAATTCAATTTTGCAATTCAGCTTAAAAGTTTGAGCTCCAAAATTTAATAAATAAAGAAAACAAATAAAAATCCTCTCTTTTTTATTTTGTTTTAGGAATTTAAAATTTTAAGTGATAGACAAGTGACAGAAAAAATCCCTAAGCTGTAGGGACAATTTCTAGCTCCACCTCAATTTCACTTGCCTAAATTTGCAATCCTAAAGGTAGGGGCTGCTATTTTTCAGGAAAAGATTCTAATTAATCCTATAGCATAATTTTTTTTGCTTCATGGGACCACTTGAACAAGTGTTGAAATCCTATTTATTCAACAATACATTAATTGATATTCTATTTTATGATATTTGTAGAGATTAGTAGTTTTGAGCCCACCATTAAATATTTTGGGTATAACAATCTTTGAGAATTAAATATTTGGAGATTAGACCATGCACATCATCAATTTAGAAACCTTTAGCAATTGCTTTCAACTTTTAGATCAATAAAGTCACTCATTTTGAAACTCATATATCCTTACTAATTCAAAGTGGAATTAGGGAAAGTCTAAACTGCTGATATTAATATTGTTAGATGATCTAAGTTATGAGTTTAATCCATAAAGGTTAATCCATTTAAGAACTTAATAAAAGATGCATTAATATTTGACACTCTTTTGTTATTGAAATAATTTAATCTGATAGTATTGACACTTTGAGAGACTAATTAATATTTTAGTTGTCTTAGTTCCTTCACTCAAATTATGTAAAATTTTAATTATTAATATTATAATAATCTTGTGATAGAATCAAGAGTTGGAAATTAAAATTGCTTCTTCATGAAATTATCCAAGAACATATTTCATTTCTTAATATTCTTTTACTTAAAATGTTTGTTTTAGGAGTAGATGTCATTAGTTTAGTTATCTTTGTTCCTCCTTCGCCCTTTTGTGTAAATGTATGTGACATTGTCAAATTTAATGTCATTGTGAATGCCAATAACATATTGCTAAGTTTTACCTTGGGTTGATTAATCAAAAAAGATGGTGGGAATGTTATGTTTTAGTCTTGATTATTATGTTTAGGGGTATTAATATCATGCCCACTAAGGTAATTGTAATACTAATATTACTGTTGATTTACGTTTATTAAAAAAAAATGTCGTTGTGTATGGTTTAGTTGTGTAAAATTTTGAGGCATGACATTGGTCTAGCTAGCTTTCACAAGTAGCATATAGGTGATAGATGTTGCAACATGCCAATTGTTTATCAAAGATAAATTCTCTAAGTTTTACCTTTCAAGTGAATAAACTAGGTTCATTTCCCAATGCAATAAAAATTTTCCTTTCAAAGAGAGATTTAATAAGCACTAATAAGACAACAATATTTCCAAACATTGTTTCTTTTCATAACAAAGATATTTACATGCTTCCAAAGATAGATTACAAATGAAACATGCATAGCTTTTCAAAGCTTTTCTCGGTAATATCAACAATAGATGTACATTGATCCGGGAAGATTCCCTCAAACCTTGGCTGCTAATTGTGGAGGAGAAGCATCACTCAAGTGCTTTTCTACCATCCACAGATTCTTATGTGGTCTCTCGCACATCTGCCACATGTGGCAAGATGGCCCTACACTTCGATGAAGGAGTTGGTTTGATAACCTCATAACTTTAGCCTATTTGAACTTAGTGTTGTGCCCTACATGACTAGAACTTGAATACATCCTATCTAGTATGTCATATACATCCTATCTAGTATGTCAATCATGGACTATCATGCATAAAAGGAACACAGTGAAATTGAAAGCGTAACCAATGGCACATTACACTACTTTGGCCAAATTTTCATATAAAAAGTCATCCTAGATTACATACAATTCCCTAGTTTGATTTGTCTCAAGATCATTGCACACTATGCATAGGTAATCCCTTCATGAGGTAATCTTTAACCACATGAACAACCTATTCCCTTTATGTTTATAACATATCCTTAAGTACATTTCTACACATAAACTAACCTCATCATAAGGTTACCTATTTCTATGAGTAACCCATGTTCTACTTCTAGTTTGGTTCCACAAACAAATTGCAACAAATAACATCTTAGCTAATAGTGCTTATTCATTTCCTAGTATTAAATACTAGAGTACACAATCACTCCTTAATATGGAGTATGTACAAACAACATCTTACAATCACAATGAAAAAGAGGAAATAGACTCTCTACTTTAAGAATGAAATGGCAATCATTCCCTATACTAGCAAATCTATGATCCTCATGCAAAACAATAATAATATTCAGTCTTTTAAAACAAAAAACATAAAAGAATAGGTTACATGCCTATAAATGCTTTATTCCCAATTGATAGACTGGTTTACTACTTCATTGCTTCCAGAATCAACTTTCCAAGATTCTCTCAATACTCCAAGTCTCTCAAAAAAGTAACTCACAATAACTCTCTTTCTCTAACCTCACAAATACTCTCAACTCATAAAATAAATAGCTCAAATATAAAAGCAACATAAAGCAAGAATGATCGGCATCCAAATGATAGAAATAGCTCATCTATTTATACAAAAATATGAAACAAGAATGCCTATAGGTTAGCTAAACATGTTGACACCTCTTAGCAACAAAATTCAACTTAGCTTATTCAGAAGAAGGTGGCAGTGTTTTAAACAAATACTCAACAAATGGAACAATAGAACAACCTCTTTTTGAGCCAACAATGGTTTGACCGATTCATATAAGCACATGATTTTTAACAACAAATCGATTTGCAGCATCAAAATTCTATTTGGTTTATGCAAATTCATAGTTTGACGCCACCAAATCAACTCATTCCTTATTAATTTGGCTATTGCTTTCACTTGAAAGAATAAGTCAAATTCTGGTTTCATAAAGCTTCAGACTTGGTCTACATGGTACTCACAACACTTTGCAAAAGTGTCGACTCAATAAATGCTTACATATTGACTTAACATGCACATGTTTTCAACTGTTGTTTATATGCTTTGATCCAAACTCTATTTCATGTGTTGAGTTCTTAATACATGGCGTGGGTTATATATATGCTTATATGCACATGTTTAAATAGTGCTTTATTGCTTTATTCATATATGCGCTATACCATATCAACGCTACGCTATTTACTTGAGTGCTATATATATATGTATATGTATATATATATTCATTTGCATTGATCACAATAATAAATCATTTAATATCCACATGCATATTTCATGCTATCATATATAATATCATCATTATATGTATATATTTATATACATATGTACATATACATACATGTATTGATATGTGTGTATGGGCGTTCCAATACGTCATTTTCATACATGTATGTCAATATGTGTATATATGTGTATATACACATATATCGTATATATACATTACTTATACAACCATCCACATATATTTATCAACCCATCAATAGTCATATATACATTTGATGTATATATCCATATATACATGTCTGGTTGTCCATTTGATACCCTCATGCCCGTGAGCAATCCGTCCATGAGTATGCGGAGGTACGTCTACCTTCGTATAGTCATGTACATATTAACTCATGTACATGGGCTTATCATTGACATATATATGTATACATATATATATGTTCCATGTATATATTTATAATCGATTACATAAAGAACGTAAATAAAAGAGCTTTCACCAACCAAGCACTCAACACCAATTCAAACATCCTCAAATGAGATCACAACCTATCTATCACATGAACAAACAATGCTATGGATTGACTTACCAATTTTCGAAACTACAACTTGACTTAACCATTCTATACGTGAGTGTGTGTGAGTTCAGTTTAGGCTATGTTAAGGGTTTTTAGACCAAATTCCTCTCCTGAGTGATACTTCCCCTCCTTCCGGAGGCTTGTTCCTTGCATCTGCATCCAACTCAACACATTCACAATAGTAGTTAGATGTTCACAATATCATCATTTGCATTGAAATATCAAATTCAATAAACATCTTTTTCCACATTCATTTCAATATAACATTAATCAAGTTAACATTCATCCATTTCTTTCCAAATGATACAATCAAACAAAGTACATGCACATGATTTCTAATCAAAATTGCAAACATATTCATATATTCAATATTCTAACCAATCACAGTAATAGTAAATAGGTAAACGCATAATGGGATGTAATAGATGCCGAGAACTAGCCATTGTATCCTAGGGTTTAGTATGCTTTCACCAATAGTATATAGATGATAAATGTCAATAGCTAATTCTTGTATCTTAGGATTTTGTTGGTTTTCACCAATAGCATGTAGATGATAGATGCCAAGAGCTACCCCATATTGAGTTAGATCAATGTTTGCTAGTAGCATACAAACAATAGAAGTTACAATACACCAACTCAAAGATTTGACAAGTTATAAATATTTTTAATGGTGGTAATTTTTGTGTTTTGTTACTCTTATGCCCTTGTCATTGATAACAAGTATGAGATGTTTGTCTTGTCATATAACAATGGACTCACCATGTAATATGAGATGCACTATTTTCCTTTCCCCTATTGTTGTGTTATTATAAAGAGTATGTGCTAGTGCAACAATAGATAATGGATATATGCACATAGTAGGGTCACATACACTTGCTATTACCAATTGGTCGTTGTGAGTATTGAAATTTATATATGAGTTGGTCAAAATGAGGTTTTATGTTCTTGCATTAATGTTGACATCATGCTAACATTTGTCTAAGATATCTTTGTCATTATATTACTATAAAAGGATTTATTCTAAGTATAAGCCCAACTAATGGCTTTGATTCAAAAGAGAGGACAACAATAACATCCCAATTTCAATGATGAAGTCTTTTTTGTGTGTGAACTACATAACCTTTGATTCTTTTAATGAGATACATATATAGGACCAAATAATTGATCCTATGGTGAATGGGCTTGAGTCTAGGTATATGTCATGATATAAAGATTTTACCCTATTTAGTGCAAGAATGTATGTGGCATAACATTGTTGCCATTACCATGGTTTGATAAGATCACAAAACTAGCATTTCTAAATTAAAACAAATTATTAAATTACAAAAATACTTGATGCTACAAGTTAAAGTGGGCAAATGTCACTAAGAAAGTTAAGTACTAGAGCATGTTAATTAGTTTTATCATTTCATTCATATTCCATTAAAATAAATGAGCTTTTAAGATCTGAAGTATTGCACTTAATAATCAAATAGTAGTAACTAAGAGTGCTTATAACAATAAGCTATAAAATCTCCCTTCGGCATCATCATGATGTCAATTCCTCTCGTATCGGACATGATTCAATATTAAGATGACTTATCTATGTTTATATTGGTGGAGATTTGAGCATAATATAGGATGCTGTGAGGTATCCGTTAGCGGCAAATTTGACTTTAAAAGTATGTTGCCATTACGCGGTTAGACAAGTATGTTGCCATTACGCAGTTAGACAGAGGAGCAAAGCCCGAATTCACACTGGTGCCACAGTTGGGATATCTTCTATGGCATTAAAAGTAGCGTCCCAGTACTTTATAAAGAGGTTTGCTTTGTTCATGAACTAAGGGCTCCCTTGGAAGGCCTGCATCTCTTTCTCTTTTAGAACTTAAAAAATATAGGCATAAAACATCTCTGGCATTCATAAAAAAATCAGCCAAACCAATGCCATTCTAGTTATTTTTTATCCAAGTCCAGCGGGTTCGTGGACCAGGTTACGCACCTAGAAATCTGTAAATTAGTGCCTTATCTTTTAGCAAGCAAGGTCTGTCGAACTTCAGCTACAAAGAAAGAGACTTTAGAGAATATAGGCATCTTAAGACAACAGCCATTCTCTCTTCTTTTGTGAGAAAACTTAGTCTTGAAATGTCGTGATAAAACTTAGTCTCCTTTTGGAGGAAATTGTGTAGTTCTTCCTTATTTTGGTCATACGGCTCATTGAAGATAGCCGATCTGAAATTACGGAGGGGCTGTGAGGAAGCGGGCATGCAAAATGAAGATGCTATGGCCTCCTCTAAGGTTGAGTGGGGCAGGAAAAAGATTGGGAAGCAAAGGGGGCAGTCATGGTAGGGCTATATGTTCGTACAAGTGTGAGTGGTAGATGTGTACGTTAATCATAGAAGGCTTTGCAAGTTTGCACCCAACATGCATTTCAGAATTATATGTAAATGAGAATAGAAATGGGGAAGCCATGCAAGCGAGGTTTAGCTGTGACCATAGGCACCATTTGAACTCAAAGTCTCCTTAGCTTAAAAAAAATAAAATATTTCTTCCTTTTTTTTCAAAAACCGAAATATCCACAATTACATTACACTTATATCTCTTACGAAAATTTAAATAATTGCAAATGTATTGAACGAAATCTATGCGTTAAACCCCAACAAACCTTTATAGGGTTAATTTAAAAATCAAAGTAGGAATAATACAAATAATGAAACATTTTATTTCAAACAGCTTTGACACAAAAGACAATATTCTGATTTTGCATAACCCTCCTTTCCATCCTCACCTCTCCCTACCCCTTCACTCCACCTCCCTGTCTTGGCCCTTTTTTCCCCTAACACATGCATCCCAACCCTAGAGATATGCATTGAAAACAATATAAATTATATACAATATATTGAGAATTATATTTTACACTACCAATGGCAATAGTACAAAAATCAAACTTAAAACCAAAAGTTTGCATAGGAAGCAGAGGCATAAGAGAGCATGTTCTTAAAAATTAAAGACATGATATTCAAGAGTGATATCAATGTGAAGGAGTTGGATCCTTTCCAAAGCCCATCACCGCATGGGTTATAAGCCCCGTACACTTGCGGAATCCTTCTGCCATACGCCCAACCAATGGCCCAACCAATGGCACACTTACAGTATGCCTATTCTTCAGAGGTGCCTTACCCCACCTGCAACCACAGAGCCCCCACAGAGCCCCCACCACTGTTAGCCCTCAAAATCCATTCAACACTAGGGAATTAGAGCAGGACAGGACAAGATAACTACCTGTCTTCATGTCGAATGATCTTGCCATGTTCAATCTGCAAGGAGACATCCATCGTCATTGTCATTGTCAACAATGGGTGGAAAACTTAATAATAATGGCAATCATACTGCAATAATATATGTATGCATCAGGCTTTTCTTCCTTTTTCAATTGTAAATGGTGAAAACTGAGAGTTACAAATCAATGCCAGCAATCATTTGCAACCGTTCTTATTTTATGTAATAAAATCCATACCTGAAGTGCAATCAAAGATGTGTAATCAATAGCTTGCCCCATGACCTTGTAGTGTTGTTTGTTGTCAATCAGTATCTGTAAACAAACAATTTTGTAAGTTGGAGAGGTAAGAAATCATGGACTTCATTAGAGAAAACTGAAAGAAGTTACCAACGAAGATACATATATTCTGCTTTAATAACTTGTATATTTGCTGTTGAAGGGAAATGTGTAATAATAATGCTCATGATATCTCCTTATAAAAATCACCTCTCCAGAGCCGGGAGAAGTTTCATTTTCTTTCACACTGTATTCAACAATTTTTCCTTCGCTTAAAATCTGCAGCATGACATGCAATGCCAATATTAGCAGATTCACTCCAACAACTTTTGATAGCAATTTCCCATCATGCCTTTATGGTTTCAGATTTACTGCTGGAAACAAGAAAGAACTCTGTAAATAAAGTTAAAAAGTCATTAAATAACAATACTATAGAAGGAAAAACTCAACTAGGTAAACTAAACATTACTCTTTCTACATTTTGATTGGTTAGTTATAGACAAGGTGTGCAAATGAGATACAACAGGAGAGCTTGTTTGCACATTATTCTCACAACCCGTTTGATTTGCCTAGTTTAATTAATGAATTATTATATTAAATTATTTAATAGCAGACAATAGGCAATGCAATTTGAGTATGTTAAAGTATCTTTTGAAATATAAATAAGAATGATTATGATGACTAATTATGCCACTGGGACAGGAACCATTGACACTCTCTCAGGTTGGAGAGAGAGTATCATCGAGGGGAAGGTTCTAGCCAGTTCATGTGGTTAGGTTGCATATGTATGTGAATAAAAGTAGGACTTATGAGTCAAAACTAGCAGTTGCAAACCCAAGGGAAAAATTTGGCAAACCAACAAACCCAAATCCAAACTTCAACTAGCAACTTAGAGTAGATGAGTTGGCATACTCAAAAGCAAGAGGATTTATATAAGAAATAAGAACAATATATATAAATTCATTTGTTTTCATCCTAAACGAATGTCCTTAGGTTGCTAGGAACTTCTAGATCTGCTTGCTTAAAAAGTTTGAAATCCAACATTTCAGGCCTCTTTGATGGACCCATCATCAAGGTAAAAGGTTATAAGCCAATTCCTTGGGTCACAATGGAAAAATATGAATGCATTACTCGAGCATGCAGTCACGCTTCTGTGTTATTGTCAAATTTTGATCAACACCCTTTTTCTTAAAATACTTGTTCTAATACAAATGCATTTACTCTATTCTGTTGCACATGATACCTTGTTAAGCTGCAAAAAGCATCCACGTTATGCAATTAATATTTTCATTTTGCATAAGATAGTCTCCATTGCTTTTTGGTACATACTAGTCATACAGGGAACTTATTATTTTCTACAATTGCCACTAAAATACATTATTATGATCTCTTTATGTGTGAAGCTTGAGAGGATTTGTAAATAACCTTACTGTAGAACAATAGTCAGGCAAGCAAGGAATCAAGAATTATTGCACTTTGTAAATTAGATTTGTCAAATTTTCAATATATCACACACTTTTCCTTGTTTACATCTCCAACCAAACTCGGACGTTTTTCAATCTATGCCCTGACTTGTCTAGATTATGCATCTGCTTGCCACATTACCTAATATATAAAATTTATAAATGTAATTTCTTCATCACAAGGCCTTAGCTCCAGTACTTTGCCCAAATTTAAGCCATATTTTCATTAAAGCACTCTGGTATTAAGACAATATTCAAGTGAAGAATCTCCACAAGAAACAAAGCACTTGGGAAGCTTCTGAGAATATTGGTTGTTTCTTTCATCATGGATCCCAGTTATACTTGATTCAGAAATGCACATATGTTTCCTTGTTTAGTAAATGGTTCAAATATGGCAGCCTTGTTGTTAGGAAAAATCAATAGGCAACTTGGACTACTCCCTTGGATTCCTAGGGAATATCAAATAAAATTCATGAGAAAACAAAACTTCTATTTCAACATATAAAGCTAAACAACCTGCACTGCTAAACCCAGAATATTATTACAAAAAAGTGTATATATTGTAGTGGAGTAATGAAACTTTGAAGCATAATTCTCCTGTATCTCCTTTCGATGCCTATTTTAATGCTTTATTTCCTTCTTTTGTATCTTGCTCTGTGATGATAAAGCCTGAACACCATATTAGCGCCTCATTTGTATCACAGTTTTCATCTCTAATTTGATGTCTGGATGGGATAGTGTTCTTAAAAGCAGTTGTTTTTGTTTTCTTTCAGCTATTGTTAAGAAATGGCTCCATCAAACATTATTTCAGACTTCAAGAATCTTGAAAGAGGCAGAAGTTTAAAGTCGAGAAGCTAAGAATGAAAAAGCTGTTGGTTAAGGACATTTTCAGATTGCTGAATGAAGTGACCTGAAACCAGAGACTGCATCTGTAGATGCAATTAAAACATGGGAGATCAGGTATATGAAATCCTTAGCCTGAAAAATCCACCACTTATCTGACAGTATTATTGCAAGCATCTAAAAGATGGCCACAGCAAAGGATGCCATCATGCCTGGGATGCCAACTTGCAGCATGCCAATTTCGGATGAGGTTGTCATGCTTACCATTCTTGCAAGCATGCCTTATTTGAATGGAATTGTGTTATTCTGGAATCAAGAGACAGATTGGCTTTTTAGAAAGAAAGACACTGATATAATTCCAGACAGGCATTCTTCTTCAGCATTGTTCTCAGCAAGCAGAAACAGCCAAGAGTAGAAGAAGGTTAGATGGCATCAAGTTTTAACAGACTCAAGGAGTGAATACTCTAAAGGCAAGATGATGACAAGATGTTAATACCGTATGAAGGTATGCATACTAAAAAAGATTTTCTAAAATTTGTTTCTGATATAAAAGCAAAGACTCCAGAATGGTAGAAGAAATACCTTAGAGATGTAGTGTTTGGACTCTGTTTCTGGCTCTGAGACTTAGAGTAAATGTTGATTACCCACAAAATGCAATGTAGTCCTCTGCAGGATTGAACATCATCAAAAGAAGTTGTGTGCAAGAGCAAATTGAGATGGAGCTTGTCTAAAGTTTTGTACATGTATGCCTGTAGTGGCCTTGAAGAGTGCATGAAGGCTGATGCAAGTTGGTGATACAGTGGTTTAGCATCATACACATATACATGTTGGCATGGAAGATTTGATGATCTTAAAGAAGAGAATTTTATTTACAGATTTAAAGTTGGGCACGCCTGTCAAAATTGCCATTTGTAATGCTTGTAACTTTGGGAAGCAACACTGGTTTCCCTTCCTAGCTAAAGTTTTCAATATTGAGTATTTCTGATTTCCATTCATGGCTTTTCAATAAAGTGTTTCATATATTTCTTAAAAGGAAAATCATAAGGAATAGAAGTTTTGAAATGGTTTTCAACATATATGGGAAAAGACACTGAGAATTGACGAAAAGAGGCAAACGTGTGAGACAATGGTGCAAAGTATGGCTCTGAATCAAGGCATACCGTGAACAAAATTATATCAATGTTAAATGCATTGTGCCCTATAGTCTGCAACATAATGGTATTCTAGAAAGAAAGATAAGCACATTTTTGGAGAATCCCTGATGTATGTTGAAGAAACAATTCAACAAATGCATTTTGCACTGAGGTAGTCTGAATAGCAGCATGTGTTTGAGATAGACTACCCAATACAGCACCCCGGTAGACAATAAATAACTCCCTATAAAGCATTCAATGGGAGGACTTGCTTATGCCCATGTGCCAAATCTGAATCATACGAAGCTTGATAATAAATGCATGAAATGAAACATGGTTAAGTATGATAGTGGTGCAAATGATGAAATTGCTAATCTGTCAAATGATGTGAATGTAAGTGACCATTAAAGCTCCATATCTTCTAACAACTAGTTCTTGTTTAGAGGATGAATAGGCTTCATTTTGAGAAGAGTTGCAGAAATAGAGGATAATTGAACTTGACATGACATAATATTTGAGTTGCTCTGAAAGCAACCTTGATTTTCAAAGGCAATTCCATATAAATTTTACTAGTTCCAGAATTTTAGTACCTTCCTTTAGTTGATCATGTATAAGTTGATTCATTACGAAGAAAGTTACCAATGAATTTAAAACAATTTTGGTTCTCAAACTCTAATTTATGGAACATCAAAAAGCAAGGAATTTAATCTGGAAAACAATGAAAAGTTAAAAACAGTAAATAAGGTGACTGTCGAACAGCACCTTTGAAAGGGAATAGAAGGCTGACTTGATCTGCTTTACTCTGCAAAACCAAAATATACCCAGAACAATGAGTGTATGAAATAATTTCAATGCAGAAGAATGATGCCTGATCTCAAACTGCTCAAATACAAAGCTTATGCTTTCAACAACTCATTCACAAGGAAAAGAGATTTACCCATTAGCACTCATAAAGGGGTCTTCAAAGGTCGCATTAGGAGCATAAATTTCAAAGTCATGTGCTTTTGCTGAGCAACCATATCTGCAATCCATGAATATGTGACTCAAAAGGAACAACTTACATTTCTATATTTTAACATTCCTTTAGAATATCCTGATCAAACAAACTTGGAAAATAATTTGAAATTATACATCAAGGAGCAATTACTTAGTTTCAAAAAAGTATTACATCTTTCTATATGATAATTTGAAAACTCTTTTTCATCCATCAATAAGAAATAAGTTAAGAACATAAGTTTCAAATCCAAGATTGGCATGTAGAAAGATATTTCTGAGTCATGTTCTTGATTGACCTGAGATCTTAAGATTGTGTAAATAATAATCCTAATAAATCATAGCCATAACTGTTACAAGAATTTGAACTGTCTTATGTGAAAGGACACTAGACTAGATCCACACTCATTGAATGAGAGAAACAACGCAAGTGGAACCAGATCTATACAAATTTCAGTAAAGTAACAGCATAAAGGACACAAAATATACCCTAGAAAAAAAGTAAAACCCTTCCAGGAAAATTTCAATAACAAAAGCACACTCAATATGCTTTTTAGATAATTTAGTAGGGGTTCTATAGGGGCCCTGCCCATGCATCATATTTCACATTACATTCAACATAAATATATCAATCAATAATCACACAATCATGACATTACATATATTGTAGAAAACAAAGAGAGAATGCTCATACAAAGACCAAACATAACTAAAACACAAGACAAAAAATGCCAAGTCCAATATGGCATACACCCACTGAAACAAACTCCAAAAAGCAACTCTAAGCATCTTGCTTGTAACACCTGAGGACTAAACCACACCCCATTTCTCTCTATTACCCAGCTCATTTGCTACTACTTCAATAACCTCCTCCACTATTTCCCTGGCTTCTCTCAACCCTCCCTACATAGTCCAAAAATACAGAGATTCAACTAGTGAGAGGAAACATATACCCTTGCATAGCTCACAACAACGCCTAGAGCAGTGTATGGAACCACTGCAAACATCAAGATGGTGTAATTGTTAGCAATTTCCAGTCAACCATTGTTGTGGAAGACCTGAGGCCTTGCCGACAACTTTCCAACATTGCAACAGTATACCCGTAGGAGTCCTAGTTCCTATTTCAATGCATCAAACTCCTTGTGGCTAGCTTACTATCTAGAGGGAGACAAACAGGCTTCACCTTTTGCAAACTTGTCCTCCTATTACATCGAAGCATGCACCACATCCATTTCTTTACCCTCAGCCATTAGCTAAAACAATTTTAGCAACTAGAGGCAAAGATTCACATTTACCACTATGATACTTAAATTAGCCACAAAATCTCCCTTGATAGGTGCTTTAGCTTATTGCCAAACTCCACCCTTCACTCACCACACCGTGCATGAACCCTAGGACCACCATGGAATCACAAGAAAAAAATTGCCTTCCTATGGTCTAACTAGGAGCTAAATCTCTTTTTATCCTTGCTCTTTCCTACCCAACCAGAACTTGCCATTCTCACCTACCTCATTGACATAACCTGCACATACAAAAGAGCCAACTAGAATATGCTTCCACACAACCAAACGCCAAGCATAACAAAAATGGGCTTTCATCATGCTTTATAACTCATTCACGTGTGTGCTAGGATACTCCATTAATAGTTGTTGCCACCAAACCTCTCCATCCTCTGTACTTGCACCCTCCTAACACCCAATATAAATTGTCCTCATATAGCCATGTGCTCCCAACTAATACATTCTTTCTTGTAATAATCATCCAAAAATCATCACATACATGCTTGTAAACCTTCACCACCTTATATATACTAATCCAATGTAATCACAAACTTTATCATGGCAGATGAAATCTTAAATGTTTCTCCAAGTTTGACCATGTACTCACATCATTGCTATAGATAGCTGTTATATGTTCTTGATCAATCCCTACATTTGGTAATAGATCTGCCATAACATTTAACTTTCTCTTACAATGAACAAAATTATCTCTTCGAATCTAGATTTTATCCTTTCCACTTCCTCTAGATACCTATTAAACTTCCAATTTGGACTCTTGTTAGTACAAACTGCATTTATTACCATTAGAGAATCACCTTCTACTACCAAATTAGGCAGCTTTAGAAAAATTGTTGCCACCGTACCAGCTATAAGAGTTTCACACTTAGCGTCATTGTTCGTTTTTATCCAAAAGAAGAGAGAGACCATAAAAAATATCTTCATCTACATTCCATAAAAAATATCTCCATCTACATTCCAAAATATCTTGGAACCATAATAAATAGCTACGAAAATGAAATGTTAGGTAGATTAATACCAAAGAGAATATATATAGTAAAAAAGGATACCACATTTATGTTGAGAAATGGCATGTAATTTTATATTGTTGAGCAATATGTAAGTGAAGATAAACACCCCTGTTTCAATTAACAAGGATTTTTACTAACTATTGGAGGCCCCTGTTTAACATACAGTCCATGCCATCGTTATTGGTATTTCTGTCTCATATAACTTAAGGCTCCTTCCTCAACCGAACAATTCCCAAAACTTCCATGAATTCATCTTACAAAGCAATAAACATATTATAGGGTAACTAGGCTTCAATGCATAGCCATTTAGGATGTCATGATTCCTAAAAGATGCCTAAACTTCAATTATAAGGAACTTGCAACAAGAGTGCAGAGTTTACTTAAACATGTCACGTCAATTTCTTCTATTTTACTAGTAATGCGATTTCACAAAATAAAATTAAGATTTCTATATTACGTGCATATGACTGAAGTTTTCCACATAAAAATTGCATTATTTTCTAGTCTGAGCATGCCAAGAAGATACAAATTTTAATAATCCGATTTACATAATGGAACTCATAAATGAATAATGCCTATGTATGTCACAGAAGATTGTTGTTCTCTTCTAAATTAGAAATACTAACAAATTGAGAATGTGCGGAATGATATCGTGTGAAAGTGTTCCTAATTTCTTGTCTTGGTCAATTCCCTCATGCTCTTTACTTTTACTATCTTCAATTCGTTTCTGAGCACCAACTTTGTCTGCCATTCAAAAGACAAAAGGTTATTAAAATTTCATATTTGTGCAAGTATGAAAATAATCGTTAACAAAAATACAGAAGAGCATAAAAAACTAGAAGTCATGCAAATTTGTCCATTCCAAGATAACAATGATTAGTATCTATGAAGCCCATTTGAGGATGTTTTTCAAAAGGATGAATTTAGTACAAAATAAATAATTAATGAAATTACAATGCTTTTACAAGGAATGGCCATAAAAGTGTAAAATAAATTATCACATTTCTTGGAGAACATAATTCATAGCACTGACTGCGGGAAAGTCAAAGGATCAATTCTAATCAATTGAATGATATTCCTCAACAAAATGTGCATCCTACCAAGCATATACAAGTTCAATATCTGAAAACAATATATATTGTGAGTAACTTTCAACGAAATCTTCACTTTGAATAATCAATATGAAAAAATAACATGAACATCACATTAATGTGTAATAATTTACAAGAAAAATCTTTTTGCAACTATTAAATCAATAAATTAGCATTATGTTTTCAAGGAGAAAATTGTACAGATAAGCTTTCCTCTATACTCTTAATTCCTCCAATAAGAAATTAATGTCACCAGAGAAAACATCAAGGGTGAACACAGCTTTATATATGTATCAAACTATTTATTGGAAAGAAGTAGGAGTTCCAAAAATTAAAGTTGTTGCACCCTTGATTCTGGACATATATAGGGATATGTGTTAGCTGACTACTCACTCATTATCACTATCATTAGTTCCTAGATATAATAATTATAGAACTAGTCAGCCTATGTTGGGATCAGTGGTTTACCCCTCATTAAGAGGCAGCCAATATATAGGAGGTAGTTAGTAGTTGTGGAATTATCATTTTGCAAATTCTATTCTTATTTAAGACTTGGGAGGTTGCCCCCTTGTAGTGGCTCTGTTTATTATATGTCTATTATGCTCTTATTTTCACCATTAATTTATGTATCTGCTCTCTTTTGTTTTGACTCAAGTGCTAAAGCTTATCATTCTGCTGTTCACATCATGTGGATCATCTCCTTTAAGCTTGAATTTCTACTCTTGCAATAAGTAAATTCATTTCAAAAGTTATGCAAGCAGTGTGCCAATAAAAAGTTGAACAGCAGTATAATGGAGAAAGCAAAATTTTCCATTTCAAAATCTTTCTTATTTAAATGATAGCCATGCTAATTTAAACTTAGTTTGTTGTAATTTCTTAAAAATGTAATTGGCAACAATGTCCAAATTAGAAGCCAACTGGATTAATCTTCCTAATGTTACTCACATTACATCCTAACATATTATAAATAGACTATGTCAGTCATTATCTGAAAAGATCAACACTTGAGAATAGCTTAATAGGTGTTTTGATTATACTAAACAACTCCAGGAAAAACTGCATTGAAAATGGGAATATTGTGTGTTAACTTAAAAGTAATATATATAAATTTGTAGCATGTTTTCAGGAGCTAAATAATAGGCATCATAATAGCACTCTACGTGAATGTTAAGGACCACAATATCCTTTCACTCTACAATGAGCCACTATAGCCCCATAACATAGACCACAAAAAGCATACAAATCGAGATATAATCGTTGTGATATATTAAAACCTCCATCACATCAAACATTTGTCTCATTACATCATTACTCTATGATGTATTTTACTTCAAGAATATTTAAATAAAATGAATCATTGAGTCAAATTTAAAGATTAAACTAGGTCCAAACACCATTTTTTCCTATCCTAGATTTTTAAAGTTTAACATTTCTGATGTCAACCAACTGGCACGACATGTTGTATCTGAATTGAATCAAACTATATGTGGTCCAAATGTCTGACCCATTGGATGATCATTGGACTAGAAATCCCCAATTCTTAGAGTAGATCCCACTTGAGTGAATAACCATGGCCTGTATTTGTAAATGCAAAGTGAAATTTAAGAAAACCAAGACCTTGTTGAGAAGGCTGAAGTTTGTAAGGAACATTAGCTAACCTAAACGAATGAATTAATGACTTGAATCTCTGAAGTTACTTGTGATAATTCCAATGCTAGCTTATTTCAGCTAAGTAATGGAGATAATGTTGGTTGGAGCCCATACTAGTGATGCCCTAGTGATAAATATGAAGAAATGTGCATTTAGTAGTCTCCACTCATGCATTTAGGGGTCTTCTTGAAAAAGGAGAGTGCACTAATGTGCATGTATACCTAGTGTTTGTAGGGGAAGTTTTTAGAAGCATAGGCATTGGTTTGAGTTGATACCACTGCTCATATAAGTTCTAGCCAAGCCAAAAATGGGAAGATGAAACATGTGAAATATGCTGAAAATGTATTTTCTACCTTCATCTTAACCCTTTATTTAAATATCAACTCAAGCTGACTAAAAAAAACCGGACCCTTAATGTTTACCATTTATACGAATGACGAAACTAACTCTATTAATGTGATCAAGGAACATAATCGATACTTGTGCCTGATAATGACAGCTCACTGTGCAAGAAGGTCCGAGGAAAAGGCATCACCTTAAACAAGGGGGATCTGATACAGAATCCACCAGCAGATTTTTCATAGCAGTTCGGTATTTTAACTTTGTTTATAATCCTTTATGCTTATCTTAGACAGTGCTGTTCATCCCAGGTTCATTTTGACATTAGACTAATTAGACTGGTATTTTGAAAAGAGGCCCATAGTAATTTTTCCTTATTTCAGTTATTTTTGTTGGGTGAGGACCCTGGTAAAATCCGCATTTATCTATAATTAACTAACCCTATAAATACAAATATCAAGAATCTTGATCTCCAATCTTTCATAAGCAGTGGTAATACTTGAAGAAGCTCACCAAAAAGTAAGCCAAAAATCGCACAGGCAGGATTATGCTAAGTTAAATTTAATCAATGATAACAAATTTCCACAATCCATATTGATAGTTGCTAAATAGATTTCTGGATTCGATTGTATGATTATTTTTGCATCTAGAAAAAGTTTCGGATCACTCTCTGTGATCCATCATCAGGATGAAGAAGAGAGCATAAGGAGTTAAAAATGAGTAGTTGGGGACTCAACAAGGCATAAAAAGGTTTGAAAGAGGGAGGAGAAAGCAGGGTAGGCACAAGAATCAAGACACTAAAAAAATAATGAGAATAAGAAAGAACAAACCAAATGATACATAATAGTTTCAAAAATCAAAAGGAGAACAAAAATCAATTCAAGAATAATCACACAATCGAATCCAGAAATCTGTTTAGCGACTAAAATTAATTAGATAAACTCCTAAAAGGAAATACATTCTTTGATTTCACTTTGAATTTTTGAAAGTTCAAATTGAGACTAGCAACAATTTACTCAGAGCAAATATCAAAAGCCATCGGTCTTAGTGCAAAGACACTTTACTAATCATTGAGCAAGTTTTGTTAAATAAAGAAACAAAATCTGAAAAAATCTTTAACAATCTAACGCTGGGACTCATTCTTTCTGGAAAACTGATATAATTTTCATGCCTAATTTAAACACTGGTATTAATTCCATAAAATTGAAAATAAGAATTCTGTCAAATCAGTTCAAAGAATAATTCCTTAAAAGAAAGTTATTTCTAGACTCTGTGTACACTCTGAAAGCCGAGGACGAACCCGATCATAATTTTCAAATTAAAAGAAATTAAAAGCCATCAATGTAAATGCCTGAATTTTAAAGGTCTTCAATTAAAACTGAACTAAATTGAATTAAAGAAAGTCGCGTGTTCGAAACAAAAATGAAATAGAATAAGATAAAGGGCGTACCATTAATTGTTTGCGCCATAACGTTCTTCTTGTTCAGAGAAATCGCTGTGATAAGCAATTGGCCTAACTTAGGCTTACAAATTATAGAAGTCAGTGAAACGAGCGGCATCTCTTAGTATTTGTTGTTATTCGGACAGCAAAACCGCGCCACGTCAGCGGTTGACCCGTGAAACCGTGTGTCAAGTTGCCGGCACAGCTGAAATCCTGCCACCCGTCCAGAAGTTCATGGAAGCTTCAACACGGATAGATTTTTATGCCCGGCTTGTGTAAATGGATGTAAATTTGATAGTTGACCCTGCCTGTCAAGCAGATATTTTGTGATGGTCATCAATTTGAAATTGCTTTAAATAATAAAGCTTATCCTATTGTAGAAAAATATATAGACTAAAAATATATAAAAATATTATATAAAAAATATCTCGCGAGTTATATAAAATATTCTATACTCTTCTTAAAACTTTTAAATTTTAATTATGTGTTACAATTAGCATACTTATATTTAGAAACAATTATACAGGGAGAGATATTATTTTCCAACTGTATGCTTAAAATTATTATATTTTTATTATTATATTATTATTTTTATTATTAAATTATATTATTATTACTATAATATTTTATATATGGATATAGACATAAAGCAAAAACAATCACCATATCTATCTTAAATTAAATATTATTATTATATATAATTTTTATTATTATATTTTTATATTATTATTATTAGTATTATATTTTACATATGCATGTAGACATAAGAAAAAAATAACATACTTAACTTATCCTTTTGATTTTATGTACACAAACTTTCAAACCTCATTTTCCATTGATAAACACCTCTTGATGTAATTAAAATGATTAAATGCAGTCATCTAACTATCTGTTATACACTTTTTGGACCCCCCCCCCTAAAAAACTAGGCTTATCCCTTTGAATTTTGGCTAAGTTATGCACTGGTAGTGTTTTGGCTATCTATTCTAACTCGGGTGGTGATTTACTGAGTTAATCTAACTCACCCTCCGCTTGCTTCTTAAAGCTTTTTGCATGTTTGGAGCTATTGGGGGTGGTTTGATCAACTACGTGAATTGTTCACCCGATTCACTTTCAAGTTTATCTCTGTTGGCGGTGTGTTGTAAGGTTTGTGTAACTCCCCATTTACCGCCCAGAAGGAAATGTAATATCATTAAGATACTAGTGGTGTTTTGTGACCCAAATCGAACCTAGGCAGTGATTTGAAAAGTTATATGAACTTCCCTTTTTCCGGCTCTCATGAACATTCCTTTTTAAACTCTTGAAAAAGAGGTTATATTAAATAGTGACATGAGAGTTGACACATGCTAATGCAAAGTAAGGGATGCATTTAATGTCTATCTACTAGCACATTTCTCGTGGGAATTAAATGAGGAAAATTGTGCCAAAGACAATCATTCTTCAGCTACGACATTCACTCTGGGAAACATGAAGAAACAAGAGCATACCAATGCAAACCTCCATCCTCAAGACCCGAGCTCATTCTGAGGTAGTTTTATTCTTATCTTTTCCTTATGAACACATAGTTTCCAAGTTTATCTTCCCCTGTATCATGAATTATCTAGTAAAAATCTATTCGAACCCTAGTAGCTCAAAAATGGCTACGATTAAGTATCAAGGGTATGAATATGTTGCAAGGTTAACATGTGAAATGCCAAAAATTGGAGATACTAAGCTGGGACCAGTGAATTTAGCTGAGCTCAAAGAAAAGTTCAATGCTCCCAACCCACTGCCTATCACTCAGAGGGTAATTGAGAGTGGGTTAATAGAAGCAACCATCTTTCCTGCTGCTATCCAGCGTCCATAATTAGTTCTGGAATGCATAAGGCATTACGATGTCCAAGCTCGGGAAATAAGAATAGAGGATAACTAGTTGGTGGTTAAAATACAAAGAGCCACCTTTGCGTCATGTTTAAAGATTCCTAAAAAGGAACCCTACTCGCCCATGGATTTTACCAATCCTTAGGTTGCGTTTTCTTTCAAGAAGGGGCACTACTAGAACATAATGGCAAGAAACTGGCTAGTGAAACCAAGAGGAGGAAAATCCCAATTACCCCAAAATTTGCATAGGAATCATTTTGCAGATGAGATATTCGATATTATTTTGCTGCTTCACAGAGTATAGGGAAATGAAAATGCTTTTGGTTTCCAAGAATGGATGTATTTCTTCATATAAATTATATTGGGGGGAACACAATTTCCAAACTGGGCAACACTTATTAGTGACAGGGTACACAGTTAGCTAGCTCATTTCCAAGTCAACAGGGCATTCTTCATGTCCTCTTATTTTATTTATGCTATTGCAAGTACTAGACCTTGGCCAGGCTTGAGGCCAAGTAATCTTCCTCACAACCAGGTACATATTTACGAGTACCTTGATAAACTACAGTTGCATTTAAAAGTTTCATTTATCACAAAAGAGTATCAGACATATTCACTATGAGGATGACAAGAGAACTACAAGGGAAAATGGAAATGTGACTATCACATGAAGCTATGCAGTTTTTTGAATATTATGGTAGTCATTTTATCTAGTTTCATATATTTTCCTATATTAGAGTGGGTAGTTTCACTGGTTTCCTAATTAAAATCCTGAGGCATCCTAAAGATAAATTTGTCGTGGTTGAAGTTTGCAAACAATTGACTAATGTCAACAAAAGATGCCAAGAGTGAAGGAGAGTGATTGTGCAATTCCCAGTTGGATTTGGCCCCTACACATGCGAATCCATGTCAGACACCCTTAATATTGAAAAGGAGATCTCCAAGTATAATCTGCAGACCTATGATGAACACTTTACTTTTGATCTCAAGGGTTTTGTCATGGATAATTTAAAGTTAGGACCAAGTTTCTTTCATTTACCTGTTCTATAGAATTACTGGGCGGATTGCTTTGATGAATTTGAGGTAAGGAAAAGAAGTTGGATGAGACTATCTTTAAGGTAGATCATCACCTTTAATTTAAGCTTTGATGCGCAAGGGATAGAGGATGATGGGTCAAATTTAGTAGACCTGATTTTCACAGAATTAATAGCTAGCTGCCCTATTCCTGCCATGGATTGTAGTAAAGAGAAGGAGACCATTGAGGCTAGAACTGTTGATGTCTTGGAAAGAACACAAGAATGGATCACCAAGAAAAAGACACAGCAATCTCGCTGCAATACCAGATCACAAAACACACAACTAGGGGGAAGAAGCAGCCAATCCTTTGTAATTGTAGGAACTTCTAGAGATGCTCCGCAACCTTTACAATTTGGGGGCTCAAGGTGATGGCAATGAGGAATCCCCTAACAAAGATGTGCTTCTGTCAACTTGCAGGGAAGACCTCCTTGATTTACCTATTCTAGAACATGAAAAGGGGGATGATGAAGAAGCAGATGTCTTGAAAAATATTGTCATTAGTTCTACTTCCCCGTCACCATGGTCACCACTTAACATGGGAGTTGACGAATCTTTAAAATTGAGGCCTTCACCACTCCCGTCTCATGATGCTCAGATTGATACTCCTCCCATCAATAGAGTTCTTTTTTATTCTTCTAGTTCCAAAGCAGCCAACATTCCCAACACTCCTATGTGGTTGGAGGACACTCTGTCTAGAAAAGGAAAGCAACGCAGTTGGATCTTCCAAAGTAGGACATGGTAGGGAAACTACTCCAAAGAAACCCAAAGCTGAAGAAGTTAAAAACTGTTGCCTAGTTGATCGATGAATCTGGATCAGGAAACCTATGTCTGGAGGTAGCATGTCCTATTTCACAAAATGATGTCAACCAAGCCACGATTAGTGACTTTGATATTAATAGGATTGATTTGGGACCGCCTATTAGGGATGGTGATGTACAAATTTTTCAACTTTTTGCAACAAGGATGGTGGAAAGATCAAAGAAAGACAAAGAAAGTAAAAATGAATTGAAAAGACAAATTCAAGTCCTAACTGATTTCCTGAGATCAGTCTTTGACATTCCACCTCTGCCAATATCTCAAACAGAGTCATCCTTTGACCCTTTGACCTTAATGGGAAAAGAGGCAGTGAATAGAATGTAAAGCTACAAGAATTTTGGTAAGGCTGTGGAAGAATGGAGCGTTGGATTAGTTGAGAGAGGTAACTATATCATCTTAGAATCTCTCAAGTGTTTGCAAAGAGTGAATGCTTCAAAGTTAGAGATTCAAAAAGAGATCACTAATGTTGGGAAGGAAGAAAGAACATGGAATCAATACATGAATGAAGTCAAGGCTATGATAAGCTTTGGGTTGGAGAAACTAGCTGTTGAGCAGATTATACCCAACGTTGTTGAAAACCATTGCTTGATTTGGAGCAAGAGCATGGAATGGAAGCTACATGTAGTAAAACAGGGTTCACAAAAGCTTCAAGAGGTACGAGCCGAATGTGATGCAATCCTGGAGGAAATTCATATGAACCTCATCACCCTCAGATGGTAGTTTGATAAGGAAGGTAGTACTAAGAGCGTTGAAGCCTTGAATGATAGTTTCCAGAAGCCGATCAATGGAATTTTCAACTTATAATCCTTCAATGTAGAGCATTTAAGAAAGTTAAGTGAACTAGACCTTGTCTTGACACATGCCACAGGCCTCATGAAGTCTTATGATTAGAGAATCGAAGCTGTTAAAGACAACCAGTTAGTGTGGAGGTTACGAATGGGAAATGTCACCATACCACACCACAAAGAACTCCCAAACATCATTAAGGCCTTCCAAAACTTGTGGAAACAACTTGCCAGACTCTAGAGCTAGGAAGTGAAGTGCCATCGACTTAGTTCAGTTATTTGTATTTCTTGAATGACTTTTTATTTTAAAATTAGTTTTGGGCAAGAGGCGGTTACATTATGTCGCCTTATATATATGTAATTATTTTTAACTATCTCTCTATCTAGATACTTGGAAAAAGACTCAGTATTATGACATTGAATACAATTTTTATTGTGAATTGAAATCTCTATCTGTCTGTGTGCACTTAGTTTACAAAGATAACATATAATCTTAAATTTGTGTGTTTGAGGTGTTTTTGAATGTTTATGCTTTCCTTTGAGATGGTATATACATTATCTTTGTATTAGATTTCAATTTACCAGTAATATTGGGTCTACATTTCTGCTATTACATTTATACAACTGGTCTTTGTGCCAGTAATTATATGCGATATGTTCTATCTACACTAGTCTTTGTGCTAGCATTTTTTTTATGGTTTGTTAAGCATACGATGGCCTTTGAGCCTACACTATTAGTGCTCTTTCCTTTGCACTTAATACTAGTAATTTTCCTTTATTTGGTTTGCCTTTCCTGCTTTCGGGTTAAAAGCATACCCATGTTTAGTTAGGACATACAAATTCATTGCATATCATATGAGGGAGTTGTAACTCCAAAATTCAAGGGAAATTCACAAATGAAATTGTGAACTTTCCAAAGCTCTTGGGAACAATCACACCTTTCGAAGTTAGGAAATTTTCCATTTCTCAAGATGCCTAATCTGTTAGCCAACACTATCAAATTTAGGCTTTAATCAAACTTTAAGTTAAAATGCATAAGGGATGGAGATATGTAAGGTATGATAATTTGTAATTAGTTAAAAATCGAGATAGTTGATATTCAAGAATAGTTAGTGATATGTAGTAGATGGTAGTATTTAATTAGTTAAAATTTGAGTTGTTTGATATTTAAGAAAAGTTAGATATATGTAAGGTATGACAACTTTTAATTAATAAAAAAATGAGTCGTTTGATATATAAAATAGTTAGAGATATGTAGGTATGGAAATTTTCAATTAATTAAAAATTGAGGCGTTTGTATTTAATTTAGATTGGAGTTGTGCAAGGTATGGAAACTTTCAATTAACTAAAAAAATGAACTGTTTGATACTTAAAAATAGTTGGAAACAATATCTTCTTATTTGCTTATTATAATTATATTTTATATTTTTGGTATTTAAAATTTGTATATTAAAAAGGACAACTAATTATCAATTTGAAGTTGGATGAGGTGTAAATTTATCATTGGTTTTGTGATCATTAAATTGCTTGATATTAAGTAGAGCAACCACTTTCAATCAATAACAAAGTTTGGAAGTGTTGCAAAGCACTCTTCTATATCCACCTACACCTCCATGCTTGCCACCACCTATTTCTCCACTTTGAATATGTAACATACCCAATGTTCATCCAACAAGTTTCACCTTAGTTTTAACTCAAAATGTGAATAACTTGAAAGTTTCCAAAAACATAGAAATGAAAATTTTCCTTTTAAATAACATATTTGCACATTACTCTACAACCTATCATGGTTTGAAGTTGGCTCAGTCTAGAGGTTATGATAAGGTATGGGTTGAGAGTGATTCCCTCAATATTATCAATAACCTTAGGAAGATTTCTCATACCTCTTGGATGGTGGAAGCCCTTATTAATGATGCCTTAAATATTTTGGATTCTTTCAACCAATGTTTCATCTCCCATGTTTATAGAGAGGGGAATAGGCTTGTTGATTTTTTCACCAACTATGGGGTGAATGATTATTTGGAATGGGGAGAACACGACCTCCTACCCCTGGAAGCATGTTCAATAATTCATCATGACTGACAAAGGTGTTGAGAGGGGGGGTCCTTTTGTGATGGGGTTTTGTCACATGCTCCTGACATGGCATTTCCTTTTGAGGTGTAAATCTCTTAGAGGAAAGGCCATGCAATATTCTGATGGGTTGGAGGATCAAATGACTAGGAATTCATTTTTCATAATTCCTCTTTGCCATCTTGTCCAATCCACACAGATTGTAGGTATTTTGAGAGCTATTTTTTTCTCGAGGTTTCTTCCTCTCCTCTGCAAGTTCTTTCTGTTGGGGTGCTTGCTTGTTGTAACTATGGGGGGTGATCGAAATAGAACTGAGCCCAAATCCTATGACACTGTGAAAGCCAATAAGAAGGTTTGGAGGTTGTTGGAGGTTGGGGGAGTGACTCCATATATGGAAAATTTGCATGGGAATGATGTGAAGACGTCGCAGGAATTTCTTGAGGGAGAGCAAAATCAAGTGTTGAAAATTAGGGGAAAGGAGTTTAATATCACTAAGGATCTTATAGCTGAAATCACTGGTTTGTTGACTGAAGGGAAAAAATTCTATAGAGATAAGATGAATTTGGTCCGACCATGGATAATTTTTTCAAAGATGATGAGAGGAGGAAGCTAGAAAGGGCTAAATGTGGTGGCTATTATCAAACTTCAATCAAGGCGATTTGGAGAGATGTTGTGGAGGAAATCACAACAACACAACAAGCAATTAGCACCAAATTTTGCACCGTATTCTAGTGTATTTTGAGCCATGAATTGAACAATTTGGTTGGCATTAAATTCGGTGTAAACAGGCATGGCTAGTTCGACGCTAAATTTTGCACTGAAATTTCTGTCAGAATTAGCGTTGGAATAAGTGCCAGAGTTAGCGCTGGGAAATCATGGCGCCTTCATTAGCACCTGAAATAGTGCCCTGAAGTAGCAATGGAAATGGTGCCGAAATTGGTGCCCAAGTTGGCTTCCGGTTTTGCTTCCATGTCTACTCCCATTTTTGGTTCTAGTTTTGCTTCCAATTTTGCTTCTAGTTTTGCTTCCGGTTTTCCTTCCACTTTTTCTTCTAGTTTTTGCTTCTGGTTTTCCTTCCAGTTTTCCTTCCACATTTGCTTCAGGTTTTGCTTCTAGTTTTGCCTCTGGTTTTGCCTCTGGTTTTGCTTCCAAGTTTGATTTTGGTTTTGCTTCTGGTTTTGCTTCCGATTTTGCTTCCAAGTTTACATCTGGTTTTGCTTCCAGGTTTGCTTCCGGTTTTGCTTCCGATTTTGCTTCTAGTTTTGCTTCCATTTTTACTTCCAGTTTTGCTTCCAAATTTGCTTCTAGTTTGGCTTCCATTGTTGCTTCCTTTTTTTCTTCTAAAAATGCTTCTTGTTTTGCTTCCATTTATTAATTTAATATGTTTTATTTCAATTTAATTAGTTAAATGTATCGTGCCTCTTAAATAACTCATGATTATAGAGTAAGTAATTTAATTATTTAACTCATATGTTTAAATAACAATATAATTATTGTAACATGATCAACATCTATAATTAAAACAAGTGAGTCAAATATCTATAATTTAATTGAATTTGAAAACATCCATCTTGCGCAGTAAATTAAAATCATCATACTTAATAAATATCCATCCAAAAATCATTGAGCACTTTTAATATATATAAATTGACAAGTCAATACTGATATATAACTAAAACAAGTGAAATTCAAATATGCCAATACATCAAAAACATGTCAAAATGATACATGCAGTCCAACAGTCGACATAAGTGAAAATGATACATGTACAAATGATATAAATAAAATTGATAAATTATGTAACTCAAATTGATACAAGTCAAGATGATACATGTCCAAATGATATAGTGAAAATGATACATGTCAATATGATACATACTCAACAATATAGTACCAGGCCTGATACATATGATAGTAATCATGAAAAGAGTCATCATAATGATATATCAACAATGATCCATGTCTATATGATCATGAATGATCTCATCATCATCATCACCATCCTGAGGAAGAACAACAAGAGAGGGACTCTGCATTGATGCCATTCCTCAATCTTCACTTGATGGCATCAAGGAATGGCTGAACTCCATGGATATAAAGTATTATGAAAGTATAATGAACTTGGGCGGCCAATTTTGAAGAGTATTACTGATGATCCAGATAAATTTATTGAAGATGGTGGTTGGGAATTTTTGAATATGGAAGCTAGTGATTCTAATTCTGATAATTCAGAAGAGTCAGATCAAGGATATGAACCCTTTGATGTAGAAGAGGAATCAAAATAAAATTTCATGTAGCCACCATCAAGAGTGTTACAAGCCAAAAAGATGGAGGGAATTCTTATATAAGGATAATTTTCAATGTTGCAGGTATCGACTTTAATGCCAACTACAATGGCAACATTAAAATTCCCTAGGAGTATTTATGTTAAGGAAATTTCCTTTAGATGCAAGGATTCAAAGCACATCAACCATGTGGTATAGATGATTAAATCCCAGAGATGATCTATAGCAATGAAAGAGTCTAAAAAGGTAGAGAGAGCTACATTGGTGACTCAGGAGAAACTTCAGCTTTAAAAAACAAAGCCAATTAGGCCGGCAGACGCGTGGATCAGGCCAACATTTGGTGGAAGAGGATGGAAGATGACTGTAACTCTAGAGGCCCACCATAAAGGATTTCAGTATTCAACCATGAGAGCAAAAGAGAGAGCTGATATCATGTATCAAAACATTAAGCATGCATTCTTCCAGCCAGTGCAGAAGGAGATGATTACTTTGCTTCATTTTCATTTGCATAACCATATCATGGCGTTGGAACCAAGAAGACCAATGATGTCTAGTTTTATGTGGAGGTAATGGATGTGGTCCAAAATTTAGGAGGGGAGATCCTGATGTATGCCAAGAGGCATAAAGTTAGATGAATTAAAATTTAAGTTCACCTAAATTTTTGCCAAAGTTTACTTCTAATTTTTATGACTATTTTTCTTGACTGTCAAAGTTTACTTACAAATTTTAAATTTCTTTCTGGTCATTTTGATGAGGATATATTCAGCCAATGTGTAAGCACATTTTGTTTGTATCACAACCATAGTAATGAGACTCAGACTCACCTCAGACTTGGCTAGGGTGACTTGACTCGGGGACTCGAGGAATCGGCGCCCAAACTCGGTGTAGACTCGACAAAATGAAAAAACCGTAGAAATTTAAAGATTTTTAAGATTTAAAACTTGTTTCATGCACCCTTTATTAAACAGACCTTAAATACACAATAATATCATTAAATAGAAGAAAAATTGATCACATACACAAGTATACATCAATCACTTAAGTATAAACACAAATTTTAGCTGAAGGAAATACACAGACACAAGTATACTACTATTATGCCCTTGATAAATTTTTACCTAGCTACAATGTCATTTGAGTAGTCTTAGTCTTCTGATCCAAATTGATTAAAGAAATGTGGAAGTGTTAAGCTCCAAATTTCCAATACTAAGTACATCTATAACTATAAATTGTCTCTATCACATTCACAATAGAAAGGAACTTGTTGGAAGCAGTATGCTCTAAATTGCCAATACTTAGTGAATCTAGATCCATAGTTAGTAATGTCCAAACAAAACTTGTCCCAACAGCCATAGGGAAATGGGAAAAGTTAATGGGTAATAATCAATGGGGGAAGGCTTAGGTAATCAACTGACAGTATGGCAACCTGCTGCATAGCCCATTGATTATTACTTTGCCCATTTCCCTATGGCTGCTGGGACAAGTTTTGTTTGGACATTACTAACTATGGATCTAGATTCACTAAGTATTGACAATTTAGAGCATACTACTTCCAACAAGTTCCTTTCCATTTTGACACACTATTAATGTGATAGAGATAATTTATAGATATAAATATTAAACAATGTTGTAGCTTGCAATAAGCCAATAACACATAAAAAAATTAATATTCAAAGTTTAAACTTTATAATTAAATTATTAAACTAAAAAAATGGGTTAGCTTTTAGTTAGCTTTTTTGGATAGCTCTACTGGATGTTGAGGACATTCCATTTATCTTTTGAATTTTAAGAAGTCAGAGTTTCAAGGATTTGTCAAGCGAGTAAGAGAGCTATAGGAGCAACCTCATCTAAAAGATTTTGAACTAGAGTTTGATATACCATTTAGAGAGCTTGGCTTTCATTAATATAAAGTATTATGAAAGCATAATGAACTTGAACTGGCGGCCAATTTTGAAGAGTATTACTGATGATCCAGATAAATTTATTGAAGATGGTGGTTGGGAATTTTTGAATATGGAAGCTAGTGATTCTGATTCTAATAATTCAGAAGAGTTAGATCAAGGATACAAACCCTCTGATGTAGAAGAGGAATCAAAATCATATGAGGAAGGTTCAAAAGATGAATCTCTTGTGGAGTTAGAGGAGGACGAAGAAGAAGAAGAAGATTCTAAAGAGGAGGAAGGTAAAACACATGGGATGAATTAGAAGCTAAAGCCATAAATGCAATCATTTACTTTTAAACTAATTAATATGCAATAATTTAATTTTTCCAAGGAAATAAAAAAAATATCATTTAACATATTAAATATACTTACAAATTATTGAAGGAATGTTTTTCGAAATTATTGAAGAATTGGCTCTTTTTTCCAGCGCTGGACGTACGTTCGACATTAAATGAAGTTTTCCGGCAATTTGCTATGTAATTAAGTTTTTTCTTGCATTTCCTTCGATGCTTCTTGGTTTGCGGGAGTAAGGAGAGTGTTAGGACGGCTATGTGAAGTAGTCTAGTGGCTAACGTACCAGAGAAGAAATGGAGGCCAACTTAACTCTGAATGCGAGGAGGAAATTGGATCCTTTTGATGGCAAAGTGACAATGAAGAGACTGCATGGCTTGTTCCTGTACAAGGATGTGAAGGTGGCACAATCTATGCAAATCATTTTGGGTAATGGCTTCAAAAATTTGAAGCACAAATATTAGACTAATATGGATATATACTCTCTGATCATGGCGTGGGGATTGGACTTAGGAGAGTCGATGAAGGTTTTAAGGAAAGTGATGAAAGCTTTGGTGCATAGGGATTTCTTAGTGAACATGGAGAGTATCCTAGAAAGGGTTGTACCAGGAAAAGGATTTGTGAGTGAAGGAATGGAAGGTGTGGAACGGGAAGTAGCAGAGATAGATCACCCTTTCATTAGGTGGCTAGAAGGAAGAACCAAAGCCGTGTGGAGAGAGGGTGTGCAACGGAGGTGGAAAGCTTTGAAACTGTGCATCGAATTAATGGAGAATGAGGAGATAATAGAGGGACTCAAAGCCATTTCCAGCTCAAGGAGCTGTGTGAGAAGAAGGGTTTGTGTCTAAGAAAGAAGGTGAAGCCACTCACGGAAATGTGCCCATTGCATCTAGGCAGCGCTTCTGGAATTTTCGCGTAAACTTGTTTACTGTGTTTAAGCTAGATGTTGATGTATAAACTTAAAAGGTTAAGCCCTGCTTTTGGTTTTGATACTGTAAATAGTTGGTGTTTGGTTAGTAGTTAGTTGGATAGTTTTCAGACGCTTGTGGTAGGGCTTTTTGATCTATAGGTTTTTATTCTGTTTTAACAGACATGATGTGAAGGTGTTGGAAGAACTTTTTATTTGGAGCTTTGTATATTTTGATTTATATTAAATAAAATAAAAAAAATTTCACTGATCGAAGAATTTTTTTTTTTAAATATCGTTTAATAAATTTGATATAATCTTATGAACAAATTCAAATACCTGCTTACTCTCCTCACTAGACTTCCTCTGTGCATCCTGGCTTCGTGATCTCTTCAGTTGCTGGTAGTGCCCTGCTCTCTTCCTTCGCGTGGCATTTTTCCCTTTTATGTCGTCTGATTTCTTCCTTCACGCGGGAAATTTTTAAATTTTCGATTTTGATTTCTTCCTTTGCACGACATTTTTCCCTTTTTTGTCTGTTTTTGTTGTTTGATTTTTTCCTTAATGCCAGCTTGAGTGCCAAATTTTGGCCGTTAATGTAATCGGTTTGGGGTGCCTAAGGTGGCGCCAAGTGCGCCTAATTGAGCGCCTATCATTGTACATTTTACCGCGGTCCCGCAAGTTGCTTCTCCCTTCTCGATGGTAGTGCGGTGAAAGCTTCTGTGGTAGCATTTTTATTCACAGAGGAGGCCATGGAGAGAGGATGTGGATGGCGTAAAAATACTAAGTGGAAATAGATGAGACAACATTGATTAAGTACTAAATTTATTTTGATATTTTTTTGTGAACCACGATAAATACTGGTGTCACATCTTTATTGTTTTTCTTATCTATTTTATACTCTATTTTCTTCACTTCTATTTAGCTCTTCTTTTATTTACAATTTTTAGGATAAATTTAAATTCTTCCCATGTGAAAAATATCATCTATAGGATTCTTTAAAAAGGTTGAAGATCACTTTTGAAAAAAATAATTTAACACTTTAACAATTCAAATTGTAATCAAAGTTTATCCTAAAATTATATTTAAATAAATACAATTGCAATAATGAGAATATTGGATAGAATGACATTCAAACTTACACCCTACTTATGGCTGTTAAGGTATTGCAACACTTAGTAACTTACCCCTTTCATGATAGAAACTAAAATTTTACCAAGTGTATTTCTATTTAAACACTTCTTTCCAAAGTGCGTTCATGTTGGGATCATGGATAATACCATATTCAAAATTTTAGATGAGAAAGAGTTTAGCTATAATAGATTAAATTAAAGATTTAGTTCTAATAATTTATTTTTTTGTGATGATGCATGGATGTTAATATCTAAAATATCAATAGACTCCACTCAAACTAGAAATTCACATTAAAAAATAGAATTTGAATAGATTTAAAATACAACATTTTTGATAATAATTATATATACGATAATTTTATTCACTTTTAAAAAAATGTATATACGTTAATACAAGATATATCCTATACAAACATATTTTTGAACCTCAATTCTAAAAAATGCAACTCCTATCCCCACCTCTTGCCTGTATACTTTTATCTTTGTAACTATCATGGATTGTGAAAATTGAATGTTATTAATCATGGATAAACTGTGCAAATTTTTACATAACTATAATGGACTGTGAAAATCGAATGTTATTAATTTTCATAAATGTGTTTAATTTTTCCATGAATCTCAAATGCCTAAACTTTGAAATGCTTCAGTGAAATTATGTTGTACTTGGACAATTGAAAACCTATTTTATTCTCCTAGCAAGCTTTTTTATTTTTCGTTATAATTCTAGACCAAACAACATTTGTGGGGATGGCCTTTTACACCAATCTTAATTTGTATGAAGTTCATGAACCTATTGTCAAGCAGCAAATTCCTTTCATAGACAAGAAATGTAAAGGCTTCATTTAAGAAAAGATAAGTAGTCCCTTTCTAAGGGTAATCCACGTGCAAAAATTAAAAAGCACATAAAAAACAATTGTACAGAAGAAAATTAGATTGAATCAGTTTTTTATAAGGAAAAATGTGCCTTGAAGGGCCCCAAAACCCTTTACAATGATTCCAAGCTGCAAGAGAAATTAAACCACTAAGCCCAATAGCCCAAAAAACCAAGAAGCTGACATAAGATGGAACATTAGCAACCCATCAGCAAATCCAAAAGAAAAAAAATTAGCAAACTTGCTAAACAAAAAGAGGAAGCACCAGCTACAACAAATTATCTAAAACATTAGCCGAGGCCATGTTCTCCATGATGACCTCCTAATGGATACTAATAACATCCTCTAGCTCCTCAACAACAGCAACAACCCTCTTTTTCATCTTGCTCCTCGTCCTAAAGCACGAACCCGCCTGCATGTCCTTCTCCAGCATAGGAGTAGAAGCTTTCGCTTTCTCCACCAGGTAAGAGCTGACACTAATCTCTTCAATCCTTTCCTCCATATTACCCAAGTTAAGTGGTTTTCTGATCCAATTCACCGCTTTCTCATTCAGAACAGAAAGACCCATAGCAGTGGTCTTCAAAGAGTTATTGTTGATATTGACCATCGTTTTCAAGTCCTTCGACATCTTTCCCATTTTATCCTCCAAACTTGCCATTCTATCCTCTAACATTTTATTAACAATAACTTCCAAAGAGGAAATTCTTTCCTCATGAGAAACCCGAAAATGATCAACATCGGCTAGTAGCTTATCAAGCTTAATATGCATTGATTTCACTTTGCCTTTTATTTCCCACTCCTTTTGGTTACCTCTTAGCATAGCAACACAAACATCCTGCCAATTTTTCATCTGAAGATTGAGCTCCTTAACCTTAGAAAATAACCACTTAACCAGGGAAAACAGATTTCTCGTCCCATCTTTGGCCATTCTATAAAACATATTCATGTCAATTTCATCCCAATTAACTGTAGGCTGACCCTTCTGCTCCAAGTCAATAGGGGGATCAGAACAATCCCTATTTTGTTCATCCTCTTCTTCGCTGTAGGAATCCCTCAACATCCAAAACATCCACCTTTATCCTCTCCCTTTTATCCGGAAGCCTTCCAAATCGCTAACGCCTTTTGCTCTTCACTTCCTCTTCTATAGCAAAAATCCCCGCAGAACAATTTCAACCGCGATCAATCCCCCGCATATCCATAGAGCCACCACTCAGGCTTCTTACACCTCCACTAGAGTTTCCTACATCGCCAGGCCACTCACTGACCACCCAAATTAACCGCACTCTTGAGCTCCTTGCACCGGGAGCTTCTAGCAGATCATCCTTACTATAGGGAACAATTCCCCAATGAAGCATTTTCTTGAACACAATCAAAATTTGAAGAATCCACATCACCCACATGATGAAAACCCTTCAAAACCTCATCACCCACAGGATGACAACCATTCAAACCCTCTTTTCCAAAAGACAACGCAAAATTCACATTCGAACCAGGGGAAACCACCTCAATTTTCCTTTTGGTAGAAGCTTTAACTTTCTTCATGCCTTTGGTTTTCCCCTTCGAAGATTTTCTAACAAAATTAGCCATAGTCTCCCGCAACTCCACATCAATCTCATAGCCCTTACCCCATTCTTTTGATTCCTCATCCCTTTCCTCAGAGCCTCCTTCATCAATAGACATATCCTCATATTCTGACTCTTCCTCCTCTGAACTACTGACCCATTCACTAGTAGAGTCCCCTGTTTCATACCCATCACTTTTAACTTCCTTTTTACAGGAGTTTTAGGGGAGACCGAGATCAACTTTAGCTTGATATGAGAAAAAATCAAACACATAGGCCCTTGATGAAGAACCGCCTTCTTAGGGTTCTCTCTGTGGTATTCAATACTCTTCTCCATAGAATGTAATAGGTAAAAAGGAAATGAGACCGAAACATTATGCCTAAAATGATTTAAGAGCATAAAATGGTGAGTGTAAACCACAAATAATCTAACTTCAAGGGTGAAGTAGTGCATAATGGCCAACACAAGGTCCCTCCAAAGTGGCTTCAGGGACTTCCTAGCATAACCTCCACTTCCAATTTCCTTAACCTTCTTCCTCTCATCATGTTTAAAGAAATTCGCAAAAGCTTTCTTATCCGCTCCCCTGTCTCTTAAAAGCTTTCTCCCAGTAACTGAAAGACCGATTACCTCTGCAATAAAATCCTCTTCAATTTGAAACTCAAAGCCCTAGTAATGCAGAGACCTCCCATTCCATCCTTTCACAAAGAAATCTGTTACATCAGGGTTCGGGCCTTGAATTATTTGCATAAATTGAGTAACCCCCCCAATTCCAAGTGCTCCCACACAGTAGCATTTTTCTAAAACTCTTCACAAGAACTCAACTCAATTCTACAATGGTCACCACCCATAGTGATAGGCAACAAACAAAAAACTCAAGAACACTTGGAAGAAATGAAAAAGTAAAATGAACCAGGTGCTACTCAAAACAATACAACAAACACCCACAATACATGTGGGCTTATCATTCCAAGTAACCCTGCCAAAACTGCTAGTCCATCCTTCTACGAAAACCAAGGAAAGAATAATGAAACTAAAAGAGCAAAGGGTCGACATGCAAAACCCAACGTAAAATCATAATGAAAAACCTTTCCCTGAGAACATCTCACCTAGAAACAAGCCAGCTGGTCATCATTAGAAATACACTTCATATTAAGAGGTAGTGATTCAAAAGAATCCTACTCAGATCTCTTAGCCACTCCCACGTTGGCAACCCCATCAGCCATAATGTTCACTTCACGGAAAACATGTGTGATTTTGATCTCCTCGAAAGAGTTAATAATATATATTGATTCATTAATAAAATTGGCAATTGACCATGAAGGAGAACATTTCATCATGAGACAATTAATCACATTAAGAGAGTCCCCCTCTAGCCATAGTTTAGAAACACCTTGTTTCTTAGCCAAAACTAATCCATGATAAATTGCTGCTGCCTCCACATAAAAAAAAACAATTTTACAGTAGAAAATTAGATTCAACCAGTTATGTCTTATTTCGCTTGCACACTTATTTGAAAGACATAGTATTCACCCATACATTCTCGACAAAGAAAACATGTGCTTTCATTTATTTTTACCGATATCTCTAAGGAAATTGTTGTTACATAATGATGCCCTAAGAAAATAATATATACAAAAAAAATGGAAAGAAAAATGTTTGAAATTTAAAATGCAACTCCATCAAGTTGTGTTGAAAGTAATCAAGATTAACTAGGAAAAAGAAAATAAAAATAAAATTTTGATGATTGTACTTAAAAGTGAACAAGATATGAAAAGCTTCTGACAATGATGGTGCTGAAATTGAAAAACCTCGGGACTTCGATGACATTATCAAGCTTTATGTCATTATAGATAAAGAGCACATACAATTTTATATATATAAAAATGAAGATTTGAACTAGTAAACTGAAAATGTAAACACCGTGAAGATTTTTCCTTAAACAATAATTTATACCACTTACAAAAAAGGGTGAAGCATTTTTTTATTCAAACTCGCTTTTTAATAGACATAACAATAAAAGAATATTTACGCTATTGAATATATTAATCACTTCATAGAAAATAAGGAATGTTTCATAGAATATATCTTTAGAATGTACAAACTTCCTTTGTCAGACATTTGGAAATTCCTACACACAAGTTCTACTTCAGAGCAAAACCACCTAGAAGTGTTTCACACCCGCTCAAGGTACAATCATAAATTAATGCATGTTGTTGATTATTTTAGATGGAGATTGGAGAAAATGCAGAGCCTGAGCGTTCAACTAGAAAAAGAAGAAGATATGTACGTGGACGTGTCCCTAAAACTGTTAATAAACAATTCAAATGAGTGATTGTACAAAGACAAGCAAATTTATGATTTTATCTTAGAATGTACAAACTTTCTCTATTGAATATTAAAGAAGTCAAGTTGGATCAAAAACTGGATAAGCAGATTTATAATTTTATCTTTAGAATGTAGGAACTTTATTTTAATATTTAAAAATTTCTATAGTTAGGGTTTTTTCTTCCAACCGAACACCTGTATGTTTCACACCGCATCAAGGTACTTCCAACTTGGTTATGACACCGATGTAATCCAATTTTTCCTAAACCATCCATACCCAAACGTTGCATCACAATCTATTCTTCCTGCACATAAAAATGTCACATATTAACCCCTTCTAAATAAAACTCAAAATACCATGAAACAATGAGTCCCCAATATTAGTGTGAAGTCTATAGGCCATAGTTTGATTTTATACAAGGATGCTCATGAAATGAACCTTCAAGTGATAGTGAGTGAGTTGTTTGAGATTGCGGCTGATGGTGCAATATCCAGTCTTAAAGGCAGTTAGCAAAGCAGTAAATGTGTAAGAAAATCATATTGTACACAACAAACAATTCACAATGTTATCTTGCATAATGCCTTAAGTTTGAAGACAAAAAACTCATTGTATCTTGATGAAAGTAGTGACCTTAATGGTCAATCACTAGCAACCATGATTTTAAAACATGCTATTGTGTTTATGGAGGCAACATTTTAAGGAAGGTGGTGAGTGGTGGTTTGGAACAATGGTAGGTATGAAGGAGTTGCTTTATATGCATACTATGCAGTCTAGCTTAAGACAATGTTCTTAGAAGAGATTGAAGGTGGATTATGGAACTCAAGGGTTACCATGATAAAGATTAAAGCAAAGACTGGGATCTATTTAAAAGCCACTATCATGAAGATATTAAAGATGTCAAATGCAAAACCCTAGTAGCTGGAGTAATGAACACAGTGCGAAAGAGGACAGTGTGCTAGGGAAGATTTAAGAGATCTCCACATTATCTAAACACAGGAAAATACATCATTTATTTATTTTTTTAAATTAAAAGAAATTATTCTATACCCTATATAGGACACATTGATACTTCAAAAGAATCTGATTTATTTTTAAATTAAAAGAAGTCATACTAAACCCTATATAGGATACATTGATACTTCAAAAGCATCTGAAGGAATTTGAGATTATGCAAACATATGTCAATTAAATACCTAAATTACAAACAGTAGAGCGAACATTGTAACTCTTGTTGATCAGAGTAGGAATGAGATAAACAACAATGAATCCTATGCCTCCTATCACGCACATCTCCTTACCATTCTTTGTCATTCTTTACTGAAACACTTCTCCATTTTGGCGGGCTACGCCTAAAAATAAGGTTTCAACAAAGGTTTTATCGTATGTTTATTAAAATGAAAACTCCATTCTGGTGGGCTATGCATGAATATAAGATTTTGACAAAAAATTTAGAGTATTTTTATTAGAGTTTTAGAGTATTTTGGCAGGCTATATTCAAATGGATTGTGACTGACGTGATTTTCTACATTTAGTGTTGTAAATTGTAATGATGCCATGATTACCATACTACTGTCATGTCTTATTATACCTGTTGTGGTATGGTTGTGTTCTGACCTTCCCTTCTATTGTTTACCACACTACCGCCTTGCTCAAGGCTTCTTGCTACGGGGTTGTGGTGTATACAACTCTACCACATATGTTGCTTACCTTCCCGATGGTATAGCAGTGTATGCTTTTGATCATTACTTGAAGAGTGTTGATGAAACAATCTTATTTGTCTTACCGATATCTCAGTGTCTCATCGACATTAGATCTTATGTTCCTCTGATATTGGTTGCCAGTGTCGATGAGACAAGCTAATATCTCTTTCCGATATGCCACTATCTCATCAATATTTTCCTTTGGAATTATTTCTTTCTATATCAGTGTAACTCTGCCATGTCAGGGAGACTTGTGATTATCGCTGCGGTATGACAGTGTTTTTCCCTTCCCTTCTGTTGTTTACTGCACTACCGCCTTGCTCAAGGCTTCTTGCTGTGGGGTTGTGGTATATACCACTCTACCGCATATGTTTCTCACCTTGCTGATGGTATATCAATGTATGCTTTTGATCATTACTTGAGGAGTATTGATGAGACAATCTTATTTGTGTTATCGATATCTCAATGTCTCATCGACATTACTTCATTATATCCAAGAGTTGTGTTTCATCGAGCACTTGTAGATATACCTTGTCGATGTGACATAAGTGATTCTCTCCTCGATATGCCCATATCTTGTTGAAATTTCATTGTTTTACATTGTCGATGAGACATATAAATAAGTCTCTTCAACATAGGGGTGTCCAAACCGGCGCTAAACCCAAAGATAAACTCGAAACTAAACTCAGAGCCAAATGCGGCACTAACGGTGGTGCCAAACTCAAAGCCAATATTAGCGCTAAATGCGGTGCTAATGTCGGCGCAAAGGAGCGCCAAAATTAGCGCCAAATTGTCTTGATCGGTGCAAATAAGCACCAAAAATAGCGCCATCCTGATAAATAGCACCGACGTTTTCAAAAAATGGCAAAAAATACACTAAAACAATGGGCGGAAGCAAAAAATCTTGCAAATCATAGGGATTTGTTATAGTGAATAGTGATGTATTTTAATCTTGATGGCCTCTTATCTATTCTCTTTGGGCATCATTTTATTTTGCTTAATCATTTTAGGCACATGGAAGGTGTCGTTCCCTTTCTATTTACTAGTTTCTTTGGAAAATGGTATAAGAGATCATAAACGCAACCCCAAAATCCTATCCTTCATGAAGGTTTAATTATACTGATCTCTAAGTATGTTAAATTCTTTACTATCCCTGCTCAACCCAATATTTCCATCATTGGGAAGAAGAAGAATCTTGAGTATGTGATGGGGTCAGAGGATTATTTCGATGATGAAGATTATGCCCCTGGGTCATATGTGTCCTTGGATGTTAACTTGGAATCTCTTGCCATTTCTAAGGGTAAGAAAATAAAAAAGAAAAAACCCCCTATTTCCTTTAGGGCTAAAGGGTACGATATGAGAGATGAGGAAGAGGTGCTATGATCCTGCCAGAAGTCTAAACCTGTGAAGGGGTCAGGTGGAAAAAAGCTGAACGAAGGTGCTTTGGGAAATTTGAGCAAGGAGGATTCATATAACAAGGGTCAGCTAGGGGTCTCCCCTGATTCTAAGTTACAGATAAAAGAGGGGCCGAAGAGGAGAAATTTTCCTATGAATTTGGGGAGGGATGTGTTGCAGGAGCATGATGGCAATTTGAAGGGTGTTGATGATCTGAATAATGATCCTACTTATGAATCACTTAAACAATTTGTTAGATTCACCTATGGATCAAAAATTTTATTATTATTGATTGTTGACAAATTTCATGTAAGAAAGAGCATAGAAACGAGCATTCAAAACATAGACAGAAGAATGAAAGAAACAAGATTTGATAACAAAGTTCAACCAATGTTTGGGCTATGTCTCTGGGCTTGCTCAATTGTGACATCGTTTGCCATATTATGATGCAAATTTCCCATTTACATCACTATGGTCTTCAAGCTGCAATATAAATTATTCTGCTTTCAAGAAAGATTATTGCTCTTGAACCTATTCCTGCTTCCGCATTGCACTGACAGAAACTTCCCAACATGTTTGTGCCTAGCTTCTCCATTGCTTTTACAATGCTTCCAAAGCAATAATAATACAACTCACTCTCTCAAAACAAAAGTACAAAATCCTAAGGCATCAAGCCTCTATTACAAAGCTAATGAGAAATTTTCCTAATTCTCCTTCCAAGAGAATTGTCTCCAAGAATTGTATTTACAAAGACATAATACCCCTTTTTGTAAAATTTTGTATGCTAAAATGGGTTTAAACAATAATATTTTCCAAATCAGGCCTAATTTGGGATTAAAAATCTTTAAATCATAGTTCATATTCAAACCATTCCCTTTTATCCCTTTTACACAACCTATAATCTTTTTAAAAATTTCCTAATCTCCTTAATAATCTTTCAATATCTTCTGAGATATTAATTTAAGCCCTTTTTAATATTATGAAATCGGGCTTAGAGGGATTAAATACTTTATTTTAGAGGGGCTTGGTTTACCCAACCCCTCCTTTCATTCTCCACCATTCTTTTATATTTGTTTAAATAACGTTGCCTCTGAGAATTTCTCCAAAGCACACACGGGCGCAATGGTAGGAGCCATGAGTGGTAGGGGGGAGGTCGGCGGTTCAAACTGTCACCCCGCCAATTTTGCCTTTACCTTCTACAAAAAAAACAACTGCCATATAGATAGTAGAGCGTGATCTATAGCGCAGTGGTAGGCATATTTAATGGAGGCAAGAAAGTTGTGGGTTCAACCGCCAAACAAATGATTTTGAATAAACTAACAACCAACCCACACCAAAGGAGATAGACAAGGGGTGCCATGTGGCACCCGGTGATTGGGCCATGTGGCACTCTTTGATTCGCTGCCAAAAGACATGTGTCAAAACCTGATTGGGCCACCTCATGCTGGCTATGCTACCACCTCATTATTGACTCAGATGCTAAGTCATCGTATGAATGCCACATGTTAGCATCCGATTGGTCCATGCCATCATACGACTATCCAAGTTAGCATGTTGATGTCATGTTGACATCATCATAGTACTACCAAGCTAGCATAGTCAACCTTCAACTTTGATTAGCCATATATTTAGTGTACGAGCTCCATTTGACATGAAACAACCAGTGTTGGAATTGGCTTGTTGAGCTCTTCAATTTGACACCATTTTCAACCAATTTCGGCTGATCAATTTTTTGACCTTGCATCCTACCTCTAGTGCCTTATTTTTGGCCCAACTTTAATTGAGCATACCTTGAGTGTATGATCTCATTTTGACTCAATTCAAGTTGCATTGGATTTATCTTTCTGAGCAATTTTACATGGTGATAATTTTGGAGCATTTGAGATAGTTAAATTTTTAGGGTTTCAAAGATCCACTTGAATCAATCCTCCCCACTAAGGAACTTTTGGACCTCCAAAAGGTTCTTAGTCAAACACCTAGTGAGGGAAACACCTCCCCACTTGTCCTGCATCCTCTTCCCACCTGTACATAGTGAGGAAAACACCACCCCACTTGTCCTGTATCATCTATCTGATTACCATAATCAATACTACAATAAAATGGTAAAACAAATATGATACAATCATTTATTCAAAAGGTTTTCCCAGCTCTTAAGAAGCTGAGCAAAGGAACCTTCCATTTTCGGTTGAGATTCTTCACAATCTACCTCAGAGATGGTAACCAAATGTTCCATCTTTTCCCCTATGACCTTCTGTTGACTAGGTCCAAGTTCATAGTTTCTGGTGAGTGTCGATGTTCTGGATGCAACTTCCAACATTTTTCAACCCAATTCCCACTTATCCTGCAACAAGTGTAGTAATTTCGAGCTTTGTCCTTTTCCTTCTTTGGGTGAGGACTTTGAATACGTGATGCATAATTTGTCGTCTTCTTGGCTTGCATGACTATCTTCCTGCATAGACTTTTCCTCTTGCTACACCTTGCTACACAATGGTTAGGTGCATGAAAAAAATTGCATGGTTGCATGTTCCATAAGGTTTATGTTGTAGGATTACTTCTTTTAAAATCAACAAAAGATTTACAATAATCATCACCTTTGTACTTTCCTTGACTGGATTTTTCCTTGAACTGTCTAGGAGAACCTACTTTGGCTTTTCCTCCATCACGTTTTGTATTGTACTGTCGAGGAGAACCTTCCTTGGCTTTTCCTTTATCATGTTCATCCCTTTTTGGAGATGAATTATAGCCACTTTCGCTATCATAGTTTGATGTGTCTTCACCATAACCCAATCCTTCGTATCGAGGTCTTTCTCTTACCTCTATAGGATTGACAATACCCTGGCTATTAAATCCAAGGCCTTTTCCACTATAACCCATCTTGGTTAGCAGTTTCATACCAATGCCTTTGGTATGGCTCTCAAATGCTACAAAAGCATGATTATGATTAAGAGAAGGAATTGAACTTAAATCATCTTTTACCTTCCGTTTTATAGGTGACCCTTGGTCAACTTCTTGAACATTTTCCAACTACTCCTTCTGATCTACCATAGATGACTCTTCCAGGCTATCATTTTGAGTGGTACATAAGAGGTATCCTCCGAATGTGGAAAAAATGTACAAATATCAACATTCTCAATTTTGAAGGGAATTTTTGTGGAAGAATTTTCTCCGGTCTACTCCTTTTTGGAATTTTGCAACATCACACATAGCTTCTGCTTCTCTTCATTTTCTTCCTTAAGCAATCTCCTAATTTCATCATTCTATAGTTGAATGCAATGATTGATTTCCTCCAACTCCTAGATTTTTGCACACTTCAATCCTTTTCCCATTTCACACCTTGAAAAAGTCAAACTAGCTCTAGTACCACTTGATCTGAATAATGATCCTACTTATGAATCACTTAAACAATTTGTTAGATTCACCTATGGATCACATATTTTATTATTATTGATTGTTGACAAATTGCATGTAAGAAAGAGCATAGAAACGGGCATTCAATACATAGACAAAAGAATGAAAGATACAATATTTGATAACAGAGTTCACCCAATGTTCGGGCTACATCTTTGGGATCTCTCAACTGCGACGTTGTTTGCCATTATTATGATGCAAATTACTTGATTACATCACTATGGTCTTCAAGCTGCAATGCAAATTATTCTTCTTTCAAGGAAGATTATTGCTCTTCAAGCTCTTCCTGCTTTTGCATCACACTGACAACAACTTCCTAGCAACATGTTTGTGCCTAGCTTCTTCATCGCTTTTACAATGCTTCCAAATCAATAATCTCATAACCAAAGTACAAAAGCCTAAGGCATCAAGCCTTTATTGCAAATCCAATGAGCAATTTTCCTAATTCTCCTTCCAAGAGAACGGTCTCCAAGAATTGTCTTTACAAAGACATAATACCCCCTTTTATACAATTTTGTATGCTAAAAGGGGTTTATACAATAATATTTGTCAAACCCCCTAATTTGGGATTAAAAATCTTTAAATCATGGTTCATATTTGAACCGTTCCCTTTTAGCCCTTTTACAAAGCCCTTTTACCATCGTCCCCCCAATTCCGCCTTTACCTTCTACAAAACAAACACCTGCCATATAGATAGTAGAGTGCAATTTATGGCACAGAGGTAGGTGGATTTAATAAAGGCAAGAAGGTTATGGGTTCAACCCCCTACCAAATAATTTTGAATAAAATAACAACCGACCCGCACCGGAGGAGATATACAAGGGATGCCATGTGGCACTCAGTGATTGGGCTACATGGCACTCTTTGATTCACTGCCAAAAGATATGTGTTGAAACCTGATTGGGCCACCTCATGCTAACTATGTTGCCACCTCACTGCTGACTCAGATGCCAAGTCATCGTACAAATACCACATGTCAGCGTTTTATTGGTCCACGTCATCATAGGACTATCCAAGTCAGCATGCTGATGTCATCATAGTACTGCCAAACTAGCATAGTCAACCTTCAACTTTGACCGACCATATCTTTGGTGTATGAGCTCTATTTGACACAAAATGAGAGGCATTGGAATTGTCTCATTGGGCTCTTTGATTTGACGTTATTTTTGACCAATTTTGGGATGATCAATTTTTTGACCTTGCATCCTACCTCTGGTACCCAACTTTGACTAAGCATGTCTTGAGCGTACAATCTCATTTTGACTCTGTTCAAGTTGCGTTGGGTTCGTCTTTCTGAGCACTTTTACATGGCAATGATTTCTAGAGAATTTGAGATAGTTAAATTTTTAGGGTTTCAAAGATCCACCTAGATCAGCTGAGGATCAGTTGTTGGAGTAGGACATGGCTAAAGGTGATGTTGTTTCTGATTAGAAAGGGAAGGAGACCATGGAGAATGATACTACCAACAACGACTCCCAAGAGGATTATGTGGTGGACAAGGATGGTTTCAACTTCAAAAGGGAAATTATGCCTAATTATCTTGGTTTGGCAAAAGAGTGCTCCTTATCATTATTCAAGCTTTTCAAATAGGTATTCCATGAGATGAACTCCACCAATGTTCGGGTTAGAGCTATGAATAATAATGTTGATGAGCCATATTCTTCTAAGGGCCCTAATGTGGAGGCTCAAGTTAACAAGGTTCAACTAAAGGTCAATCAATTATTTGTCACTCTTAAAATGGTTGCTAAGGAGATGATCAATATTAAAAATTCTTACGAACAAAAGATTGCTGCCCTTGAAGGAGGTTTGAAGTGTGTCAATAAAAAATTGGAGAAGGTTCTGGAGGTCAGTAAACATGCTATGTGCAATGAAGCCGAGGGTTTGTGTTTGTTGAATAAGAAAGCTAGGAAGTGGTTGGGGGATAATTCTGGAATGAAAGACATGGTGGCTGGTGTTGGTGCTCAACAAAAGATAACAAGTGAGATGGGGCCTTCTATTAGAACCCATAACAAGACCAAATTAAATTTCAAGGCTGGTATTCCTCTTGAATAGGTGTTGGAAGTCATGAATGTCCATCAAAAAATCATTGATAGTGACCATGAAGCAATGAAAATTCTTAAGAATCTCTCATTGGGTTATGTTTTCTTTGCTTTTTTCTGGTTGTTTGTGTGTTGGTTTTTGGTTTCTTGTTCTATTTTTGATTATATGTTGAAGCAACGGTTATCTTGTAAAGGGTTTTGGGGCCCCTTCAAAACCTATTTTACCTATAATAAAAAATATATATGCACATTACATAAATAATTTTCACTTGTCATTGCATAAATAATACAACATTACATAATTCCAAGTAGGTGAAACTCATATTTTCAAACATAGATTACAATTGATCCATGATCAACTTCATATACAAATTCATAACTTACAAGAGTTCAAGGTCAAGTTTTTCTCATTTGGATCACACTTCTTCTATTCCACAAGTCTTGGCTACCAACTACAAGAGGGAGAGCATCACCCAAGCACTTTTCCTCCAACCACAAACATAGCGGTCCCTCACACATCTTCCTAACTAGAAAATGGTCCTACCCTTCAATGAAGAGTTTGGTATGGAAACCTCTAATAATGCCTACCTAAGTATAGTGTTATGTCCTACATAGCTAGTATAGTCATACAACTATGGATACTTGCCAACTATGTATGACACTCCTAACTAGCTATGCAATCCTGACACACAATGAACTGACAAAGTGTATGCAATGACTTCTACACTTACTTTGTCCAAAGTTTTCATATATATAAGAAATCCACTTTCTATGAAGCAGTGTCATATGTTCACCCACCCCCTTACTCGACTTGGAAATTGACATGAGAATAACTTTCCTCTTGGTTTGACCCCAAGATTTAAATAACATAAACAAGATTCCATTCAAAAGTGATAACACACCTATATTGATCCAACTGACCAATTAGGTTTAACTCAACCTCTTAAATATCCTATTACATACTTCTAACAATCTGAGACTAGAAACTGTCTCTTATTCAAGTTCTTTCTTTTAATCATGGGAGTAACAACTCGCCTAGTTCATGCATAATTAGTTAATAGTGATGACACCATGTCACTAACTGGACACACCTGGTCTCAACCTAAAGCACTATTAATATGTTGATATGTATAATAATTCAAAATTAAACTTGGTTTGAAAAGAACTTCGTATTGAGTTTCAAACTCTTTTTTGTCATATCTAGTATTTCTCCATCCTTCTAGGATGCCATAACCAATCTAGTTATCAATGACATTAAATTTCATATAAAATCTTATGTTTATAGTAATGTCTAATAATAAGTCAGTATAATAAGTTATTTAACTTCTAATAATTTAATTAAGGACCTTTCGACCAATCTCCAATTTCCTCATGGTTCTTTCCAAGTTATCCTTTGCATAATTTATATAAGGTACCTAAGTTTGTATGTTTGAATAAACAATCATATATCATTTCCCTCAATATGACACATATATTCACATGTTAAAATGTATGATACGTTGATATCCAATTTGGAAATCATTTTCTACTTGAGAGTAGTATGTGCTTTTGCACCTTGAAATCTCTTTGCATTATGGCTTGGGGTTCTTGAGACGTAAAGTCCTCTTCTTTTAAGATCAAAATACAATGAATAGGTATTAATAAACTCTTGGTCAAGATAATATCATTCAAGATAGTGAGGATGTATTTACTTCTTTAATATGTGCTCTAACTCTCTTGTTGAAAAATGATATAAAATCTTATTCAAGTGTATACCCTAACCCTAGGGAATAAACTAATCTCCTACTTTTCAAGGGTTATAAGCAATCAAGAACGTAAGTTCTCCACCCATGGTTAAACTACCAACATGGATATTCATAAAATAACATTATCCCCTAGATAGTTATGGCATAACACTTCTATTATGATTTCAGTCCTTTTCATTTCAAAGCTACATAAATTATTCAAGCAATGCAAAATACCATACTATATTTTTGGATATTATCATAATACCCATATTAGCTTCTCTTTACTATGCTTATCAAACATCATAATCAAGATAGCTACTTATCTTGCTATTTAGATTCCCTAATCAACTTATAAATAATCTAGCTAATTGCTCAAGCCCTCATAAACTATTCATTAGCAATAGTATGCACACAATGATGACACACACACTTTTTAATAGTAGTAATACTTAGTTTCAAAATTATAAGAGATAGAGAGATAGATATCTTAAGCATTTCTGGAATAAAATAGCTCCAAAAAAATATCCTACAACTCCTTGTTCAATGCACAATGATTCTACTCACTACCTCCTCTATTCTCAGCTCTCATTGCTGCTAATACTTTCAATAATATCTGCAGCTACTCAAATCATCTTTTCTTCACACTAAAACAAATACTCTAAGCTCTCATACTCAAAACTATGCTGCTCTCAAGCTCACAAATATGCTACTCTCAAAATAACATGAATACACAAAATGATTTTAGAATGAATGAGCAACCAAACACTATGTTGTTGCTCCTTATTTATACAAAAATGGATAGAAGTTTCCTACTAAAAGTAAGCTACATTTTCTACCACTTCTCATTTCCTTGCTAGTCGTGGGTGTTGTTGGACAAATATAGTTGCATATTTGTATTTGAAAACAATTACTCAAATGCTTCCTCATAATGCCATGGCCCAATTGAAGATTTCAAACTTGTTGTTTGTTGTGCAATATTTCAGTTAAAAGCTCATACAAGATGGCATATTGGAGTTAAAGCAATTACAAACTATCCTACCTTCCATTTCCCAAGTGTGGGCTTTACACTTGCTACTATTACTTAGTCAAAGTGCCTTATCTAAAGGTTACGTAGTAGTTTTTTAAGAAATCTATTTAAACTTGCATTTATCATGGGATTTTTCCACCTAACTTTTTGGAGACATGCACCTAAAGTTGGATGCTATTATTGTTTCAAACAACTATTAAAAATAGCAACCACTCATGCCATTGCATTAAAAAATTACATGGCTCTATAATTTATGGTTTTCTCACCATGGAATATGGATTCCAACGTGTTTGCTACAACCTTTAAACATGTTACTATACTTACCCTTGGTGTTGTAGATTTTTCCATTATTATGCTTGTCACTTTTATTAGATATAATAACTAACACACACATATATATATAAATTAGAATATACATGCATAAATTCTATACGTAATAATAATATATATGCAAATATATATATTATTGTGACTCGATATATATATATACACACACACACATCAACTATATAATATAATATATATTAATATATACACGACATTCATTTAAATTAAATAATATATAAATGTTAATATATATTCAAATATATATATATTTGCATACACATTTCATGTAGTGAATGACACGTACAAGAGTTTTGTTATTTTAAATTGATTTGATTATATGGTAAAGGTGGTTTCAAAGATGACCAAAATATAGTTTTACCTATTGACCAAAAAGTTTTGAACTTAGGTTTAGCACTTATTGACACAAAACTTTGGATTCACTTGAAAAAGTTCCTTTAACCTATACAATGAGTGTGTGTGCATCAAATTAGATAGGCATATGACTAATGGTTCTCATACCAAACTCCTCTCCTAGGTGATACTCTTGCTCCCCCTTTGGAGGGTTCAAACCTTTCTTGCATCTAACTTAGTGCAACATGTACATAGTCAGCTGATACATATAAATCATATTCATCATATATCATAAGCATCATTAAAGTATTTTAAAAGTAATTCATTATAATGCATATTCATACATTTCATTCATTCATTAAATGCCATCAAAACATAATCTTGCATTTATAATCATATTTACTTATAAAGGTAGAAGTAACCTGGTAGCTTAAAAACAGGGTGTAACAAACCCCCCCCTTTAGAATCATTGTCCTCAATGATGTAAAGTATCAAAACATATAGATTAAGTTAAATAAAGGTTTTACTTTCAATTTTCAAAGTGATGAAATAAATAAGTAAATTTTTTTTAGTCTCATAATAATCTTCTCTCTTAGCATTTCCCTCTACAATCTCGCCCTTCTTGGACCTTGCACTGAGTGACCTTGCTAACACATTGGAAGAATTTTTTTGCTTCAAGTAAACTTTCTCTCTTGAGAACTATACATCATAAGTACATTAATAATGACTCATATGTACATCATAAGTACATTAATAATGACTCATATGTACATCATAAGTACAATAGTGACTAGCTCATGCATGTCACATATGCTATAGTGATTGGAAAAAACATTCACATTGGCTAACACGCACTTGTCCTAGTGCATCCCAAATAGAAAAGGAATGTCGGTGCATTGCACACTACATTGTGGGTCCCATCCTTTCCTCTGGACTTTTGCACCATCGAACAACTTAGAAACCAAGAACAAGCATCACTGACACTATTGTCCATCTCAAACATAATAGTAATGCTCCTTGACTACTATCCATCTTGAGCATAATACTACCCCTAGACACCTGTCAATCTCAATCATAATAGTACTGCTCCTTGTCTCATGCTTTGTTTCAACAAAGCTTTCCTGCCTATCATTCTTCTATGCTTATTTCTTTCCTTGATCATCCTGATCTACTCTTCCATTTTTGACAACATTTCCAGACTAAGGCTAATCTTATTTCCTAGCTTATCCTAACTTATAGGAATTTAGCTCTTCCTTCTATAAAATGTTTCAAATAGATAAAAATTTATCACGGAACGTTAGAAATTATTCTAATAATAATATCCTACAAATCCTTCAGGACTTGGTTTACCCCAAGTTATTGTCTAACTATCTGTCTTAGGGAAATAAGTTGAGCTTACATTCAGTTGAATTTTCAATAAGGTGATTATGGTTTACTTAAAATATTAATGTTACTTGTGCATCCCTATCTGAGATAACCTTCTCAGAAACACCACACAACCAAAACACTTTTGCATGAATTAGCGGATATGATTGATGCCCTACCTGTCAAATTTTCCAACACAAAATTGGCTACCTTGGTGAGCTTGTCCACCACTACCAAACTAACATTATGCCAAATCCTTGACATATGAATATCAAAACTATAATAATGATCTATCACTTCCTCTCTGGAATTTCATGAGAATATAAAAGTCTTTTTGGGTGATGACACCCTATCTTCACCCTTGGTGTCATCACCCTTTTGGAATTATGGACAACTTGCTACAAACTGTAGTGTAGAAAATTGTTTACCTTTTCAATTTCACAGTATGTTTGCATCCCTTTAATTAATTGGACTTAATTAAGCCTCTAATTGACCAAATTATGCATTCCAAAGCCCTATTATTCCCATTATTTGAAAGGGAAACCTATATTAAAGAATTGCTAACATTAATTAAAACACCTTTGAAATTGAGTGTCTTAGACTTAGGTTCTAGGCCTTTAAGTCCTAGGAACCAATTTTTAATATGTTTTTGGCAACATTTTAATGATTCAAATTCAAGTTTCACTTTTCAACTTAAATTAGAATCTATTTTTTGGGAAATTAGATAAAGAACTATAAATACATAGTCTTTTTATCAATTCAAATCTAACACATTTTATGAGACCAATCCTATAGAAAATATTATTTTCAAGAGCATCGAAGAGTAGATTTATCAGCCATCTACATTACCAATCAAGATCATATCATCATGTCAAAGTTCATGTGTGTTCATGTCATATTTTGGAGCTAACATTGTGATGTAGGTTTCAAGCATTTAAACATCAAATTAATCAATCAATCAAGCCAATTCATGCAAGATCCAATCATTAGAGTGGTGTGTTTGACTTCAGTCCTCTAAGGGCAGCTATTAAGGGTTTGGTGAGTTGTAATAAGAAATTTTTCATTCATCAACTCCTTCATTTTGTAATTATTTCATTATCAAGGTTTAATTACCAAACATGGGGTTTGACTAAGGCAAGGCGAACCCCCATTCACTCGAAAACAAACATTTTTTCTTCTCTATTTGTACGTGAAAATTTACAGGTGAAGAAGGATCTAAAGTTGATCAAAGGAGCACTTTTCCAAAGTTACATTTGTTGCATTCATTGTTGTTAGGAAACAAAAACTCACCTAGATATTTTATTTTTGACTTTCCAATAGTCAAACCTGGAGGAATCAAAAGCTTAGATATGGGATCAAAGGACTACAAAAATTATTTTTAGACCCTTGCACTAGGACCCATTTGTCCTAGGGTGAAACAATCTTGCTATAGACCCTGAAACCCACTTTTTATCACAAGTACACACGATCATATCCTTCTCAGATCCACCTACAAAATGTCATTTATGTTAAACTGTTATTATAACACTTTGCATTTCAAGTATTATTTCACATAATTCATTTAGTTAATGCACTTTAAATCATTCCAAAACATTTGAAATCAATCATTTATGTCATAAGAAAGCAGAGATCCAAAGATCCAAAATAGGGTCAAGACTCACCTCAAGGTTGAAAGGAAATCCTATCCTTTTGTGATATCCTCTCTTTCTAATGAAATTTAGGGATAGGGGTGTTTAGGTCCTAGGCCATTACATTCCACATTGGTTGAATTGATCTCTCCCCCTTTTTCCCCTTCATTTCACAAACCTTACATCATCTCTCTCCATTTCCTTCTAGAAATATAGTGGTTTCACATTAGTCAATAATTTTTCCACTCTAGATTGTCTTGATTATGGCACCAATTAAACTTCTTACCAATTCGTATTCCCTAACTCCTCAGAGTTTTGTAATTAGGTTCTTCCTTTGATTCTTAGTAGTCTATTCAAATTAAATGAAACATCTTCATTGGACTCCTGTAACACTTGATTCTTGAATATATAATCAATAGATATTGTTGAGGAGATATGTCTCCTTTGGCATTGGGGCATTCACAATTTGGTTTTTCTTGCCCTTTAAATAATTGATTTCAAAGTCATGGTTTGGTTTCAACTCAAGCCATCTCCTCTTACAAGTATTAAATTGGTTGAGTAAAATTTATTTTTAGATCATGATGGTTTGTTTTTATCTCCAAAAGTTGTCCAAACAGTTAATGTATACATAGTTACCAAGCATGAACAATTTTTGATAGCTCAAAATCATGTGGAGCATGGTTTCGTTCATATATCTTCTATTTCCTAACTCATAGGTGATAATTTTTACTTTCTTAAATAAACATCTAGCCTAACCTTTTCTCAATGCATCAATGATAATCACAAATTGTTATTTCGAAACAAGAACTTATAGAATTGTGATGTATTTACTTCTCTTTCCTTTGGTCAAATGACTCTAACTTTTTCTTGACCATTTGAATCTTTTGCTCATAGCTCTTATAGCTAAGCCTTCAATTCCCACAAATTTTTTATGGTTATTATATACAAAACTTTGGATATAAGGTTTATGATCCGAGAACCATGTCTATGGAGAAGTTAAAAAGTTTTATCAGACTGGAATACATCATCAAAACTCCATTGAATATGGTACTTATCTATATCCAATATTTTCTTGATCCACATACTCCTCTTTTTCCCCACCTTGGTGTTTCCAAAATATTAGATCATCCTAAGAGTTGAGCTCTTGTAATCAACTACTTTCTCCAATTCGATCGTAATGATTTAACATTCTTCTTGTTTGGATTTCTATAGTCGAATGACTGTTACTTGCCTTATTTTACCCTCCTTGGTATATCTTGCAAATATTTTTTTATTCCCAAGGTTATTTAATTATTCTTTCGATTGAGCAACATAGTTTCCTTCAAATCCAATTTACCCCTGGAACATCTTCAAATGATCATAAAGGGATTAACATAGATTTACTTTCGTTTGAAAAACTTAGGAAGTTTAGTCTAAACTTCAACCAACATTACTCTACCTGAGATCTTGTCTGGTTAGCATGCTTTACTGTCCAAGTTTTTTCCTTTCAACCAACTTTTATAAGAAATTTTATCCATAATTCATGGTGGTTTCATCTTATTTATAACCTTAGACTCTTTAAGGGTTAGTCAATTTCTTTTCTCATTTTCAAGTCTTAACTCCAAATTAACCATACCCATTTTGGTTGGTTGGATCATGTCAATTTTCATCTTTAATTTTCCAAGTTGCTTCCTTTTTTGACCCATTCTAGTCTCCGACCTTTACTCAGTAAGGTATGAAATCTCATTAGATTGATTTAAATTATCATTGCTAGATTTTAATCTCATTTTGAATCAAGATTGTTAGAAGGTTGTCCTACCTCATGCATACCTCCCTAGTTGATTTTGATTTGCAATATGTTGAATTTTCTACTTCACTTGAAGTTTTTTAGTTTATGCTAACAATTGGCTTCAATAGACATAACCTTATTTCTTAACCTAGGTGCATTCCTTTCGTAATCCAGGGGCATCTCTCTATGAGTTGTTGATTTAGGAGTTTTAACCTCTGGGGATGACTCTTTCCTAGTCCTAAAGTTAGACAAATTTAAAAAAAATTGTAGTACCCTTCCATTCTCACTATGGATGTGTAGGTAGTTGGTCTTGGAATTTGGAGGTGAAGGTAAAATAATAGGGATGATTAAAGATATGTGCTAATGATGTTAGGTAGTTGGTTTGTTTTATGATACAATATATGATGTTAGATGCATTGTTATGATCAATATGTGGTTATTTTATCATGACCATTGTGTGATTATCATTTTGATTGCTATGTAGCTGATGGTATATGAGTTGATGTGATTACTTGTTTGTTGTGTTTGGGTGAAAGGGACAGTGTCTCATTACTCACTTGTGAGTACCCTGCTACACTGTGAATTCCTTTCATGGTGTGCTTGATTGTATGATTACGTATATGCTCGACCATTTTGTGTGTTGTGGGTTGCAAGTACTAGGCATCAACTCCACCTAAATTGGAAGGTCTGAACATGCCTTAAACCCAATGAAAATAGTTGATCGGAGATAGCATTTGGTCCCCTACTCTAGCCATCATCTTTGAAGAGGATGAGTATCTGGTCCGTTACCTTGTCAATGATGTCTGATGTCTATGGTCAGTTGGTCTTGCTTTTCGACCCTGGTTATGGATTAGGTAATTGTTTTTGATATTTGGCTTGTCTTTGAACTTGCAAACAAGTGACTTTATGCTATAAGTTTTGGAATTCCATCCTTGAATGTTGTGCTTTGAATCATTGATGTGATATTGAAATTGACTAAACTGCAAAATACTTGAAGTAAAAATAATTATAATTTAAATTGCTATATTAGAATTAAATAAAAGAATTAATGAAAATAACTATTATAAGTTAATACAATGAAAATTATTACATGCCAATAAAGGCAATGAAGTGCATGTTACACACAAAAAGATTTGGATAGCAGTTACACTCATTAAAAGAAACCATAGTGGAGAAGATGTGTAGGTGCGTAGTGGGCGGCATATTGTGGAAGGTCTCATTATGGCATTTCAGTACTGGCAGCTATCTTTAGAAAACACTAAAAGAAGAAGATTGAAAATGGGAGGCACACATGAAAATACAATAGCCATGGAGGTGGACACTTTTAGTAAAGAGGGGACTTAGCCTATCCCTCTCCACTGATGATATACCATAACGGGAATTGTTGACAGACAAAAAAAAGGAACGTATTGAGGTGCAGAGGGAGGTAAGAATGATTTCCTCTGCATCCTTGATGGGTGGTGAGCAAGGGATCGGGTCGTGCAGGCAACGTTGCTCAACAAGGCCTTGAGTTGCCGCCAGATCTTCCATGCTTAAGAAGTAGCCTATTGGATTCCCTCGCTCGACTGTATGATTTCAAGTATTGGGTAAATATTCTTTAGGAGTTGCTAGCTAAGGCACAGACAACCAATTCAGAGCTTGCGGAAATGTTTTGATGAAGGCGACCAGTTTGATCTACCTTGTTATGCAAAGGCACGAGAGGGTCGAGCCTACGTGTTGCACTCATACCTTTTTCATGTGCCTACATTGTATGCCTATCTACCACAATGGATTTAAGGCATTTTTGAGTGGGACAAGAGCGTAGCAATACCAAGTACGATCTCTTCCATTTCATTCCCGATATAGATATTGGGATACATGTATATGTAATGTTTGTCATCTATTTGAAAGCATCCTTTTTGTTTATGATCATTCTTCTTGATTTTGACGGATTGATTACCTTGTCAATGAATCTTGACGCCTTTTATAACATTTTCTCCTTTTTATATTACATTCATTTGAAAGGATAATTCCTTCTCACGTCACACTCAACCTATGATACGAAATCTAGATAAGATGATTCAAGATTTGAATCATAATCAGATCGTCGTGATTCCACTGAGAATTTCACTCCAAGCTTAGGCCGATGGAAATCATCTTAACATATTTTTCCTTAAGTCCTTAGAAGAAAACCCATCTGAAGCATATAATAGAGCCAAAATTCTCGCTCTTTTCTTTCTACCCCGTCCATAGTATTGGCTCCTATCATTTGTTCCCTGTTGATAAATTGTGAACCTTTTTCGTAGTCATTAAATAGTCTGCATTCCTCAGGTTGATAATGTTGGACCAAGCCAATTAATGTTAAATCAAAACTCCCTTTCTAAATCTATATAATGATTTCTATTATCTTCATAATGATTCTCCAACCGTTTACCTGAATCTTTTTAGCATGTGTATGGTTAATGCGGTTGCTATATTCCCTTGTTTATGGAAGATAATCTTGATGGAATTTTTATTTAGTCACATCAATTTGTAAGAAAATTCAAATAAAATCCCATTAAGTTCAACTCTGAGGATATCGCTTCTGCCTGGTCTAGTGCTTTACCAGTGTAAGTCTAAATTGTTCCCCAAGTAATGGTAAAACGACTAAGTAAATGCAGGGCTTTTCCATTTAGCACTTTAGTTTAGAAGAAAGAACAGTGTAAATCTCATTGCATTTGTTAGTTGGCTCCATAAGTTTTCACATAACAACTACAGAGAATACAAAGATACAAGATAAGGTTTCTAATGCTTCCCTAAGCAGTGTCAGTAGTTGTACCTTAAGAATCTAGAAATCCTGATATGCATGTCTATATTAGGTATGGTGGCTGGCATAGCAATCAAGCCATCAACTGCTTTCATTACTCAAATAAATTAATCACACTAGGGTACATAGTATTATACTTTATGAAAGAGTCTATTATTTTATAAGGCATGTTTAGCTTGTACAGTGATTACCAAGCTAAGCTCTATTCTTAGAATAACGGCTATACTTGTCTTTATTAGAACAACACTATATGACTATATTCTAATAGTTATCTTTCACTTGTAAGGAGAAGTATTTGTTAGTAAATAGTACAATTAGTATTTAATTGAACCATTACCCTATTCATAGAATAACGATTTATTAATCTATAGTTGAATTTAGATTTAGATATCATCTTGGTAACTTAACCATTAGGCACTTGAATTTAATGATCAATAGTTCCTTATTTATTTTTATCAATTATACAAGTTACCAATTAGACAAGTTAGCAAATAGATTTTACAAAGCATAGAATTTTTGTCAACAACTACCCACTTAATAATGTATGGATCATTAATAGTATAACTTAATTATGAAGGAGACCTTTAAAATTGACTCATTGCTTATTCATAGGGAATTGCATAGTATTAATATATAAAAACATATAGTAAAAAGGGATTTTAATAAAGTATTACTTATATGAAGTGAACAAATACAATGAGGCTAGGAATGATTAATAAGCATTCCAATATCATGGTTTATACACAAGAATTTTATGTTTAGATAAGTAAGTTTTATTAATCCATCAACCCATGTGTGAGTTTAAATTAGAAAAGATAACGTTGTGGAAAACCTTAGGGGAAAATATACTTATTGAAATCTTTACTAATAATTGTTGCTAAACAAGTTATAGGATGATTAAACTTGATTGAGTGAATGATAGAAAGTTAGGTGATGTATTTGTGTCTTAAGATATATATAATTTAGGGTCAAAATTTTGAGTAGAGTAGAATGTGTTGAGGTAGGATTGACTTATCTCTTGAAATTTATGTATTTATATTTATTTGATTATTTTCAATAATTAAAATTTAATAAAGTAAATATAATGATACATTAAGAGTTGTGGATTTATGAATATGTGGATATCCTTTTTAAGTGTAGATAGAATGATTATTCAATTCATTAATAGAATTGCTATGTGAGAAGGAATAGTTCCATTTGTTTATATTGTCTAGAATTTAAATAAGTATTTTATTTCTTTGAATATTTATTTATTCTATTTTCTTTAAATTTCATGAAAGTGAAAGGATTTATGTAAATAGATCACTTAATTACTTCCAACCTTATGTTGCCATTTTATAATTTGAAATATTGTATTGAAACTGCATTTTGTTATTATTATTATATATATATATTATAGTTATTGTAAAATAATATTTATTTTTAGGTGAGTTAATTGATTTAGAAGATAAAAAAAATGGAAGATTAAATAGGGGAAATTGATTAGTTATATTTCGATAAATGAAGGGTTTATGTAAATGAATGAATTAGATGATCTTTTCAAATGTTGATTCCTCTCATATTCATTTAATAGTTGATTTGTAAATTTTCTATATGAATAGTTATCTAGAATACATGTGATTGTGGTTAATTACTAACTGAGTGCATTTAGTGGCTAAGTTTGAGTAAAATGAAGTGTGGAAATAATGTATTTTATAGTTGTATTGTGTGAGTGATTGTAAACCTTGCCACACAAACCCCAAAGGACACTAAAACATCTAACCTTTATGGTACCATTTTTTTAAAAAGTAAACAAATATGAGTTATCAGTTAACATACACTAGTAATGAAATCATACATATATATAACACCTAACTAAGTCCATTGGGGTAACATGACTGCATTACATTCAAATATCTCTAACATCATCCCAAACCCATTATGATGATTAACTAACTATGAGTATTCCACTTAATCATTATATAGAACTAATATTCAACGAACGTCCATCCAACACATTATATAAATGAAAACCATACATCACATCTATGAATTTAAATATAAATATTTACATAGATACAAAACCATTAAGAATTGCATACTGCAAAACAATAAACACATAATATTACACAGATCAACATAAAAGATAAGCATCCATCAATGATCATAAGATAATGCCAAAGATTACAATCATTACATGTATGATATGAAGATACATCGTTCAAGGATTACATCAATACAATAGTACTTCCCAACATGAATGGGAATAGTACAAAAACATGGAATAATACAATTGAAATGTATGAATATAAAGCATCAAGATTGGCTCTATCTCTGGTACAACTCTGCACATCTCAATCTTTGGTTGGGGACCCAATGGGGTGTATAGAACATTCCACCTGACCATGTGGACCTTAAGACCCACCCCCATGCTAGGAGATGACAAGAAAGACCCACAACCAAATAGGTCAGGTGAACAATGGCTAAGGGAAGAGTGTCATCACATGGCTCGACATGGGTTACCCAATGCGAATCTTCATAGGTTACTGACCCCCATCTTGGGTTACCCTGGCAACCTCAACCGATCCCCGACCCCCACTCGTACACATGCAGAATCAACTCACCTTTCATGAAGACAAGGTAGTTGATTTTCCATTCCAAGCCTTCTCATCTCATCTCAAGCCTAAACGGATGCTTGATCCATGAGAGAGGAATCCATTATCTTTTTATTAGTGTGATTACTACCCATCCTCTAATTGTTTATTAGGTTATCACTTGATTAACTCAACTTCCACGCGAGTTACCCAGGATACCACTTAGGGTTCTAGCCCCCGTGGGAAGCCACTCTCTCTTCTAGCAAAAAAATATCATAAACACAAATGGGGCAAGCCAACTTGCACAAAACATCAAGGCCAAATACGTGATTACATCAAGTGAGGCATGCACCATCTCACACTAATACTGCATGGTAAAGATAACCACTTTCAAGTGCAAGGATAAACCCACCAAAATAAAATTGAACAGAAAAACAATAGTTCACAAAGAATCAATGTAAAAACCAATAATAAAGCTACATTTTCTTTCCCCACCTTTGGAATCCTACCATCGACTACTCAAGAACTCACAACCAAGGGTAAGTCAAAATAATACAGGTTCCCAAATAAATTGCAACACAAATTTAAAGAATAAAATCCCCTCAAAACCAAAATTAACTCAAGAGGAAGTCACATCAAGATAGAACCATCAAAATTATCCTTTAATCCAACATCGAATAGGTAATCACAACAACCATGAAATTCATTTTTCCAAGCAACCTCACAATATAAAATAAACATAAAGACATCCCTTCCACATTTTCTACTACTAAGTCATCTATCAATAAAAAAAAATTATTTAAGTTAAACAACCTATCAATTACTTTAACAACTTACTCAAATTAAAAGACTATATAGCACAAATAACGATATCTAAAAGTAAACCCTAACAACGGTTTATTTTTTGTTGATATTCCTATGCAATATATTCCCTTTTAAATTCTATAATCCAATAATATTTTCTCTCTACAATCCACTGATTTATATATACAAATATATTCATATATATTATAGGTTTCAATCTAATTGTCAATTACATAAGTATATATATGTATTCATTAACATGTCTTATTCTTTTCTTTTTTAATAGAATTTCCCATGATTTGGATATAATAAATCTATTTCGTTTTATTTTTATTTAATCTCCACTTAATTTACCCTAGTAAGATAGAAGTCAATTTTTTTAAATTAACTGGATTTAGGGAATCTAATAGACCAATCCAATTACTTATTTTACTTAACTAACATAGTCACCTATTCATCTATCAATTAAGCTAATTACTAATTTCCAGGTGAATCTACGTCTCAACCATATATATATATACATATATGGGTATATATATATATATATACCTGTAGGTATTAATGTATTTATAAATATTCAATTGTTATCTAATTGTTATTTATAAAACAATATATCAAATTTACTCAAAATAATACTAATGAATATATGCCAACATAAACACACACATATTTATAAATCCACGTATTCGATTGCTATATATATATATATATATATATATATATATATATATATATATATAAACTATCGACATTACCACCATCGAATCACAGGCCGAATCACACTTGTAACAACAAAATTAGGTATGTGCAGGTCTATAAAAATAAAATACTCCAAGCATGCTAATCGACTCCATTTGAAAACACCATGTAGTCATCACTAGACGAATGCACATCCATTAGAAGACATTGATTTTCTAATAAAATTTTGTAGCAAAGCCCTCCCTCAAAACTCAGAAGAAGAATCGATGATTATATAGTTGTGCCATGCAGCACACTAAAGGTAATGAACCTCAATCGACTTACGTACACCTTACAGGCCGAAGCCCCTATAGTCGATTGGCCTAACAATCCTAACCAAATTCATTGCCAAGGAGATGCAAAGTCTACAAAACTTGAGAGGGAATAAATGATGCTGAAGAATAGAGGAGTCTAGGCTTTAAAGAAACATAAGCATCAAATGACAGACCCCTGTGCTAGGTGCTTAATAGAGCTGGCATACATGCCAATTTCTAAGAGCACATAAAGTCCAGACACAATGAGCATCAGAGACATCATATTGAATTGGAGAAAGCATAGACAAAGATGGCTCCCTAGGATGATTGACTTGAAGGGACTCTAATTCCTTATTTGCAAATTTAGTGGTAGAGTTTAGGACCTAAGCATGCAGATTTGAAGCGAACCTCCATGGAGCTTGATGTTGCTGAAAGGAAACATATACATAGGCCACAAAGAATGGATATGGATTCAGAGTTCACATTCTTGAATATTGATATATTATAAACAATATTCAACAAGAAAATAAAAGATCTCAGACATACACCTGTTCAGCAACCCCTACGCATTTTAGCTGAATACATATTTGTATGGGCAATGACAAATTTTTTGCAAGGATAGGGCGCACCGAATTATGAAGGAGGCATTCATTTACAATGAAGATTAGTGACTTCACCAAATTGCTAAATGATAAATCACACCTTCCTCAAAGGATAGCACCAAACAAATATATTGACCACAAAAAGCTTTAAAATCTATTTCCAAAAATATGGCAACAAAAAGATTAAGCCAAAAAAATTGAATGCAGGAAGGAAATCATATAAACAATATTAGCTAATCATCGATTTCCAGCATGGTGTGAATATATCACATGCAGATGGACACCAGGGAGAAGCAAGACAACAATATTGTAGACCATAAACATAGAGCAATAAATACAACCAGACTACCAAGAGAAGAACAGACACTTAAAACAAGCATCGAAGCAAAAATATGATGGAGAGCTTACCAGGATTCCAACTCTCGACGATGGAGTAGTCGTGTTGAAGAACACCCATTCGCAGCCACAAAATCCTTCCAAAAACTTGATCACTTATAAAGAATAACACGTTCAAACACAATTTTTCCCCAAAACAAAACTATATTCTTTTCAGAATTAATTTGTAGAGCAAAAATTAACTGACCAAAAACCTTTCTCCAAAAACGAGCCTACCTCCTAAAAAATAAGAAAGAGTTTTTATTTTTACCAAATTAAAAATCCAAGAGATAAGCTTTCAAAACTAAAAATCAACAAAATAAACAAGTTTCCCGATTGACAATCAATTTGAAGTCGTGCATGTGCAAGCATTGTCTTTTTCCGATTATTTTTTTATTTTGGACTCTTTTTTTCATCAGTTCAAAAATCTTATCTTCTAGATTTATTTAAAATCACATTGTTTTACAATATTTAAATAATTATCTTCACATGATAATAAATTATCAATTATTAAAATATAATTTAAAACAAAACTTTTTACTAAAATAATTTAATCTAATTATTTAATAATTAAAAATTACTTTTAACAAAGCAATTTAACTTAATTATTTATTAACAAACCATATCCTTTATATTTCATTAATTAATTTAATTATTATTTAATTTCCAACTTTATTTAAATTACCTTGTAAATCAATTTTAATTTAATTAATTGATTAAATAAGGCCATATAAAACTATTAAGTTTTCCACATAATTCAATAGCACATTAAACCACAAAAACAACATGACATCCCAAATAAACACTTACTCAAACACCTAGAAAGACCAATACAGAGGGGCACTACAGTGATTGCTTGTTTTATTATGTTGATTATTGGAAATTGGGATGATTGTGGTGAATGCTTAAAAGTGGGAGTCATAGTGTAAGTTGGTTAAGGTCGGTTTCCAGAGGCTAGGAGGGAGTATTTTAGTGTGTATGGTTTTATAATGGTTTTCAATTTAGAGGTAGTATGTTAATGTTTTGGGTTATGTGCCTTGTACAAATTGAAAACCCTATGGGCATGCCTCTTATCTTGGTATGGTTTCATGTGATCAAGGTTGATGTGCAAGATGGTTAATGGCTTGCTCTATGTATAATTTTTGTGATTGTGATATGTGTGCATGATGGTCCATGCCTTGCAATGTTTTTGGATTCATGTTATTATGATGAGTATGCAAGATGGTAAATTTCTTGCTTGATTTGTAGGGTTTCCTCGTTGCAAGTAGGGGGAGTGACTCTCAATGGGGACTAGAACCCAAAGTGGTTGTCCAGGATAACCTATTGGGAGTTTCTTAATCCAATGATAACATTAATAATGAATTAGCAGGTTGGGTAATTTTCACATTAATCAAGATAATGGTATGCCTCACTCATGGCTCAAGTGCTCATTTAGGCTTGAAATGAGATGAGAAGGCCTAGAATGAAAAGATCAATTGTCTTGTCCTCATGAAAGGTATGTTGATTCCGCATGAGTTTGTATGGGGTTCAAAGATGGGTAGAGGTTGATAGGATAACCCAGGATGGGGGCCGAGGCCTAGGAAGATCTGCCAGGATAACCCATAATAAGCTATGTGATGACACTCCTCCTTATTGCAGTCTAGCATTCCCTAGTCATGTTCTCTCCTTCTGTTGTGTGAATGCCTCTAGAAGCGATGTATGTGGTTATATGATGTTAATGTTGTTGCAGTGTTGTGTTGGAGCCATGTTTAACCTTGTTATGTTAGTCTACTATCTTCTTGACTGTTTGTTTGTAGTGGGACCTTGTGTTATCTCCTAGCATGAGGGGTGGACCTTAGGGTTCCAAATGGTTGGAAGGTTGGCGCTTTTTCCTCCACTGGATTTTCCCTTGCTGCTTGTTCATGTGTGTGGAGGTTGTACCTTGTGTAGCGGATTATAGTTCTTGATCTAGTTTGAGGAGATAGTCTACATGTGTTGGACTTGTATATCAGTTGTACCATGTATTGTAATATTGTTGTATTCCTTCCAATTGTGCTCAAGGAAGCATTATTGTAAGCAATGTAATCATGTAACGAATTATGATGTACTCTCATGTAATGTAATTTGTATATACATTTGTTAGTTATTTATATATGATCTTTAATGATTATTATTTGGATGGAATGTTATGGATTTATGCATGTTGTTAAATCATTTAATGTGATGGATTAAAATGAACTCTTGATTGTTAGTTAAATCATGGCTAATGAAATGATTCTAGATGTGTTAATAACATAGTTGTAGACACTAAAAATTGTCCTAGACCTACAACTCTAATTTCGTCATAATTCTTATCTTCATTTTCATAATTAAATAATGTTAATTATTTAATTATTTTCTAAAGTCATTTGTCCTATATTAATTAAATAACTCTAATTATTTAATTAATTCATTCTTACCCTTATTCTTCCTCGACTAATTAAATAAATATTACTTATTCAATTATGTCGTTAATTAAATCTATCTTCTTTCTAAAATTAAATAAACTATTATTTAATTTATTCCTATGACACTTTCAACTATAATTAAATAATTATTTTAAATTATTTAATTATTCCTTAGCCTTTTTTCCCTTTAATTAAATAAATCTTTATTTATTTAATTTAATCCCAAATCTTGAATGTTGAGTTAAATCATTATTTAATTCGTAAAAAGATTTATCCATGGCATATTCCTCTATAATTAGGTAATCTCTTTGTTATATAATTAGTCATTTATCACTTAAGTCTAGATATAATTAGATCATTCAGTTATCTGGTGAGATAATATCTGATTATCTTTAACGAATAGACTTTCTGTGTTAATCAGTCTATTATCTAGATTAGGTCTTATCTTCTATATGTAAACCTTTATTAATTAAATAACTTTAATTATTTAATTAATTTATTCTTATCTTCTACCTTTATTTTTTAGATGCAATCTTTATTCTTCTGTGTCTCGACCAATTTCCACTATTGATTAAATTATTATTTAATTTAATCCCCACCATTCATGCTTTATCACTCACACTAATTCAACCCTAACCCTATTGCATGTCACATCTTTAAATCTTGATCGTCGGTTAATTATCTTTAATTTGAGCCTATCATTCGAAAATCATATTTTCTATAAATTGGATTTACCTTCATCATATTACCTCTCCCGAAATCTTATGAGTTTTGGAAGCAACTTACTTGAGAATCTTCAATGTTTTTCTATTATCACGATCATGAGGCCATACTTGCATGCTTAATAAAAATCTGAGGGCAAGTATCATACAATGGAAAAATGGAGAAGGATAATGGAGGTTACTCATGGAATGACATAGGTGTTTGGTAAAATCATTCATTTATGCATTGTTTTAACTAGTTTTCCATTGTTCTTGATTATTAGTATAGGTTTAGTTTGATTTATGCATTGTAATGCTTAACCTGTGAATTTTCCCTATGCTACAGTAGTCATGGAACCTTAGAGGATGTAGGATTAAATTGTATGATATGTATATTAAGTAGTTCACTATTACTCTTTTAAAAAAAAATTGTTCCATATTTAGTCATGTTTTGTGTTGTTCTCTAGGGTTCCTTGGCAGGGCATTACAAAATTGGTTTCCTGACTTCTTTTCTTGTTCTTCTTTCCCTTGCCATCCTGTCATAAGAACTTTTCAAACATTAACCACTAATAATGTTTTAAGGAAAAATTACATAATAAGCTCATAGGTCCAAGTGTTGAACCTGATAGCTATGATACCACATGTAATATACCCAATGTTCACCCAAAAGTTTTCACCTTAGTTTTAACTCAAAATATGAATAAATCACGTTTCCAAAAACATAGAAATATGTTTTTCCTTTTAAATAACATATTTTCACATTACGCGGATTTTTAACTTTTTCAAATTACATACGCCATGGATGGTGGAAAACATATTTTTGATTCCTCTTACTGGCGACCTGTGGATGGTAAAGGTAACCCTAAGGCGAATGCTGGAGCGGCGGCGGCGGCGTCGTCGATTGGGCTATCGACAGTGTCTGATGGCTTCCTTCCTTCTGTGTCGCTCGATGGTGTTATTGGGGCCGTTTTGCAGACAACTGGAATGGCTAATGGAGGTGGTCAGGGAGGAGCTGGCCCTATTTCTACGGATGCCTGGTGGAAGGAAAGTCATGGGGTTTGGCCCTAAGGCAAAAGCCACGAATTTTGCGGGACCCAAGCTTGGGCATTCTGGCTGATTTATCCCTGTCAGGAGTGTTATTTCAGTGAAGTTGAAAGATGAAACAGTTGAAGATATTGAGGAGGTTGCTGCTGATCTTTCCCTTTGTGGGGTGATCTGCCGGTTCAAAGGTTTTTGGCCTAACCTCCCCCAGTTGCATTCCTGGATTTCTAGCGAATGGGAGCCTTTAATTTCGGGTAAAGTTAACATTTATCCCTTGGCTAAGGGATTTTTTGCTGCTAAATTTGACAATGCTCAGGACAAAAAAGTAATCTTGTGTGAAAATTATTTTAGCTGGGAAGATAAATATATGCTGATGATCAAACCTTGGCATTCTGATTTCAACCCTGTTTCTAAAACTTTTAATAAATTCCCGATTTGGGTTAGATTGCCCAATCTCCCCCTTCACCTTTGGCATGACTCTCTTCTGGAGGAAGTGGGTGATGCCCTTGGTGATTTCTTGATGGTGGATGATGAATCTTCTGACATTCTTCATTCCACCTATGCTCGCATTCTGGTCGAAATAAATGTTTCAAAAGGACTGCCTGCTGAAGTCCTTAAATCTTCTAAAGGCTCTTGGGTCCAATCTTTGGATTATGAAGGGATTCCCTTCCGGTGTAGACGATGCTTCAATACTGGACATGCGGCTGTGCATTGCGGATTTGAGAAAAAAACTAAGACAACTACTTGGTGGAAAGGTGCCTCTCAACAGCATTATACGGTTGAGAAGAAAGCTGATCAGAATAAGAGTTTTTCATATGCAGTTGCTTCTGAATCACTGGGTCTTGGGACGCCCTCTCCTATCGTAACTGACGAGGACGCTAGGGCCTCCCCTATTGAGTCTAAGTTTGCCACTTCAGGTGATTGTGCTTCGACTTCCCTTTCTGGCGGTTCTTCTGTGAAGTCTTTATCTGCGCAAAGGATTCAAGATGAATCTCCAAATTCACTAGCTGCTGGCTTTCATACTCATGAAAGTAGCGAGCTGGTTTGGCATGGTAAAGCGGTGCAAGTGGAAGAAGGTTGGATCACAGTTAAAGGAAAAAAAGTTAAATCCTCTAAGCCTTCTTTCGACATGATTCTCCGCTCCCACAAGAAAAGTGTAAATTGTAAATCTTGATTGGTCTTGTTGTGGAGCTGATCTTTTTTGCTGGCTGCTTGTTGTCTTTTTCTGCAGCCTTGCTCTTTTTGTTTAAGGGTTCCGGATCCCTTCAAAATCTGTTTTTCCCTTTATCAAAACATATTTTCACATTACATAAATAATTTTCACTTGTCATTGCATAAATGATACACCATTACATAATTCCAAGTAGATGAAACTCATCTTTTCAAACATAGATTACAATTGATCTAGATCATTTTCATATACAAATTCATAACTTACAAGAGTTCAAAGTCAAGGTGTCCTCATCTAGATCACACTTCTTCTATTCCACAAGTCTCGGTTGTTGACTATAAGAGGGAGAACATCACCCAAGCACTTTTCCTCCAACCACAGACATAGTGGTCCCTCACACATCTTCCTAACTACAAAATGGCCCTACCCTTTGTTAGCTCTCAAAAAAGGGTAAGAATACCTCAAGAGGTTGCCAATCTCTTGGTACGTTTTTAGGGTAAAACAAGGCCAAATGGTTTAGACCTTATTCTCTTCAGGTGCTGCTAGACCTAGGCGGGTGTACCTATATGAATGAAGCAGACTTAAAGTTGTATGACTTGATTGAATTTGATGGATCTATTACGATGGCACAGAGTGTAATAGATGAAAGCTTGCTAACTACTCCTACTGAAATGTGAGATGTGAATGTTTGAATAATACTTTATAAAATTCTAAAATGGAATTGGTGTGACTAGTGCCTACTTTTATTGGGCTAATGGAGTCAAGAGGTAAATGATATGTGTTTCCCTTTTTGGCTTAACTCTAGTTGCTAGGCACTTTTGAGAATGAGGTTCTATGACTGGCATAAAACTTCACTAAATTTATGACTTGCATAAATTGTGCTGGAATATTTTCTTACCAGGTTCTTCTTTAATTATCCAAAAGAAATCTTTAAACCACGGTGATTTATCCAAAAGAATTTAAATCTAACTTGCAGAAACTAATTGATTAATTCACACAAAATGAGAATGCATTTTGATAAATCAGAAATATACTTGATATATTGATTTAAATGATTAAAAGACCTCAAGTTGGAGACAACCAGATAAAAAATGTAAATAATTTCATCACGACAACTGAACACCAAGAAATGATTTCACCAAATCTATGTATTCTCCATTATATAATTTCAAAAGATTTTACAATATGCAGCATGATGTTCTATTTTGGCAATAGTTCACCTTATCAACTACCTAATCTACTTATTTCTCCTAAATCTAATCTCCGTTTTGATACAATTTTACATTGCATATATACATTTCCTTTTTAGGGTTACAATGTTTCATATCTCTTCCACTGCAACGCTTCATTATTCTTCTTGTTTAACAAAATATTTAATTATTTGCTTCCAACAAATTAAATATTTTAGTCTTTATTATCTTTGTTCCTCGTAAAAAATAATCGTCACTTTGTAAAACCTTTTAAAATCTTCATTAATCTTTAATTCCTTTGCTGGAAAACTTCACATCCACTTTTTCACCGGTATGTATCTCCAATATGTCCTTTGGGTAAAAATAATTATCTCCTTTTGGTAAAAGCATTTTTTCCTCCTGATGAAAATACTTCACTTTATTTTATGCATATTTTTTCAATGTAAAATACTTTTTTAAGTAAAAGTATTCTCCCCTTAAAGGTTTTAATTTTTCCTTTAGTTTCTTCGTAAAAAGATTTACTCTCCATCATAAAAATATTCTAGGTAAAATAATTACCTTGCCCTTGGTGAAAAATATTTCCAACTTCATTGAGAATATTTTACTTTATGAAGAAAATATTTTATCTCTCCATCTCCACCTTTATTCTATGATTTCTCATTTTATTACTCCCGTGATTTCATTCCTTTTGGATTTTACCCATATTGTACAGATAGAATTCTTTTGAATATTTATTTCCTCCTTCAAGCTACCGGCATGACAAGCTCTCACTGATAAGAATTTACTCCGACTTTGATTCTCTTGCTGATAAATCTCTTCATTGCTTATTTATTTTCCAAATATTTTACAAAGTTTAAACTTTATAAAATATTGAAATATTTAGGGTTTTGAAAACATCCATATTCATTTTAAAACATACCCAATGTTTTAAAATATATGTCATTTGAACTTTGGAACTTAAGAAAGAATTTTTCAATTTCAGCTAGAGAGCAATTTTGAACAACTCGCCAAATCAAGGTACTTCCTTTGTAAACTCGCTGCCGGGGCATGTAGCAAGAAAAATGAAATTTTAAATTACTGAACCAAATGAGCTCAGAATCCAACAAAATTGAAACTGGAGACATTTGAGGCCAAAAAACTAATTGGGTCGTTCTTAGAATTTCAAAATTTGCAAATTTTTTGGAGTGCCAAATCTAGCCTGGGGCAGTCGCAAAACAATTAAAAAACATACTAGAACTCCTCTGATGACCATGAAAATGCATATAAATGTTGAATTTTGATAGGAGAGTATGCTCATCAAATTTTTTGGCATGAAGCTTTCAGAATTGCAAACTATAAATTTCCAAAGTTGCTTACTCAACATTTTCTAAAAATTACCACTGTCAAGCTCAATTGAAACCTTCTATTTGCCCTTTTTGAAAAAATATCAAATATGATCTTGGGAAGCTATAACTTTGGGTATTATCTCATTTAGGAATGGTGAACATGTGTGCAAGAATTTTTTTTGCCAACCATCTCCGTTCATGAAATATCAAACACCAAAGTTGACCATTTTTGTAGCTGTCCTAGAAATGCAGTCTTCAAACTGTGTAAAATCCATTTGGATTTGATCTTGAAAAAATATCAAATGATTCCCTGGAGACTTGAAAATTTGCATGGAGGTAGACTTTGGTGTAGAGAATTGAAGGCACCAATCAGTTTGTTATTATCATCATCCATTTGCTTAATATTCACCCTCAAATTTGACCATTTTAACAGATTCTTCACTGTACTGACAGCAGATTTTCTCAAAAACCCTTAAACTTGGCCCTCTGAAACTTTGTCAAAACTGATCGGATGAAGTTGAAAACTGGCATGCATACTCCCATATATTAGATGAACACGTCTGCAAAGGGATTTTGCTTGGAATTGTACTAACTTCATTTTGTGAATTTTCAAAGTGAGCCACTTGAGCAGATTTTTCAACTGTACTCTTGAGTGTTAAAATCAACTTTTTGAATATGGGAGCCTAAAATTTACATGAATTTTTAGGCTCCAACACCCTTCAATGAAGAGTTTGGTATGGAAGCCTCTAATAATTCCTACCTGAGTATAGTGTTGTGTCCTACATAACTGGTATGGTCATACAACTATGGATACCTGCCAACTATATATAACACTTCTAACTAGATATACAATCCTTCCACACAGTAAAATGAAAAAGTGTATGCAACGACTTCTACACTTATTTTGGCCAAAGTTTTCATATATATAATAAATCCACTTTCTATGTAGTAGTGTTGTATGTTCACCCACCCACTTACTGGACTTGAAAAATGACCCGAGAATAAATTTCCTCTAGGTTTGACCCCAATATTTAAATAACATAAACAATATTCCATTCAAAAGTGATAACACACTTATATTGATCTAACTGACCAAATAGGTTTAACCCAGCCTCTTGAATACCTTGCTACATACTTGTAACAATCCGAGATTGGTGACTACCTCTTATTCAAGTTCTTTGTTTTAATCATGGGAGTAATGACTCTCCTAGTTCATGCATAATTATTTAATACTCATGACACCATGTCACTGACTGGACACACCTAGTCTCAATCTAAAGCACCGCTAATATGTTGATGTATGTGATAATCTATAATTAAACTTGGTTTGAATATTTCTTCTTCATATTGAGTTCTAGACTCTTTATTGTCATATATAACATGGATCCATCCTTCTAGGATGCCATAACCAATCTGGTTATCCTTGACATTAAATATCATATAAAATCTTATTTTTATAGTAATGTGTAATAATAAGTCAACATAATAAGCTATTTAACTTCTAATAATGCAACTAAGGACCTTTTAACCAATCTCCAATTTCCTCATGGTTCTTTCCAAGTTATCCTTTGCATAATTTATATAAGGTACCTACATTTATATGTTCATAAACAATCATATACCCTTTCCCTCAATATGACACATATATTCACATGTTTAAATGTATGATAAGTTGATATCCAATTTGGAAATAATTTTCTACTTGAGAGGAGTATGTGCTTCTGCACCTTGAAATATCCTCACATTATGGCTTTGGATTGTTGAGATGTAAAGTCCTCTTGTTTTAATATTAGAATATCGTGAAATAGGTATTAATAAAATCTTGGTCAAAAATAAGAGTATCATTCAAGATAGTGAGGATGAATTTACTTCTAATACACGCTCTAACTCTCTTGTTGAAAAATGATATAAAATATTATTCAAGTGTATACCCTAACCCTAGGGAATAAACTACTCTCCTACTTTTTAAGGGTTATAAGCAATCAAGAATCTAAGTTCTCCACCCATGGTTAAACTACCAACATAGATATTCACAAAATAACATCTCTTAAATATATTTATGGCATAACACTTCTATTATGATTTCAATCCTTTTCATTTCAAAGCTACATAACTTAGTCAAGTGAAACAAAATACTATATGTGTTTTTGGACATTATCATAATACCCTACATTAGTTTCTCTTTACTATGTTTATCGAACACCATAATCAAGATAGCTACTTATCTTGCTATTTAGATTCCCTAATCCACCTTATAAATAATCTACCTAATTGCTCAAGCCCTCATAAACTATCCATTAGCAATAGTATGTGTAGTGTAGATACCTTTACAAATTCACACTATGTTTGCATCCCCTTAATTAATTGGACTGGGTATCTTGGACTTAGGTCCTAGGAGCCATTCACCCAAGGGTGAATGTGTCCCATGTAAGTCCTAGGACCTAAATTTTAGTATGTTTTTGGCAAAATTTTAATGATTTAAATTCAAGTTTCAATTGTTGGCTTTTGGAATCTAATTTTTGGGAAATTAGATAAACATCTTTATATACAATTATTTTATCAATTCAAATCTAACTAGTAGGAACACACTTTTTGGAAAGTCCACAAGAGAAAATATTATTGTTAAGAGCATTGAAGATTAGATTTATCAATCATCTACAATAGCAATCAAGATCATATCATCATGTCAAAGTTCATGTGTGTTCATGTTCATGTTTTGGAGCTAACATTGTGATGTAGGTTTCAAGCATTCAAACAAACATTCAAGCATCAAATTAACCAATAAATCAAGCCAAATCATGCAATATCCAAGCCTTAGAGTGATGTGTTTGACTTCAATCCTCTAAGGACAACCATTAAGGGTTTTGTGAGTTGTAACAAGCAAGTGTTCATTCATCAATTCCTTCATTCTATCATTATTTCATTATCAAGGTTTAATTACCAACATGGGGTTTGACTAAGGCAACTCCCCATTCACCCAAAAACAAAAATAATTTCTTCTCTCTTTGTATGTGCAAATTTACAAGTGAAGGACTGAAAGTGGATCTAAAGAGAAATTTTGCAAAGTTGTCAAAGTTGTCATCATTGTTGTCAAGCTGCAAAAACTCACCTACAGGTTTTATTTTTTGCTTTCTGACAATCAAACCTGGAGGAATTAGAAGCTTAGACCTAGGATCATAGGACTGAAAAAAGTATTTTTGGACCCCTGCATTAGGACCCACTCACCCTAGGGAAAACTAGTCCTGCTACAGACCCTAAAACCTACTTTTGGCATAGGTGCATACCATTATGCCCTTCTTAGATCTGCCTACAAATTTTCATTTCCATTTCTGTTATCATAGAATTCTACATTTCAAGAATTAGGTCATATAGTTTGGTTAGTTAATGCATTTTAAATCATCTCCCAATAATGTAATTTTTTTGTTTTTGTCATAAGAAACCAGAGTCCCAAGAGATCCATAATAGGGTTGACTCAGGTCTCAAGGTTGAAAGTTAATCCTATCCCTTAGTGATCTCCTCTCTTTCTAATGAAATTAGGAAAAGTGTGAGTGTGTTTGAACCTTTGGATCACATACCTTTTAATCATTCCATATTGAACAAAAGAACATTCTCCCCCCACATTTTTCTTTATTTCAATATGCACACAATGATAGCACAAACACTTTTTAATAGTAGTAATACTTAGTTTCAGAATTAAAAGAGACAAAGAGATAGATATCTTAAGCATGCTTGGAATAAAATAGCTCCAAAAATTATCCTACAACTCCTTGCTCAATGAAAAAAGGCTCTGCCCGCTATCTCTATTCTCAACTCTCCTTACTGCAAATACTTCAAATAATATCTACAACTACTCAAATTAGACTTTCTTCAAACTAAAACAAATACTCCAAGCTCTCATACTCACAACTATGTTGCTCTTAAACTCACAAATATGCTGCTCTCAAAATAATATGAATACACAAAATGATTTCAAAATGAATAGGAAACCAAACACTATGCTACTGCTCTCTATTTACACCAAAAAAAATAGAAGTTTCTTGCTAAAAGTAAGCTATGTTTTCTACCACTTCTCATTTCCTTTCTAGCCATGAGTGTTTCCAGGAAAATACAGTTGTAGATTTGTATTTGAAAACAACTCGAATGCTTCCTCATAATGCCACGACCCAATTGAAGATTTCAAATTTGTTGTTTTCTATGCAATATTTTAGTTAAAAGCTCATACAAGATGGCATGTTGGAGTTAAAGTTGTGAACTATCCTACCTTCCATTGCCTAGGTGTGGGATTTACACTTGATGCTACTACTTAGTCAAAGTTCCTTATCTAAAGGTTGCACATTAGTGTTTTTAGAACTCTAAACTTGCCTTTATCATGGAATTTTTCCACCTAATTTTTTCCAAATATACGGCTAAATTTGGGCACTATTATTGTTTCAAACAACTATTAAAAACAACAACCATCATGCCAAATTGTGTGACAATTACATGCCTCTATAATACCTAGTTTTCTCACCATGGAGTATGGCTTCCAATGTGTTTGCTACAACCTTTAAACTGCCTACTATACTTACCCTTGGTGTGGCAGATTTTGTCATTGTTATGGTTGTCACTGTTATTAGATATAATAACATGTAAATTATATATCAATTTATATATATATATACATGCATAACTTAGTCTATATGTAATAATAATATATATAAATAAATATATTATTGTCACTCGATTTTTAAATGTATATATATAGATACATCAACTATATAATAATATATATATTTATTTATACAACAAACTATATTCGTCGAATATATATTAATACATGTATATATACAAAAAACTATTAAATATAATAGTATATATTAAAATACATATTCACAATAATATAATAATGTGTATATATATATTAATATATATTCATGACATTCATTTAAATTAAATAATATATAAATGTTAATATGTATTCGATAATATATATTATATGCCTCTATTATCGTCATTTATATTACGTATATACGTACACATATATATGCTTCAATTAAATATCAACCACCTAAATGTTTGGTTGCATACCTATATATGCATTCCCTATATTCATATTCATTTACATATATATATATATATATATATATATATATATATATTCACATACACATTTCACATATTGAATCACATGTACAAGATTTTTGTTATTTTAAATTGATTTGATTATACAGTCAAGGTGGTTTCAGAGATGACTAAAACATAGTTTTACCTATCAACCAAAAAGTTTGAACTTAGGTTTAGCACTTACCGACACAAATCTTTAGACTGACTTGACAAGGTTCCTTTAACCTATGTAGTGAGTGTGTGTGTGTTAACTTAGATAGACATAACAATGGTTCTCATACCAAACTCCTCTCCTGGGTGATACTCTCCCTCCCCTTTTGGGGGGTTCAAACCTTTCCCGCATCCAACTTAGTGAAATATGTACATAGCTAGCTGATACATATAAATCATATTAATCATATATCATAAGCATCATTAAATCATTTTAAATTTAATTCATCATAATGCATATTCATACATTTCATTCATCCATTGAACACCATCAAAACATAATCTTGTATTTATAATCATATTTACTCATAAAGGTAAAGGTAATATGGTAGCTTAAAAATGGGGTGTAACATAATATACATGGGAAGCATACATTTAGGTATATTCTCCATTAGAAGACAAAGTGTCACATGAGGACCAACTTCTCACTCTCACACTCGCCACCCAATGTCTCATGTTTCTTTATGGAAAACTACCTACTCACCTTAAAAATAACTTAAAGTAAAATATTAAGAAAAGATGAAAAGGACTAATAGCATACCCTAGTCTTCAATTATTTAGCTTTATATATTAGATATTAAAACCTACTTATGTCCATAAAAAGAAAATATTGACATGAATAGTTCCTTTAGGTTAAAGAATAAACCATCCCCATCAGTTGTAAAATGGATAAGTATTGGAGCCATTTGATCAAGTTTAAAAAGCAATCATTAGGACAAAGAAAAAAATCAAGAAGCAAGAACAATTTGATACCTAGACAAGAAATACATGTTTATATTCTAAAAACTTAATTTTTATCAAAGGACAAGTAGATTAGTGTTGTCATTATTAGTAGTGGGGGACACATAGACCATGATTTTCTTGGAATTTCTTATCTTGAGACCTTATCTTAATTTTTATATTAATCTATGATTATACACAATCAACCATTTAATATGAAATCCTCTTTCTTGATACAAGAAATAAATAAAATCAAAATAAAACAACAAAAAATATGGTTTGGGATTGATTGAAAGCAAAAGGGGGTTCACCAAAATGATAGTAGATAGACCTATTCTCGTTTATTTCACTAGGAAATGAGATCCACAAAATGAAAGGATTTCCAACCAAAAGGTGAGTCAAGTCAAGGTGTGAATCTGCTGATTTCTTTTTTTGCAAGGATGAGGGTCCTGATTAAACACTTTGGGGAGAAAGATTAAAAATAGAAAACTGACTCCAAAATGCAAACTATAACTTCAATTTAATGGATTATGCTCAATTATGATGGAACTAGAAATCAAAATGCAAATCTGAGAAAGGGAAGATGATGTGTACCAATTACCAAAAGTGCTTTATCAAAGCTAACTGAGGACTCATTCACCCTATGGTGAATGGGTCCTGTCTATGGATTTGTAAAAAATGGTTTATGGGTTCTCTTCTTTTGTGTCTGCACTTCGAGATCCCTGATTTTCACAGTCGGACAGCCATAAATAAATCTTGTAGTTGAGTTTCCATGAAATTGAAACAATGATGACAACAAATGCAACTTTGACAACTTTGCAATTTTTCTCTTCAAGAGATCTTCCACCTAAAATTTGCAAATACACATCAAGAGGGAAAAATGTTTTTTTGTTGGTGAATGGGGGTTTTCCTTGGTCAAACCCTGTTTTGGTAATTAAACCTTGAATTAAAATAAAATAGCATGAAAGGAATGATGAATGAACAAGACCATGTCACAACTCACCAAACCCTTATTTGAACCTTGGAATGTAGATCTGCAACTAGCATGAAATGAATTCAATGGATGTGGATCTTGATCTTGAAACTTGATTTGAAGCAATGCCTTTGAATGCTTGAATGGATCTTGAACACTACATCAACATATTAGCTCAAATAACATGCATGATGCAAGAAGAATTTGACACATGATAATGGATCTTGATTGTTGCAATAATTCTTCTATAAATTTACTCTTGAATTCCTTGAAAAGCTCCTAGAATGCTCTCTTGAAAATTCTTAGCTTGCTTGAAAGTCTTAGATTTTTCTAGGTGAAACATAGTGAAATGACCTCTTATTTATAGGTATGTAACATTAATTTTTCAAAATTCAAATAACACAAGCCGACATGTGAATATACATTTGAAATAATTGAAATACCACCAAAAACACAATAAAAATTTAGGTCCTAGGCTTAAGTGAGGACCCATTCGCCCTTGGGTGAATGGGTCCTAAGTCACTTACCTAGGACACACATTCTCCAATGATAAATGTTATGTCATCAAACTAATGAATTTCAAGTTTTCCTTTTCAAAAATTGCAATTAATTAGGATTGGATTTGAATTAAAGGGGCCAATTAAGGAAAATTAACTGAGCAATTATTTAAATAAGCCTTAGATGAGTGTGAAAGTGTAAAGATACACCTTACAACACCAAAAATAAGGCACAATCAAGTCCATTGGAATTAACATGGCCCTAAAATTAATGTGAATATGTAAAATACATATTACAACACTAAATTAAGGCATAATTTAGTTCATTTTATTATTACTTATTCCCAAATTAAGTGTCAAAAAGGGATACTTTTTCCTACACTACATTTAGCTCCCACTTTAGTGAGAGTATGACCCCATGTCAAACTCACACTAAAGTAGACATTCAAGACACATATGTATGCATGGCAATGGAAAAGATACTCAATAATACAACATCAAAGCCTAGAAGGAAGGGAGGCGGATCAAGTTTTGATTGTCCAATAAATTCACAAGTAGAACTTGATGTCCACTATACAAATAACACATACACTCACACTGGCTAATGAAACCCTAGGATGTCCACTAGGTGAGCCTCCAATGGGTGGCAAATGAGAGAATCTTATTAGGCTCCCATACCATATCAAAGCCAACTTCGATAAGGCACCGCAATATGAAACTTTGAGCTTCACAAGGCCTAATAAGCTGCATCATGCTAAGCACTCATGAAAATAGGCAATGCTCTATTAGCAAGCAAGGTGTGTTATGCTTGGTGGCCTTGAATTTAGAGGTTTGGGCTTCAAAAGGTTAACAAGTTGTATTATGCTAAACACTTATGAACATTATATATATATGGGTTTATTCAAAGGGACTTCATTTAGTTCATGTAAGGTCTCTTCTTAGGGATCATCATGCCTAATGTCTCCAAGAGAGGAAAAGTCTAGAATAAGAGAATCACAAGTTAGGGAATGCAATGCATAGCATCACCACTAAGAGGAAAGTTGTATGCTAAGAAATATCATGCTCTTGGAGGACATCAAACCCAATGCCACCACCAAGAAAAAGGCACATCACAAGAAAAACAAAAATCATATAATGAAACGTGAGTGTCAATGTATGCCCCCACTTTAAAGCAATTGCTAACACCATTGTTGCGAGTAGTTAGCTTTAAAGTAGAAAATATTCAATACAAACCATAAGGAAGACATGAGAGCTTATTTGGAAATCCCTATGCCAAGTCATATGTTCTTGAATGAAACTACATCATGAAAAGACCTAAATGTCTCAATAGCTTGCATCATCCCCAAAAGGAAAACACAAGACAAAATCAAAGATAAATATTTATGACATATAGAAGAATGTAGGTACACATAGAGGAATGCATATAAAGAGAGAGATACATCAAACATAATAGTAAGGGGGGATCACATTACACGCATGCAATCACAAAGAAACATGCAAAAGAAAATAAAGAAAAATACAAGGAACATGCGATTCAACCTATAGTAGGTTGTCCACATCCCAATCTTGTTTGGTATATGCAGAAGGAAGACAACTAGCCAAAGGGACAACATCAAATGCCAAAACTAGGACAAGGCTATCTAATCTCTTGACCCTACTAAGTGCAGGACAAGGATGAGCCAAGATAACTAATGAGAATGAGCTCCTTGTGATAAAGAAAATTATTTGCAATGAATGTTAAACATGTAATAGTGAGCATACTATGATCCTAGAACTGTTACATGGCAAGGAGCAAAGTGCGTGCTTTAAGTTAGGATGGATCCCTAGGGGATCTAAATTTCTCTAATATTCCATTTAAAATACATGTATCGATGTGATGTCCAAAGAATCTATGGTAAGCACAATATGGTTTGTTTTTATAAGTTTAATTTTCAGTTATATTTTCACGTTTAGGTGGAAATTTGATTAATCCACAATGTAAAAGGGTGTAAAAGATATTCTTAGTCTTGGACATTTGTAATAGGTCATAGGAAGATGCATGAATATCATACATATTTTGTAGTTGAACTTGTTGATGCACATGTAGTTTTAGTTTCTTCTTTGTTGGTTTGACAATAGTTTGGTCATCACCTTCACCTTCTAACTCCAAGCCCTTTCCTTTTTCAGAAAAGGTTGTGTTAGGAGTCGTAAAGTGCTCAAAATTTGTGTTTTCTTTTCTCTTATGCATGGGATGTATTAGAAGGTGGTTGAGGGGGAGGAAAATGGTTATTAATGATATGGTCCAAGACACATAAAATCTATTCCTTGTTCATGTTTAAGCATCATTCGTATGTTCCCTATTAGAGGAATGTCATTACAAGTAATAGGTGCGGTTCTCACGAAGTCTTGCAAATTCTTTAATTCTTCATTCATCCTTCCTATGGTTTCTTATGGGATATTAGCAATCATTATTTCAACATCATTCACATTTTTTGTAGGTAGGGAAGTGATTGGAAATGAGGTATAAAGACTATGATCCATAGAGGGTTGATTATCAACACTATTAGTGAAAGAGTTGGAGAAAACAAGATCCAGGGTGAATGGTGTATCATGGGATGACATGAGTCTCGAACTATTTCTCACAATAGTATTGCTAATAGAACACCAAGTTGTAAAGCTCATATGAGATTCACAAACTCGGTACACACTCAAAACAGAAAGAAGGTGAAATGCAATGAATTAATTAACCTAAAATGTAAAGTGCAATGTAAATATGTAAATGCAATTTTCAGATTCTAAACAAGGTAATTTTCTGATTACACAATGCAAAAACCTGAAAATGATGTCTTGTAAACACAATTTTGAAAGCACACAATGCACTAAATTTATCAAATGAAGCTAATATGATCAATTTCACTTAACAAAAATTCTATAAATTGAAATAGAAAATTGAAAACAACAAAATAGAATGCAGAAACAAATGTTTTAATGCCTAGAAAATTAGGAAATGACCTTGATCAAGGACTCATTCGCCCAAGGGTGAATGGGTCCTAGGTTAGGGTTTTTAATAAAGTTTTTACAAATTTCTAAGATGATTCTAATGTTTCAAGATGCTGACTTAGAAATAGCAAGTTACAGTTTGATTTTTTTGTGAAATTAATGTTGAATGCAAGTGCAAAATATGACAAAATGACAAACTAGGAGACCTAATTTGATGTGCAATTTTGTTTCAATTTTCAAATGCAAGTGAATGATGATGAAATGCTATGTAAATGATATGCAAAATGACTGATTTTTTTTTATTTTTCAGATTTAAAGAATGCAAAGATGCAATCATAAAACCCCTAAATGAAATGAAAAGTTAATGCAAGATAAGCAACCCTAAATGAGACTCAATTCAATGTAATGAAATGAAAATGAATGCAAGATCTAAATATAGAGTGAAAGTAGACTCCAAAATAAAAAAAATTCAATGATCAAACTCAGGTTCACTAGAATGAAGCAACATAAAATAGGGTTTGGGGCTGTTGATTGAAAGAAAAAAAGGGGGTTCATCACAATGATAGTAGATAGACCTATTCTCCTTTATTTCACTAGTAAATGAGATCCTCACAATGAAAGGACTGTAAACCAAAAGGTGAGTCAAGTCAAGATGTGAATCAATTTATTTCCTTTTTCTATAAGGACAAGGGTCTTGATTAAATAACACTTTGGGAAGAAAGATTAAAAATAGAAAACTAACTCCAAAATGAAACCTATAACTTGAATTTAATAGATTATGCTCAATTATGATGGAACCAAAAATAAAAATGCAGATCTGAGAAAGGGAAGATGTGTACTAGTCACCAAAAGTGCTTTTTCAAATCTAAGGACTCATTCGCCCTATGGAAAATGGGTCTTGGCTATGGCTCTGTAAAAAATGGTTTCTGGGTTCTCTTCTCCTATGTCTGCACTCCTAGGTCCCCAATTTTCATAGTCAGATAATCAAAAATAAATCCTCTAGGTGAATTTATGTGAAATTGCAACAATGATGACAACAAATACAACTTTGACAACTTTGCAAATTTTCTCTTCAAGAGATCTTCCACCTAAAATCTGCAAACACACATCAAGAGGGAAAATTGTTTTGTTGTTGGTGAATGGGGTTTTCCTTGGTCAAACCCTGTTTTGGTAATTAAACCTTGAATTGAAATGAAATAGCATGAAAGGAATGTTGAATGAGCAATACTATGTCACAACTCACCAAAACCTTGTTTGAACCTTGGAATGTAGATCTACAACTAGCATAAAATGGCTTCAATGGATGTGGATCTTGATCTTGAAACTTAATTTGAAGCAGTGCCTTTGAATGCTTGAATGGATCTTGAACACTACATCAACATATTAGCTCAAATAATATGCATGATGCAAGAATACTTTGACACATGACAATGGATCTTGATTGTTGTAGTAATTCTTCTATAAATCTGCTCTTGAATGCCTTGAAATTCTCCTACAATGCTCTCAGATCTTGAAAATTCTTAGCTTGCTTAAAAGTAGTAGATCTTGCTAGGCGAAACATAGTGAAATGACCTCTTATTTATAGGTATGTAACATTAATTTTTTGAAATTCAAATAACACAAGCTGACATGTGAATATACATTTGAAATCATTGAAATACCGCCAAAAACATAATAAAAATTTAGGTCCTAGGCCTAAGTGAGGACCCATTTGCTCTTGGGCGGGCGAATGGGTCCTAGGTCACTTACCTAGGACACATATTCACCAATGATAAACGTTATGTCATGGAATTAATGAATGTTGGGTTTTCCTCTTAAAAAATTGCAATTAATTAGGCTTGGATTTGAATTAAAGGGGCCAATTAAGGCACATTAACCTTGTAATGCCCCGCCACGCAACCCTAGAGGAATTTGCAATTAACTACTCAAACATACAATTTTTTTGTTTGTTTGTTTAAGTACAGATAACATGCAAGTTCACTACCCATTGCCAACAACCTCTAAGGTTATGAGACTAAGAATACTTTAAAACCAAAACAAGAAATATGAATTGAAACCATAACATTTAATTACATCAAAGGATAAGAGATACCACGTGATTTCAAATAACAATAATTTAATAATAAGATTACAACTCTCATTCCCCGAATGAGGTAAATCCAATAAGCATGGTTCCATAATACACTTTCCACCTCAATAAAAAATGAGGGGTAATAAATTACAAGATTCAACTAAAATGAATAAAGCACGAAATGAAACTAGATCCCACGAGCTCTCCAACTGGAAATATCATCCACATGAACAAGAAGAAAACCCAACAGAGAAAGGTGCATGTTCCACCCAACCAAGTGATACTTGAAGGCTCACCCACTGTGCTAGGAGATAGTAACAAGGAATCCTATACAAGACCATCTACCTCTAGATACAGGCTAACACAAACTGACTCATACTGACACAACCAATCACATGAACCATACAACCAGAAGAATAACACAAGCACAACTCTAACATCACTGACATAAGTCACATTGCTTCCAGAAATAAAATAGATCAAGTATGTTAAGAATATCATACAAATAAAACCAAACACCAACTGTTGTCATAGAAAAAGTGTCATCACACAACTCGACATAGGACATCCTCTAGGAATTTTCATAGGCTCTGGCCCCCCTTATGGGATATCTTGGTGGCCTCAACCGAATCCCGACCCCCATACTCACTCATGCAAAATCAAAGACCTCTCGTAAAGACAAGATAGATGACCTTTCCATTCCAGGCCTTCCCACTCATCCCAAGCCTATACGAGCACTTGTGTCTATGAGTGAGGCTAAATTATCTTGATTAGTGAGAAATACTACCCAAACTTCTAAATACATTGTTTTAGTTATCACTTGATTAAACCACCTTCGAAGGTTACCCAGTTTACCTCTTTGGGCTCTGGTGCCTAACATAAGCCACTCTTCTACTTGACAACATATCAAACAAAACCAATCACCAAGGGTGCCAAAGTGCATACAAACTAGATAAACAATCACTCAAACTCTAGGAGGCAACATATAATGAAACTCACTCCAAACAATTGGAGGCAACAAAACACATAATACACTCCTTCCAAAGGAGGAACAAACCACATAAACCACCCCTAATCCAAAGGAGGCACAAATCACATAATCCACTCCTAATCCAAAGGAGGCACAAACCATCCCCGTTTGTGAAAACTGAGTAAAACAACAGGATACAACTATACACACTACCCAAGGCAATACAAAGGTTGACTAACATAATACAACAACCCCAAATAGTTAAACCCCTTCTAGAAGACTTAACAACCCTTCTAATCAAATTCCCCAAAGCGAAAACAAAAGAAGTGTACATTCAAGAAGGGCGATCAAACAAGAATTAAATCTATATTTGGATTTCCTAAATCCACTTCCTCCATTAACATTCAGTAATTTATTGCCTTAATTAAACTGATTTAATAACGTCTCTTTCAGACAAAAGATAAACTTTAACCAGATTTTTAATTCCCTAATTGCTCTTAAATGATAATAACATTTACTTCTATGATCTAGAACCTATCATTTAAAAATAGCTATTGTCCTTTGCAAAATGATTCATTTTAAAATCAATTAATCTTGCTATTAAACACATTACATTTAAATCCAATATTTGTCCTTTCAAATATATTATTTTAAAATAAAATCAATAACTTGACTATGAACACAATGTTTTAAATTCCTCGATTACACATTTCATGAAAATAACTAATCTTATCGTACATTCATTGCAAGCAATAAGAACTATAAATAATTAATAATCGCTTTCTTAAAAATTTCATTTCATTTAAAGCAAATAACCATTTCTCTTAAAATCATTACCTTATTAAGTAACTATTTAAGCATTTGACAAGCAATAATAAATTAAATCTAATGGTCTAATTTAGTTTCCCGATAATATTTAAATATAAAAATCTCATTTCCCCAATAGAATCTTTTCATTATTAAATAAATATTTGTGCATAGACATGCATATCTATTAATTAAATATTCATTTAAATAACAATGTGTTTCTATTTACATTTAATATCCATTTCTCATATTTAAATATTCATTTATTGAACCATGTGCACCTTATTCATTTACCTTAATTACACAAAATGATCAAATCATTTTTTTTTAAATAAATTCATTTTATTATAAAATCAACATTTGCATCTAATAAAATAATCTCAAAAACATTATATTTAACCATAAATATATATATTAAACATATATATATATATAATTATATATACTCAGCGTATATACAACTATATATATGTATACATATTTAAATATATATTTATAAAAGAAATTTTAATTCTAAATCATTTAAGTATAACCCAATATTTTCCAATTATCTATGCAATTAAAATATTCATATATATATAATATATATATACACATATTTTATTAAAATTATAAAAATCATATATATATAAATATATATACATATATATATATAAATATATATACATATATATATTTATATAATATATATTATACATATTATAAATAATATATATATATATATATAATTTATATTATATAAAATAAAAATAAAATAAAATAAAAAAATACAAACCAAAAAGAAACAAAGGGCACACGGCCCCCAAAGTGGGGGACGCAGGGTCCACCCTACTGGGGGTGGCTGCCACACAATAGTCCCCTGTGGGGGCGACTATGGTGGCAACACAACTACCTGTGAAGGCAGCAGCGCTGCCTCCACAATGCCTCCCCATGGGGCGGCTGTGGGGGTAGCCCCCAAGCCTCCCCCTAATTTTTTTTTTTTTATAAAAAAAACAAAATAAATTCTTTCCCTGTTCAGAAAGAACATAATTTTTTTTTATAAAATTTTTACAAATTTTTACCAGAATGATAAAAAATTGAATACATAAGAAATATATGTATATATATATTCTTAATATATATATATATATATATATATATATATATACACACACACATCTAAATTTCCATTTTACAACCAAATTGGGCAAATTTACAATAAAATTAATTTTCAACATGATTTCCTAATTTCAATTTCTGGGAATCTCCAAATCCAAAAGAGGGATTTTCCTAATGTCTTTTTGTTTCCTTTCCATTTTCTATTATTAAACTTGAGAATTTCAATTGAAAGAGTTTGTTTTTCCCCAAGAATCTAAATTCTTTCATGATTTCAACAGGGTTTTCAAATTTGTTTCCAAGCAAGTTTTCAAAATTGAAAATCCTAAATTTCAATTTATTAAAACAAGAGAGAACTTGTTTGAAGCTTGAAGAAGAAATCTGGTGTTGAGCTGCAATTTCCAATTTGCCAAAATTCCTCCAAGGACTTCACTCCAAATCCAAAATGCATCTCCCCAAAACAAGAAAGCCTTCATTTCTTTTTTAACAACCATTTCTCCCACCAAATAAAATAAACATAAAATAAAAACAAATATCCCCCATAAATTTTCTCCAAATTTAGTCAACATCCCCAAAATATCCCATCCACCATAGTTATTACCTTCTATGAATTTTGAGATATTTTATTTAAAAAAAAAAAATTTAAAATCAAATTTCTTTTCAACATGACTTTATTACTTTAAAAAAAAAAATTCTATTTCAAAAGTAATTTAAAGCTTTTAATAATTTCTTTTCAAAAAGCATCTAAAACTTTTAAAATTTTCTTTTCAAAAGTATTTAACACTTTTAATTCCAAAATGGATAACTTAATTCATTTCAACACAATTAATTTAATTAATCAATAAAATAAATCTAATCCAAGATTAGATTATTTTATTAATTAAATTAAATTAATTAATAAATTAAATAATATTTCTAACATTATAACCAGATTTATTTAATAAACAACTTAAATACATAAAGCCATTTATTTACCTTTTCCAACTTGCAATTAAATAAAATCAAGGAGAGATGAACAACAAAGAAGCAACTTAACCTGACTAACACCCGACGACACACTATGACTAGGGTGATGACTTGGCACGGAAAACCTAGCTACTATCTCCTAATCGAATACCGTTGGCCAATGGACATGCTCAAACCTGTGAAACCAGGTGGAGTCGATGTCCTGTACCTGTCAACCTGTGAACCAAGAGTATATTGAACATACATATATATAACATAATAAAACACATCGTGAAGAGGAAATTGCGGAATTGCAGGGCGCTCGCAAGCGAGTGATGCGATCTCGTCCCCTTCACCAATACACTCATCATAGACTGATAGTTCCATCATAAACAAATATCTCATGCAATAACATGTTACAATAACTAATCATCATTACACCAATTAAAACATGACAAATAAAGCATCAGATAAGATACATCGCATCACACAAATAGACTATCGCTCTATAAATAGCGATCAAATAACACACACATGATAAAGTATCTCAATAACCAAAAAGCACATCAAAGCAAACAAGGACACATTGTCCAGCCAGAAAGAAAGACAGAGGGGTATTACAAACCTTAATTATTTAATAAAGCCCTAAATGAGTATGAAAGTGTAAAGATACACCTTACAACACAAAAAATAAGGCACAATTAAGTCCATTTTAATTAACATGGCCCTAAACTTAATGTGAACATGTAAAATACATATTACAACACTAAATTAAGGCATTATTTAGTTCATTTTATTATTATTTATTCTCAAATTAAGTGTGAAAAAGGAATACTTTTCCCTACACTACACAAAATAAAAAAAGTATGGTCAAAAGAGATGGAAATGTAAAGGTTAGAGAAATCAAGTAGTTAAAGAGGTAGGGACCAAGGAAAGCATGGTCCTCATTTGTGTAGAAACAAGAGGACTATAGGGAAGAAGTGCCTAGTCCATTAATGTAGCTAATGGAGTTGAGTCCATGATTGTTCTAGAGGCCCAACATAACAAATTTGGTAGCAATGTTTTGATTCCTTGGCATCACAATCCTCATAGTGAATGGGTGAAGAGTTCTCTCAACATGCACAAGTCTATGGGCGTGCATATCAAGGGGCCATATGAATCCTATAGTCACATTCAATTTATTCCTGTATAGGAAGGTGTTATTGTCACTTGGGTGATATTGTGCATGATATGCTAGTCCTTAAGGGCCATTTATGACAATAGGGTTGTGACATGAACAATGCTGATGCTATATCAAAAAATTGTGCATAAATAATGATTGGTTGGTCAAACAAGCACAAGTCAATATATGTTTGACCAAGATTAAATTCTTGGTCATGCAACCTCTACCAAATTTTGTCAACCATTGATTTGATATTAGAGTTGTACCTACAAAAGGTCTTTATCATCCAAGGAATGTCAAGTTGGCACAAATATTACAATAAATGTGGGGATTATATTTTTCATTATATTAAGTTAGGTGAGACTTGAACTATCATCTCGTGGCTTATAATAGATAGTAATTGGTCACTACACCAAACATCCTTATAGAAGGGGAGTTGTAGTTGTAATGGTGAATTTTTCATATCTTACACTTTCCCCTTCATTTTGGACTCACTTTGATCTATTTATGCCTAATTCAACGACTAGTATATATGAGATGATTTTTGAATGTAAATTGGTAAATATTTTTTATTGTTATATTTTTTCCCTATTTGAACTCATTTCTAGGGTTTGAATTGATCCTTAGTTTATCCATTTTTTATTCCAAATCAAAATTTTAATCACAAAAGTGATATAGATCACTTCCTTCCACACTCATAGAAATGATCCCTTCAAAAATCAAATTCAAAATTGGGTCTAGTTGTTTTACCTAAAATTGATTGTTATGAGCTTACTTGAAGAATGAGCTAGTTGAATTTCATGCTAGGGCGTTGTATTTAAGGATAAAATATTATGCATTCAAGAGTCCATCTATCAAGAAAATGAATTGAACACCTTCTTTTACACATCATAGAACTAAAATTAATCATCTAGATACATCAACACTATATCAACATCCTAGAGAATAGTGCACAACTAATTGTCCTCAAGCACACAAGCCAAGTTATTATGCAAAGATCAAAGTAAGTAATTCAATGTGAGCCAAAAGTATTTTTTTGAAAATTAGCAAAAATATAATTCATGGATCTAGTGTAAATTTGCAGTTGTAAAAATGATCCTGACAAAAGAATATACATTTTTTTTTATAAATTATGATTACTTTGACTAACAAACCCTAATTTTTATAATAATGATAAATCACTTTAGGATAGTTGACATATTTTATTTGATGTCAATCCTAAAGCTAAGTACTTTAATTTATTGTTTAAAATTTTGAGTAAATTTATTTCAGCATAGTTATTATAACATAATTTTTTACACTCTAATTTAGAACTTGATTTCATATTCAACATGTGCAAATATATCACTCCTAATAATAGAAGCATAGTTATGATAAGTTGAATGGGATTTAGGAAATATCTCTAGAACGAAGGGGACTCTAATATGGTAATGATTAGGTAACTATTGAAGGTAAATCATAGGATAACCCTACTTGGAATGTAAAGATATTGATCTATATGATTAGGCATTCAAGAATTTCTAATATAAGTAATAAAAACAATAGGTCTGTATATTTCCACAAGCATGATATAGGGATATCAATAACAAACATTAATTACAACAAAGATGATATTAAAAAATGTTGCTAATATTGGAACAAAGTACATTGAAGAAGACTATATGTTGAATTTAATGAGGAAAAACAAGGTGCTCAAAGACTCTCCTCAATTTAAAGGAGCCTCATATATAGAGATAAGGTACAATGGATGTAGCCTAGTTGTTCAAGGTTAATGTGTTGTAAGGTTTGAATAAACCAAATGTTATAGACATAGATAATAGGTTGGGCATTAAACGTATTTCTCTACTATTGTGAGAGTAGTTGGAGGAGGCACTCATCTAAGAGGGGAATATTTTGAAATAGGTTGTTGCAAACTACTACATTTACGATAAATTGTTGAGAAGATTCTAAATATTTGTGATACTAGCACATCTAAGGGGACATGAAACATTAGAAATGAGTTTTGAAATAGACACCAATGGGAT